>WOVY01001742.1:0-28598 GCA_013436015.1 Rhipicephalus annulatus | reverse complement strand
ATGGGCCTCGCGAAACTTGTTCCAGTTAATAAGGCTCAGGCGCTTGGGAGCTAAAGGTTTGTGTCGGAAGTGTATGGTAGTTTGAATAATGTAGTGGTCACTACCGAAGTTAATGTTCAGGTTGGTCCATGTGACAAAGTGAACGCGATGGCTGAGTGTAAGATCGGGAGATGTATCTTTAGCTACACTATTACCTAATCTAGTGGGCATGTCTATATTGTTGTGGAGGGTGAGGCGGTGATCCTGTATGTGAACCCATAAAGCCCTACCCTTGGGTGTAGAAACAGAGTGGCCCCATACTTGATTTGGTGCATTAAAATCACCAAGTATTAGGAGAGGGTGATGTTTCGCGGCCGCAATGGCTCGGGCAAAGAGAATATTGAAGCGATGGTGTTTCGCCTGTGGCCTACTATAGACGTTTAATACGTATAAAGGCGACTCTTGAGTTTTACAAGGAAGGACCTCCAAAAAGTTGTGCTCCACATCGATGCCGTCGAAATTAGAGTGAGTTACCGTCAAATGTTTTGCGTTAATATTGCAGTATCGGGAGAATTTAGAGATTTAGTTTGGTGTACACTGTAACCGGAAAAGTTATGTTCCGTGGGTCTCTTGTAGGGCAATGACTGCAGGGGGTTTGGGGCAGGAGGCCAAATATTGTTGAAGAGTCGCTTTCTTTTTGCGGAACCCCCTGCAGTTCCATTGCCATACTACAAAGTTCGAGCGATTAGGGTTTGCAGCCATTGTCGGGAGGGGGTGTAGGAGAGAGGGCGGTTACGGCTATATTTGGATTGTTGGCCGTGACGGCCGCAATCCATGCAGTGGTCTGCTGCATTTGAGTTTGTACAAAATCTAGAAACTTGTCAAGTTTGTCATTTATGGCAGCTTGGCCCGTCTCCTGAGCTGTGAATCTGCTCTCTATGTGAGAATCTTACTTTCAATGACGGCGAATTTCTTCTGTGTTTTATTTTCGAGGGCGTTTATCCTATCGTTAAGAGTTTAGAACTGAGTCGCTGAGAGATTCTTCTTCGCGTGGTGTGGCAGGGGTTTTGCGCTTATTTGAGGGTGGCAGCTGGGAGGTGTCTCGAGGCATTGTAGTGTCCATGTCAGTAGGAGGAAGAGGTATCGTGGGTTCAACAGCAGGGGGCGAGTGAGCAGGAATGAGAGATCGTGGTTCGGAATGCTGCGAAAGATTGCTAAGGGGCATTCGGGATTGTAGCTCGAGCTTTAACTTTTGAATTTCTGCCTTGAGGCTAGCGTTTTCAGCTAGAACTGTTTCTAGGCTAATGTTTTGAGATAAGGAGCAGTTAGAGGAAGCTGCCTGTGCCCAGCTTACCTTTAATGGGTTTGGCAGATGACTTGTGGAATGGGGGTTCGTTGACTGGGTCGGGAAGTCAAGTTCTTTGGGAGTCGAGTTTGGGCCCCGCCTCTTGCTCTTGCTGCGACCCCGCTGTGGGCCACGCTCTTGCGAGCGATTAAGGCTCGGTGTCCGGGATGATGGAACTTCTGAGGGCTTAGGTGTCTGGTATTTAGGTGTCTTGGTCTTGTAACGCTGTTTGCACAATGGGGAACCGGTGATGTGAGCTCCACCACACACGACACAGACGGGTTCACATTCATGGTCCATTGAGGAATCCTTCAGTCCGCACTTGTGACAGATTGCATCGGGAGTAGAGGGGCAGACATCCTGGCGATGTCCAATTTTCGGCAACGGGTGCAGGCTTCCACCTTCAGTCGGAATGGGCGGCAGCGAAGCGTGCAGCCTTCGTAGTTGATGTAAAAAGGGACGTGCGTGCCACGGAAAACAACCAAGATGGTTTCGGTGGTGCTCAGTCGGCGAGCGGCCCCAATGGTCATGGCTGGATTACATCTTTGGAGGGTTGGAAGGATTTCCTCTTCAGCGTAATCCAGAGGGAGATGAAACCTTCCACGACAAGAATCTACAGGGTCGGCAACGTGGGTGACGACTTCGTAGGGGACTCCGTTGAACTTTAAGGTCCGGATGTTGTGGTATAAATCTGCTCGGTCCATGCTTGACGTACTCACGAGCACTGTGTGACTGGTGGGATTGACCCTGATTTGATCAGGGCTGCTGATGGGAAGTCCAACTGCTTTGAGAACGAGTTGTCGTAAGACACAGGGGTGCAACTTGGTACAGTCGAGACCCCCGCGTATCCGAAGAATCACCTTGTAGTCCGCATCGGGCAGTGGTGGAGGTTTAGGCTCCATGAAGATGGTTTCTTCAGATCCGCTGCGCAGGTGTCAGCCGATGAACCAGTGGGACGAAGGTCAGCATGTAGAGCACGCCATGAGCGAGCGGCGCCGCCTCCAGCAGCGACGCCCGCTGCGACGCTGGCCGCGTCGCGCTGGGCGCCTCCACTCATACTAGGCCGTCGGTTAGGCCTAGCGCGGAAGCGGTCGAGCTGAACAATAAACAGTCAGCACTGTTCTCAAGGAGCATTATCACATCCCAACAAGGTGTCGAATGGGTGCCAGGTCCACTTACAGTTGGTGTGATGTGTGATCCAGTGTCCAAGGACCTGAAGAGGTGGTCATAACACGGTAAGTAGCCGGAGCCAAACGTACACACGTCAGCGTTTGATCGGGATCAAGACGCGTCTCCCGTGGCCTGGAAGATTGGAATACAGTGAGCGGTACAACAGAGGTGGGAAGGGAGTACTTAGTATATCCTTATACAACACCTTGCCCGATACTGTGTACAGGTATTCTACAGAAAAGCTAGATTTAAGAAACTCAACTGCGAGGTAACTTCCTGCATGAATCCCCACAAGCCATGGGCGTTCGGAGAAGTTTGATGAAGCAAATAAATCTGGTAAGCAATCAACAAGTGTATCCTGCAAGAATGCACGGATTACAGGATAGAAATTGTCTAAAAAAAGAATCGTGACAATATTTGCCATAGATAAAGGTGTTTTAATTCTAACCCACCCTCACTAACTGGCTTGCATATATTATCATGACGCATGGGCTCAAAAGTCGAAGACCATATGAAAGTAGCGAAAATCCGATGAAAGTGTTATATATCAAATCTTGCGCAATGGATCAGTTCCAATACTTAGTAAAGTTTTGTTGCTAAGAAAGTATTGCACTTAGTAAAGCTTTGTTGCTAAGAAAGTATTGCAAGCTTCAGCTCTCCCGCAGATTGAAAGTCGATAGGGCACATATGTCTGGGCCTGTCGTTCAAGCTTAGGGACGCATTCCTTCTAGTGATGCACACTGAACCTATATACATGCATTGGTAGACCTAGATATGTTAGAGGAGTTCTTAGGACCTGCTGGCAAACTTGCCTTAGGCAGGCTTGATGTCGGGACCATGAAACCAATCACATTAAGATGACTTATAAAGCATTTTAAAACAGCGAAAGAACAAGCAGTCGTCACACAAGGCGAATAGCGTAACAAGTGGGCCATCCATCCAACGGTCCAACCCATTAAAAAAGCTTGTTCTTATTCAGCTTTTAGCTGTGGTGCATACCCACTTCAGGCATAATTCATCATCGTCGTCGGCCGCTGCAAGAACAGGCACAAATTATTTGCAAGTATTTAGCGGATACCGCGCTTCTCAGTATAATGACGAAAAATTTCATAGCGAAATGCTGGTCTACTACCCTAAACTTTTTATTATTAACGTCGTAGTGGGTATAAAAGCCGCCTCTCGGCAGATTTTTTTCTTGTCCCTCATCTGTACGATGTACATGGTGGAAATAAAAATCAATTTTTTTATTTGATAAAAAATCACATCATATCACGGGGTCAATGATGATGAGTGGGTCGAAGCGTCCGTCCGTCCGTCTGTGCGTCCGCGCTTCTGTACGTCCATCCGTGAGTCTGTCTATCCGTCAATCCGTGCTTACGTCCTTCCATCCGTCAGTTCATCCATCCATCCGTCTATCCGTCCATACGTGTATCCATGCATCCGTGCTTCGGTCCATGTGTCCATTCGTCCGTGCGTCTGGGTGGACGCACGGCCAGAGACACGGACGCAGGGGCGGACTAACGGACACATAAACGGAAGCAAGGATGGACGGGGAGCAAGAACAAACGAACGAGCGGAAGCACGGACGCACGGATGGAGATACAGAAGCACGGACCGACGGATGGACGGATGCATAAATGAACGGAAGCACGGACGGACGGGAAGAAGGATGAATGCACGGACAAACGTACGCACGAATAGACGGACGGAAGTACGGACGAACAGAGAAATGGCGGACGTACGGTGGACAGAAGCACGGATGGACGGACAAAAGCACGGATGGATGGATGGAAGCACGGACAGACGAACTAACGGGCAAACGTATGGACGCATGGATTGTTGGACACACGGATGGACGGATGGAGTAGTCATCATTCACTCCGTGAATATGCTGTGAAAGCTACTAACGCCATCTAGTTATAATATTCCGAAGCACATATACACACCGTACCACCTATTGAGAAAGTTATTAAGAAGAGGTGGCTACATACTACAGACGGATTCAGGAACGACCCACGGCCTATGAAGCTTCGCCCCTAAAACACAAATTGCAAGAACAAAACGTAAGGCACTTCAATTTGTAGAAGCCGTTATCGAGGCTGAACTTGTGTACAATTTTTCACTTATTCGCAAAGATAACCAGCACATGTGTACGTACGTGATAGGTATTGATTTTGTAAATGGTAATTATTTTCTGATTAGTTTCCATTCGCATATCGGTTTCGATTTCCCAGTGCTGCATAGAACTGGAAAGAATGCACGTAAGTGATTACTCACCTTTCGATTCTCCTTTGTCATCGCTCGGGAAATTATTCGAGGAAGGAAGGAAGAGCGGTCGGGTGCGTATGCAAATGAAATCAGTGCAGCGCGTAATGACAGAGCGGACGCTGCGCAAACAGTGCCGCTAATAAGGCACTCTGATCTGTTGGCCTGTAGCTAGCCATGCTTTTTTTTGCAGCCATTTTGTATCCTTCCTTCCGTACGGCACGTCCTTCACCGTTTGATCTCGAACCTTCCAAGAAAGAGAGCTCCGGAAGGGCTCTCCCTGAGAGCATATGGGAAAAGAAATCTGACTGTTGCTGCATTTTCCTTCTTTCTTTCGTACCGAAGAAGTTGCTGAGCACAGCATGCCTGCTGGTCTGGTTATGCGGGGTCCCTGAGAGTCGCGCACGAGCAACTCTCAGGACTAAGAGTCACTCGAGCGCTGGAAGATATAGCTCGGTTCCGTCACACAATAATCCCTTTATTCTAGGGCGGTTCAAAGATCACCTAATTCAGTAGAAACGGACACACAAAGAGCTTTATTTCGAAAAATTCGGCCTTTCAGATTTCGTCCGGCTCAGCGGGGCTCTTTCTAAGCCATCGCGGAGAAGACTCCTTTGTACTCTGAGACTTTTCTTGCATTTATTAGAGCAAGAAAATACACGTCCACATGTGCTTTACACTACTCCGCAGTCCGTGCACCCATCCTTTCATGAAACGGTGGTGATTTAATTTGTCTACACGGCGTAGTAGGCTGCATAATTCGGCGGAAGGAAATTTGGATAGGATTTTTCGAAAATATAGTATAATTTGAAAGATGTGTAACAGAAGCGAGCATTAAAGAATGTCGAAACTTCTATTAGAATTCGGTGCAGAGGGCAACGTAAAATTATCAGACAACTGCTCGAATTGAGAGTCGTAGCTTTGCAGGCAATGTAGAATTACACTGAACGTTTGCTGACTACCCATATTAAAGAGCTTGTGTTTTACATGCGCGCACTCTAACATGGACCATTACCATTCGCTAACCGCGAAAACACCCTGTCACAACGCGGATGAGCTGCGCTGAGTGTCATCCTTGGCTAGAGAGTTCGTTACGCTATCTTTAACAAATCTTCTAAAGTTTAGCTTACGTTGCCTCTAAGGAAGGCGCGTGAAAGGACGGCTGACACGGAACCACCAGCAACCTCGTCCAGTCCAACTTTCTCACGTCAGATTACCTCTAAGACATGATAACGTGGGCTATATATAATAGCGGCATCTAGTGTCGTTAAACAGATGCACGTAAAATGCGAATCCATACTCCGTGAAAATTTATTGCCATCTCGCAATACGTTTTTGTTTTTGCTGCTACTTCGTCATGGACCTAAAAGCTAAGCACCAGCGTTCGCATTCCCATTAATATCGCCACTCATCTCGATTGCTCTCTGTTCCATTACTTGTGCATACCTGGGCTCAGCCCTGGTTAACCTCCCCGACTTCCCTCTTATTTCCTCCCTCTCTCTCTCTCTCTCAAATGCACTTGTGCCAGCCTACAAGCAAACGACTCGTATACAGTCGATAACGAGGAATGAAGGAGTGCGAGGAGAAAACACACACACACATGCAAGCGTGGGGTGCTCGGCGGGGAGTAGGTGGGGGGGAAGGGGCATCAGTATGATAGCCTAATGCATTGCCTATACGGGGAAAAAAGTTTCTAAAACATATTACTGCGTCGGTAAACTACAATGTCGCCGCCACCAGAGAACAAACTTCTTTTTGTTTTGACTCAGTCGAATTGACAAGGACAAAGAAGCCCATAATTCAGGATGTGGGCAACGAGTGAGATTAATTTGGGCGGTCAACGCGCCTTAAACTGCTGCTGTAATTCGATAACGCTTGTCAAAGGCTGCGTTCTCTTTAGCGAGATCCGTGTCTATGTATGAAAAGTATTATTTATTTCTTGGTGACGCAGGCATAAACAAAGCCTTTTTTATTTATAGTTGGCAGAATATGGCAAGGTAGGCTATGCTAGAGCCGGCTATCTCAACATCATGACTGTTAGGTACAGGATAAACACACAAAAAAGAAAAAAATAAGAACAACAAAAGGAAAAACTAGTCAAAGACACTACGTACCTACAATATACATTGCAGGGCTTATATTGCATGAATGAGCACTGTATGTATGGTCACAGTCCAATTCGTATGTCGGGATCACATTGCAGGTAAAGTCCATACAAATAGTGGCAAGGCATATTATGAAATAAAGACAGTGCATTAGATTTGTGTTCATTAAAAATCACGGAGGGCTCTCACTGCACATATGATTGTCGGAATGTGGCCACGGTGCAAGTATTTTTCTAATCGTCAAGTGTCGTCTGTCGAGTCGGTCCAAGTGATCCCTCAGTTCAGCGCGTTGTTAATTATATTGCGGACATTCGCTAAGAACATGCTCCTCTGATGCATCGACATGATCGCAGTGGTCGCAGTGTGGGGACGTTCTTTGTTTTTATGCGGCAGAAGAAGTGAGGTGTGTATGGAACACCTTATTGTAGACGATTCAGTAGTGTGTCAAATGGTCGGCCGATCTTTTGATCAGGTGAAAATCGAAGAGACGGATATTTTTTATATAAGAGTGAAGACTTTGTATTTTCGTCGAACCAAGCGTCCTTGCATGAATTGTGGCACATTTCATAAGAACCTTTTTGCCTTCTGAGAAATAAACGGGCGCTCGTGTCAAGTGTTCTTTTTTGTGTGCTGCAGCGGCTAATTTGCCTGCAATTTCGTTTCCTATCACGCCTACGTGACTTGAAAGCCACTGAAGATGTATCTTGTGGCCGTCCATATAACAGATGGTTATTGTTTTTAATTTTTTATATTTGATGCCGTCATCTATATGGAAATAAAAAGCGTTATTCATGTGCAGCGCTCCTTTGGAGTCAGAATATACTACCAGTATTGCCTTTGCTGGCTTTCAACAATGAATTTTGAAGCTTGTAATATCGCAACAAGCTCCGCTTCTGTAGACGACGTCTTTAGAGAAAGTCGGCAATTTTTTTTCTATTTTATATGAGGGTATATTAAAAGCCGCAGCCGAGCTTTCGTCTATTGTAGAGCCACCCGTGAAAACAAATGTGAAATGGTCTCGATAACTGTACGTTTGACGAAGCGTTAGAAATTTGGCTTCAAGATAGTATATCGAGAATTTTTTTTTCTATCCCTTCGGTGTCCAAAGTGACTGGAGGTCATGCAAGCTGCCAAGAAGGAAATTCGATATCTGTACACAAGAAGTATTGTTCTTGTTGAAGTGCCGCCTCATAAGCTGGCAAGGTATCATAAATTTGCCTGTTTTTTTTTTAATAAAGTTGTCACGAAGTGGATGGACATAATGTCTTTGCGATAAGCGGAGGAAGTAGCAGCAGAGTTACTGATTGCGAACTTAAGTTGGCGGTTCTCTTGCTTCTGCGATTACGAGGCCACTGTGAGTCGAACGCGGTAAGTTCAGGCAAATACAAAGACTGCGTGCTACGATGTTTAGTCTAGGCTCATTTGTTTGAGACATACTTTGTATCACTGGTAATGCATATGTGATAGCTTGTGTGATAGATCTTATGTGATAGCTTGTGTGATAGCTTGTGTGATAATGCATATGTGATAGATATGTGATAGATCTCTAAACCTTCTGAAGTTGTTCTGATGTGCCTTGTGAAGAGGGTGGGAGGGAGGGAGGGAGTGACTGATACTTTGCAGCGGCGTGAAAGACAAATGTCACGTCATATGAAACAAAGTGCAGATATAAAAAAGTCATCCGGTGCTAAGGTATCATTCAAAGCAAAAATATATGCATGAGTCACGCAGGCTAAAAGTCGCATTTAAACATAACTGAGCTCCTTTACGTTTTTAGCGCATGCTTGTTCGGGTTTGATGACCATGAAAAAAGATGACACATCTAATGGTGAGTGTCAAGCAATGCGTTCTTTCTAGTTTTTATTGTTTTTGCATTTAACAACAGTCCTTCGCGGGATTCCTGAAATTTTTGATACATTCATTGCTGCTTTTTGAAAAGCGTGTTCTCTTTGCAAAAAGTAAAAGACAGGGTGGATTGGCAGATCATGGGAGAGGCCTTTGCGCTGCAATGGGTGTAGTCAGGCTGATGATAATGATGTCCTCTTTGTAAGCGCTTTCATTATCGCACAGTGATGACATGTATTAGTTAAAAGCTCCAGAAAAAGGGAACAAAGTGTGGTCAAAATGGTCTCAGTGTATGCCCCGGAAGGAGTATTATGACATACTTATGAAAGGTTTCAGGAAAGCACACCTGATAAAACTAGATTCAGTGCTCTTTTGTATAAAGACTACTGCAGTTAGGAAATATGTATTTTGATTTTAGTGCTAAGCGTCTTCTGCTTATGCAGATCAGCAAGCTTGACAGTAAAGTAAGCCTACAGATCTCTGTTGATCATTTAAACATGTTCTGGCATCTTTGTAAACAATAATGAAAAATTGAGTAAACATTACTCACACAGAAGTTTCACGTGGCTGAATCTGAGATCAAGTTTTTTACTATTACCAAAAAAGGGTCAGTCAATACCTACAGGAATACGATTGCACAGCAAAGTGAAACGAGTAAATAAGAAATGTCACAAATTTTCCGCAATGGCGAAGCAATGAACGTGATGGATAGCAACAAATCGGAAAGTCACGCGCCCCTGTTGCAAGAAACAGCGTCCCCAGTGTGATGCCAGTACGTTTTTTGGCACTGGTACGCGCTTGAGACACTGGTACACGTTTGTATTGACTTCCACTTCGCTGGGCGCACTGGGAAAAAGCTGTGTCGCACTGGTAGGGGCACTGGCTCAACCGCTGTGATGCTGGTGCGCACTGCGAAGCGCTGGAAGCACTGGAATTTTCACTGGCAAGCACTGGTGAATACTGGAGCACGCACTGTTTCTACCAGCGCAGCTTGCACATTATTGTAGCTTGTGCTGTGGTATGTTTCGGTGTCGTTGAATATAAAACGCTTTATTCGATGGCACGGAGAGTTGCTACCCTAACAGATATCGAGCATACGTAATTTTCGCGGCGCACGTACGTATCGCAGCAATTATAATGCACCTTTTTCGCATATGCCCCCGCGTATACCCGCCATATTTCCATCAGCCGTGTATTGCTGTAACGATTCCAAGTTGCAGTGTTTGTAAGCAGGAGCTGCACGCAACTCCTAACAGAAACTGGAAATTGTTTTTGCCGCCAAGTTGACGAAAAGTAGCTGAGCTCTCTCGAGCGCTTTGCAAAGTTTCCCAGCACAGGCGAGATAAAAAAGCATCCGTTCGATTACACCACACCGCATAAATGCATGTCTGGCCATGCTTATCCTTCTACTTACTTTAGGTAACAGTTAGAAATGTTCGAAGCTCAAATGCAGACTCTTCAATCATGCCAACTCACCACATCGAGAACAGTCTTACCCAGTGCCCAGCCCAGCGAGCATTAGGCCTGTCGTGCCAACCGCATTGGTGTATATGTTATCGGCGCTTCTTGCTGCGTGTACACGCAATTTCAAAGTGTGATAATAACTGTAAAGTTAAGTTTACAAGTCCATGAACCTAAATCGACTATTTTTCTTTGTGTCAATATTCGCACAAGGAGCGCTGACGATCGATGCCTCGCGCTTTCAGCTACGCACACTTTTACTCTTATATCTTAAATTTTGTACTCTTATTTCAGTGTCATTCGTTTGTTTCATATGCACTTAGCCGGTGCTTCTCTGACAGATATGTAACAACACGCAATTTCCAGTTGGTAATTTGGTACGGCTTCGTCAACTGACTCCCTGGGATACGTTTTTAGTGGATTGCATTAGTATTTCTATGGATGTGTTTTTTTTTAAATTGTTGGTATTGATATAACTGCAAATGTACACTGGCACGCACACTGTATACTGCCAGCGGAGGCCAGAAAAACGGCTGTCACTCGGTATCGCCACTACGTAAATGCATTTCTAGCAATTATTGACCTTCTACTTACTTCAGATACAGTTTAGGTAACAGTTAGAAATGTTTCAAAGCTCAAGTGCAGAAACTTCAAGCTTCGCAACTCAGCTGCTTTGAGAGCAGCCTCACCAAGTGCCCCATTCCAGCGAGGCCTATCATGCCGGCCGCGTCGGTATACATGCTGCCAGTGCTTTTTACTTTGTGTAGGAAGAATTCTAAAGAGTAAGAATGACTGTAAAGTACAGTTTAGACACCCCTGAACCTAAATCAACGATTTCTCCGCGTGTACGGTGCCCGCACAAGGAGCGGTGACGATCGATGTGTCGTGCTTTCAGCAACGTATAGGCTGTCACCGAAAGCTTCCTTCTGAGCGCAGGAGCCGGTACTTTTCTGACTCGTATGTAAGAACACGCAATTTTGGGTGGGTAATTTGGTACGCGTTAGTGAAATAACACACTGGCATACTTATTCAGCCGATTGTATTAGTAATTTCTTCGGCGGTTTCTTAGTTGCAGGTATCAATATAAATATGATATCTGGCACGCCGGATGTGTACTGCTACATCGTCGCTTGCGTGAAAAAAAAACTTAATATTCGCTCGTGTGCGCGGATATCTACAGAACACAATATTTTAAATCATCTGTACATATTCACCAGTAGCAAGTGCGAGAACCGACTATCAAAGGAAAAAACTATCGACAGCAACAACCGACAATCTGTGGCTGCTCCTCCAGTCAATTTGAAAATTTTCATAGTTCAGATGTGGATGTATGCTTCGAAAAACTTTGTGCTCTTGCTAATATCTGCAGGTAATTTGGTGCCCGGAAGCTGTTCGTCACTGTGGAAGGAAGACGCAATTGTTATTTGGAAAGACATATCCCGTCAATCTTGACTGTGCGACTTGTAAACATGAAGTCGAACGGCGCTTCCTTCGGATAAATAGTCATTTTACAACCCAAAATGCACCTTCTTGCGTAGCGTAGTGGGTAGTGTACTCGGTACGATATCTAAAGGTGGCGAATTTAAATCGCGTCAGGAGCCGTTTTATTTTGTTTCGATTTTTTAATTATTCTATTTTTATTGTGAATACGTGCTATTTCACTTATATATTTATTTATTCATTTATGGCGAAAGGGCACCCCCATTTAAACCTGTGAAGTTAAGTTGCGCAGACCGCTCCAGCAATCCAGTACCTGCGCTGGGAGGCGCATGTACCAGCACCATACTGGGCCCACAATCTGACGTGGTGCTGGATGCTGGTACCTAGTGGCACTGGCTTTTGCATTAGAAGCAGAATGGCAAGGAGATCGAAACGTGTCCTACGTTTCTCACGCAAAAATGATGCACTAAACGTACTCACAGATAAAGATGAACGAGAATAAGCGTCTCAGTTGTTACTTCGCTGTGTCTGAAAAGCGCACCTTTTTCGCAAACGGAGGCTTTACAACGATTGCAGTGATCTTTGTACGCCTCCTAACTACAACAAAATCGTTCCAGTGCAAACCCAACACCAGCCAAGATGTATGGTGTTCCCCACCGGAAAATAAGGGCGCGCGAGAGATCGTCAACTACACTCCTCTCCGCGGGCCAAAGTAAGCATGAGAGATGAGATCCGCCACATGCTCATCGCGCCATCTTGCTGGTAATGCTGAAAACACAATGCCCCCCCCCCTCCCTCACCCCGTCTAGATGCTCGCTACCAGCGGTAAGAGGGTAGATATAAATAGCTTTACGTTGTTACGGTTGGCCCGGCAGTTCGTCTTAGGAGACGCCACTGTGCGTGAGCCAGTCTGCGAGAAGGCTTTCTCCCCGATATCGGCGCCCGGACGGAAGCGAGAAGCACGACGCTGTCCTGCACGTGGGCCTAGCAGTTTGCTGTGGTCGGGTTACGTGGAACTCGACGGAAGCTTTGCGAACAACCCATTGTTGAATCGAGTTTGAACAGCGTTAGACGGTGCCACTGTGGCAGTTGATGTGTTAGGGTGACTTCCCAGAAAACCGGAGCCAGCTAGAGTGTCAGGAAGATCGAGGAGAGGAGCCGGGAGCTGCTAACAATAACTTTTATTTACAATATTTACAGGTAGCGTGTTGCACAATGATGGGGTTTGAATCATGGAAGCACTCGAGCGTCTGTGAGCTTCTCGGAGCTTGTGAGAGTTCATAGGGAGCGCCTCGGCACTCGCACTTAATGTCCTGGCCTTCCCAGGGTTCCCTGGAGAAATAAACAATGTAGGCAAAGACAGTCCAATAAAATTTGCAATCTTCATCTCCGCCCCCGAAAGGGGAAGGTGAAATGCCGCCTCCTTCCCAACCCACGATAGGGGGAAGAGGCACGCCCAGTTCAGCCCATGGCAAGGGAGAATACACTGCACACCGTGCACGACACAGCACAGCACGAAAACATTGAGTTCTAAGTGGAAATCAACTCTGCAGACCATTGCAGTGATGAGTATGCGGCACCAGGCAGACCACGACTTGTGGAAACGGCGGTATTAGGCTCCTTGGAGAACGTGGGAAATGCATCCGCAGACGGTTCTCAGTCGCTTGGCTTAATGTCTGCGGCACTCCGACCAACAAAGACGTACATAGATAACCATCCCTTTTAAGCAGTTTTGACTGTAAACAGCCTTTCACAGTCGGCCAAGTAATTTGAAAGAGTTCTACGAGGAGATACGGCTGCGCAGTGAAATTCAAAGTACGGCTTGCGTGTCATTGTCACTAGTGGTTCACTTCTGGGAGCGTTTTCCCGCAATCGTCTCACGTCAAAGCGGTGCCATGTCAGGGAGGCCGATCATGACACAGTTCTCATGGAGTCTATCTCTCGACTCGGCTGTTGTCGCCTAGTGCACTAGGTCTCCACAAAAGCGCCGACAGTTCGGAAGCGTGGGAAGGCGTTGCTGTGGTCGTCCTCAGGAAACGAGCACCTGGACAGCTATGTTCGAGAAAGTTCCGGAACACAGCAGAACGCAACCTTGGACTGCTGCTTACATTCATGTCAGCGGCAATCTTTCAGGAGGAGCACAACTTTTTCTCTCTACCGGGCTCTACCTCCTCGCCCTGCGTTGTCTTGGAGGCGTGCGCCGCGTGCGTCTTTGTGTGGTGCGCTCGTGATAACCATTGGACATTTTCACTCACGTTCTTTTTCTCACGAGTGGCCCAATTTCTGCACCCTTTTCAGTGGGTGGACCGCTTAGACTTCGTCATCTGATTTGTGGCAAAACTTCGTCACCTGCTTATGGTTTCACTCTGAAGCCAGCAGAAATCCTGTAAATAAAAATAAAAATAAAAATAAAAAGAGTGGTCACCGACTTCTTCGGACCTCCGTGTAAGGAGACGAGGGGCTATAAAAGCCGATAACTGTTTGTAAAAAACAGAGCTTATTCAGGGCTGAATCTGAGCTGAATCTCTGCTGAATCTCTGTAGAGTTACACATTACTCATCATGTAATAAAACATTCGTTCCCTCTCTACGAACGCGTTTCCTCACTGGTGAAGATCGGCTTTGCGGACGACGGCTGGGAGCCAGCTACCATGAAGAAACCCGCCATACCTCCCACCATCGACCCCGAGCCCTTTACACCGTTTGAATGTTGAAGGAGGTATTTCTTGTTAACTTAATGGTTACCAATTAATGGTTAACGCCTCGCTTTCACGTCGCTGAGGTCCCACGTTCGATTCCATGCACCCGAGTGTTTTTTGAGGATTTTTCTCTGTCTTGAGTTTTCGTATTATAGATACGTATACATATACAGTGCATGACATCGACGCCCACGCCAACGCCGGCGGCGAAATCCAGCCGAGAGTGTCTATATAGTTGCTATCTCAGTTAAATAGAAATGCAAAACAATAAAAAAGTCAACCAACCCCTAAAGAAGTTCCCATGTATTGAAAGCGGCATTCATTATTCACCTCACCAAATAATCTTCCGAATTATACCATCAGTCTATAGTGACTCCTGCGAACTTCGCAGTCTATTTTGAACATATAATGAGTTCTTATCCTATTCGCTCTTATTTTCTTGAAAAACCCTTTCGTGTGCATAGCGTGATGTGTAATACCTATTTCATATAATGCATTCGGGTGTGGTTTCTTTCACTACCCATCGATTTCCATGCTGTTCTTATATTAGACAGACGCAGCACTCTTCCTTTTTCTTGCATGTTTCTTCGAAGTTTCAGAACAAAGAAAATTGGGAGGGACGCTATCAATTTCAGGACTTCGAGGGGCGCACCGTAAGCGGTGGGCGCAGTCCTGGTTCGAGCCTGGACGTGAAGGCAGCCGCTGTGATTCGAGAAGCCTCTTCCCCCATACCTCGCCCCACTGCTGTGCCAAGGCCCGTACTACATATACCGCCTACCCACACGCAAAAAGTGCAGGCTGATCAGTTTCCGCCTCATAGCGCAAATCCGGGCCATTCGTCCAGGCGCCGCTGCACCAATAGAGGGCGCGTCATCCCCGATCGTAATTCGCTCTGACCGCACAAAGCCCCCTTTCCGCTACGCCGTCATTCCCGCCTGACGCATAGCACTCTTATAAGAGTCAGCGTTGTATGTGCTTGTATGTGTGCGCATGCGCGTTTTACGGCAGTTATACCTTACTGGGGGCAAAGTGTGGGTGCCCGTCGGTGTCTCGTAGAGCACCACAGCATTCGCAAGGCTTGCGGACCGTCGATGCGATATGGCGTGTGTTTCTTTTTTCTTTCTTTTTGCTTAGCTTCACAGAACTGCAGAAAGAGACAGGACAGTGGCGACTTAACTGGGAGTTTGTGCAACGGGATAGAGATGGGGAGGTAGCCAACGCCGGTTTACGACATTTTACGAGTAGCAGGAATGACCGACATGTCATTTCGCACTTCCCTGTCTCCATGTGAGTCCCGAACCAGTGACTGGGAGGTAAAAGCAGCATTTCAGTATGAGACCTCAGGGTTGAAGCATTTTGGCAGATGGCGAAAGGAAGGCCGCATAATTTTTGCTGAAAAAAAAAGTTATTCATGACTGGTCACAGTGTATTACAGTGCTACAGTCAATACAGTTTCGCCGAATCGTTGCGCCAGGAAAATACACGAGAGAAAAAGAAAGAAGAAACGAAAAGGTTATCGAAAGACTGTTAACCAGAAGAAACAAAATAAAATGAAACGACACCGTAAAAACACGTTTTAGCCACCAATAAATGAACAATAATAAAGTTCTCTCACCATACATACCAATAAATCAAAGCAGAAAACTATACGTTATCAAGAACAAAATAAAAGGCTGTTATCCAGAGCAATGTAGAAGGTCACGATTCATAATCCAACACACACTGCTTCGTTCTATCATCAGCATTTACTTAGTGCATCTGCCTTATTTTTTTTAACCCACGAGTTGGAGTTGAAGGCTGACCCAGATAATGCGAGGTTTCAGCTTTACAAAAAAGAATCACTTTTAGACAGCACCAAGTGATATACCATATATATGCTTACTGTTTTAACACTCTGAGCTAGAAACAGGAGCGCTGGCTTGCTTCTCATGACACTAAAGGCAGCAGAATTGGATAAAAGGTGTCCTACATGGCTTTGCCACCGAATAAAAATGACTGAACGAAGCGTAGACGGCACCTATAGAGCGCTTTCGTTACAAATGGGGCCATACGTTCTCCGCCGTCTCCGCAAAACATTTTAAGTATTCGCGTGTCGTCCGTAAATAATAGCGTGAATTAACTGCAAAATTTCGAAGCAGTATATCACTGATACCCTTTTCATGCCCGCTCTAACTAGATCAGCTTGTCCTACAAACGTAAGTACATGCCTAACCACTCACAGTCGGAAACACAGTATGAGGCTCTCCGATGAAGAATGATCAGGTTGATTAGTTGAGTCGAAGCTGTTAGGCCATATTCTTTCAAGTCTTTTCCCCATGTGAATGTCCCCCAGAAAAGAAAGCGAAAGTAGCAAGAAGCTATTCAAAGCATGGAACACCGACGAACGTGCTTGATCTCTTCCACTACAGTGCGTTATCACGACCCGTACTCGCATAGACAAATATTTTAATGCGTATGGGCTGGCATCAGTGGCACATGTAAGAACGCGAACGAATGTTGAGGTAACGAAGTAATCGCAGGTGATAGTTAGCATAAGTATAAACTAGCCTAGTTTTGAATCTTAAGGGGGACCTGATCATTTTTAATAGGCCAGTCGATGAGACTGCTTATTTTAAAAAAACTGGGAGATCCCACGTAAAGTGGCAATCGATGATAGGCGGAACACGAATGGGGAAGGGTGACAGGTCACTTTAAAATCAGCACAACGTTAAGAGGCGGAGGTAAACTATGCCGTACATGGCTTCAATATCATGATTATCTTGTTTGGACGTTTCATTTACCTTCGTCATCTATTAACATAACCTGATACAAACTTTAGTATACCTGAAGCTAGCGAAACGGCCTCGAGCGTGCTATGAGCGTAGCATGTAGTTACGTTTCACATGAAATCCATATCCTGATTATCATATTTGGACGCCTCATTTGCATTTATCGTCTATTAACGTCACGTATTACAAAGTTTGGTATATGCGAAACTAGTGACACAGCCACGAGAACGCTATGAGCGTAGCGCGTAGTCATCTTTTACATGAAACGCATATTTTGATAATCAGGCTTGGACGTGTCATTTGCTGTCGTCGTCTATTCACTTCCCGTGATACCAAATTTGGTAAACGTGCACATGGAGCTAGCGCAACTGCAGCTAGTGCGTCAAGAAGGGCCCAATGTACTCCGACGCAACGTTGACGCACGCGCAGGGTGGGCGCAGCGATGCCACGCAAGCAAAACGCGAGTGACGCCAAGCGCGACCGGCGCGACGAGCGTCCGTCGGTCGCACGTCGTCGGTCGCACGTCGACGGACGCTGTTTTAGGGGCGAAGCTCCTTGTTTAGAAAAAGTTTATTTACAGCATGTACAGAACACAAAGGCTTCATACCAATCCAGTAACAGGGCACATACACTTCTGCACATCTATATTTCACGACTAACATCACTACGTTACAGTGAAGACATTTGCTCTAATATACATGATTATGTTGGCATACATGTACACAAAAATTCAATGTGATATCACGATACAAGGGTATAACGATACAATAGATCCAAATGAAACACAATTTGTAACAAATTAAATCATATACAACAACTCAACGGGCGCTGCTTAGCACCAAGTCGGTCAAAAAATGAGTTGTATCCTTTCGTGTTCCACCTTGACGAAAGGGCACGACCAATGCCGCAGAAACTCTTGCTCCCCGAGGAAGAAAAGCTCTTCGGAGAGGAACGCGAGGATCTCTCGTCTCAATCTCCCCAGTATCGGTCACAAGGCACGCCTGCGGCAATTGGCAGCTACGGCCTCACATCGGTTTCTCCAAAGGCTGAACAGCCCCGCAACTATTAAGAGAGCGGAGAAGCGGCTACGCGGAAATCGGCCGTTGGACACGAAAGTTCGCACACCCTGTCCCCGAAAACCAGCATTAACCGCACGCCAAAAAGGCGGGAAACCACACATTCAAACGTCGCATGTCGATTGGTCTCTACCATGGCGCAGTTGGGGCAAGTGGAAGTGCGAACCACCTGCCATCGCTGCAACCGATCTCGCGTGGGGAGCAAGCCCCAGCCCAACCTCCAGACAAAGTCTCTGAGATGCCCTGGCAACACTGTGGCAGTTATTGGTTTCCTAGCGCGGTTCAATACAGAATGACGATGCTGGGGCACCAAGGGCCGTAGAAGGGCGGCCATTGTGTCCACCACTTTACAATCGGCCACCTCTATCTCTGGGCACGTAGCTTCCAAACGTTGGTGAAATGCCAGAAGGGCTCGATACAAAGATGGTAATTCAGTTGATTGGGGACCTGTGTTTATTTGGTTATCCGGCAAGAAGACACGTAGTGATGGCCCCAGATGGTAACGAGCCAGTGTCTGAGCGGGCATGTCATCATTGCTTAGTATTCGCAATAGAGTGCGGAGGCACAATGTAGAAGCCGTGACGGAAACATCGGGGAATGCAAAACCGCCTTGATCTCGCGGTTGAGCTAACGCTGGACGCGATAACAATTCTGTGCCACCAGACAAAAAAAAATGAACTGATGCAGCTTTGCACTTTCCTGCAGACGTGGAGCGGTGGTTTAACAGAATGGCAAAGGTACCAAAATTTTCCTAGGTACACCGTTTGTGTTAAGTATCGGCGTTCCAAGAGGGGGAATTCGAAGTACCTGGCTGCTTTGATATCATTTAGAAGAGTTTGTACAACAGATGACCAGATGCTATCCTGTATACCAAATACAGTGAAATTAACTCCGAGTATTGAAATCTCAGGAGACCACTGTAAAGGTGACGTGATGTTGATACGACCGCTGGGGTTGCCAATGAAAAAATACTGGCTTTTAGAAAAATTTAATCTTGCACCGGAGATAATACCGAAATCATGGAATGTATCAAGAGCATGCTGCAGTGACTGTCCATTATGTACATATAGAGTGATATCATCTGCATATGCAGCGACATTTACTTGAGTGTTACCGGGTAGAGGTAAGCCACGAATCTGCGGGTGATGTTCAACGGCCCTTAAGAAGGGCTCTAATGCAAGGATAAATAACACTGGGGAGCGGGGACACCCTTGACGGACCCCACGCGTGACTCTAAATGCGTGACTCTCACGGGAATCTAAGTAAAGGGTACTTTCTAAATTAGTGTACATCGCGTTGATAAGGTCAATGAACTTATCCGGGAATCCGTATGCATGTAAAACATTTAGTATGTAGCCATGTTCTATGAAATCGAAAGCTTTCTCTTGATCTAATAAAACCAACAGTCCTTGCGCACATCGGCTAATGGTGTATTGAATGATGTCACGCGTTAACCACGTATGGGTGTGTATTTCTCGGCCCGGAACAGAACAGACCTGGTGGGGAGCGGTTAATGTTGCAAGAAATGGACTGATTCGGCGCACCAAATTGTTAGCCAAGAGCTTGTAATCTACATTGAGCAGGGTAATAGGGCGCCAATCTTCTGGTCGCGTGGACATTGGGTCT
This sequence comes from Rhipicephalus annulatus, assembly GCA_013436015.1. Classification (NCBI taxonomy): domain Eukaryota; kingdom Metazoa; phylum Arthropoda; class Arachnida; order Ixodida; family Ixodidae; genus Rhipicephalus; species Rhipicephalus annulatus. Next base: position 8,820 of record WOVY01001742.1, on the reverse strand, counting down.
TTCTTGAGAACTAGTGTTATACGGCCTTTGTGGAAAGAAGTTGGAAGTGTAATATCTTGGAAACACTTGCGAATGACGCGTGACATAGTTGGACCAATGATAGGCCAGAACTGTACGTAAAACTCTGCAGGGAGTCCGTCAGGCCCTGGGGCCGATCCCTTTTTCATTGCGTCTAATGCGCCTTTGATTTCGTCATCAGATGGCGGTGATAGGAGGACGTCATTTGACATGTTGGAATCATGAGGTAAATCTGTTAGTAGAGGATGCGAAGAAACGGATCCTGGGTTACAGACATTAGCACCAGATTTAGCTATTGACTCAAAGTGTTGGGTGAATTCCTGAAAGTCGCGCGTACCCACAGAAGCTGGGGTGATAGAGTTCAGCGAGTGGGCAGGCGAGCCTGGTGGACGAAGCAGAGCTCTGCGTGCATACCTTAGCACCTCAGGGTGCGCACAGGGTGCACGTCTACAGCGCCAAGCTGCAGCCGATAATGAAGAAGCGCGCATAATACGCTGTTACCGTTCAACGAGCTCCTCTTGCCATGCCCGCATTACAGCGGAAGGACTGGGATCTCGATTGGCAATGCGTATTTTCTGGATTAACAAGGACGCATCTTTCAATATACGGGTGCAAAGTCCTCTGCCCGACGCACTGCAATGATGCCGCCACTGTTCTTTGAGGCGATCCCAATCAGCTACATCGGCCCCAATAAGCGATGCGCGTAACGCTCGGGATAATTTCTCCGTAGCCTGAGAGTCCTAGAGGACGCGGCAATCGAGACGCCATGGTCTGTGAACCGTTGGCGTCCCCGCTGGCAGGCGGAGAGATAACATAACCGGCCGATGGTCGCTAATAAACACCGGTGTCGGTGGCAATGACACTACCCCGGTGTCGTGAACGTAGAAAATGAGACTGGCGGATGCATACACGCGATAAATTCGGCTGCTCGACGCTGCTCGACGCCAAGTATAGGCATAATTACTGCCATGCACAATTTGATGAATGTCACTCAATGCCAATTGCTGCACTAGACGTTCGAGTTCTCTGGCATTCCAGTTTGACCGGCCGCGACCCGGGCCTCGAACGTATGCGTGTGAGTCTAAGACACAATTGAAATCCCCTAAAAGTACCACATGTCGGGAATTTAAAAGGAACGCATCAAGAGATTGGAAGAACGCGTTTGAGTTCTCGCGTGCCGCTGGGGCATACACGGCAACAAATCTTATTCTTAACGAAAAAAAGTGCAGTCGAACGCCAGCACGCGTCCGAAGGCATCGAAGGAAACATGATGGTCACGTAAAAGACCTCGGTTAAAAATAACGACTCCGACGCCAGTCGAATGCTTGCTGGCGTACGAAAAGAAACAATCAAAATTGAACGCGCGCTTGAAAGCGAGTACATCAGAAAGCTTGAAAAAATTTGTTTCTTGCACGAACAGCAAATCACAGTGCACTGAACGTGCAAAAGCCAATACCTCAGCCTGTTTTTTTGGATTTCGGAAACCTTGAACGTTAAAAGTAATAACTTTTAGAGTAAGAGCCATGGGGAAAGTGAAAACATAGTATAGGATCACGTAAATGCAGGGGTACCTTTATCAGGTGCGGGAGCTGATGCCCCGCAAGTGGCTGAGTCATTTTTTCCGGCCAGGCGATCCACCGGAGACTCGAGGCTTCCGGGATCGCGTCAAAGTCCGCAGGGGACTTCTGTCTCTGGTGGGGGCTTCTAAGTCACGAGTAGTTATCCGGGGGCGTTTGGTGTCCGGGTGTTTGAGCGAGGATGGTACAAAGACGTCTCCACTGTCCTGGCTTATGTCACTGGGGCTGGTGTCTTCGTCAATTTGTAGAGGCGCCTCACTCGCGGTGCTGTTGGAGTCCTCATAGATGCAGGCGTCGTCGTCTTGAGATGTAGACTCCTCGATGACACCTGAACTTGTTGTCGATAGAGCAGCAACGCGAGGAGCCTCAGATGCAATATTCCCATCCGAGACGCCGTCCTCACGAGGCGCTTCGTCTGACGAGGGCTTGGCCTACTGTCACAGAACGAGCGCTAAAAAAGAGCGCGCCGCCAAATCCTTGCGACAACGGGCGGTGAAGGTTCTGCCCGTAGGGACAGAACAGGAGGTGACGGAAGTTAACGCCGGAGCGCGTAGGAATTCCGCCGTGGAGTCGGCGAAGTTTTGGTCCGTAGGGACGGCTCGAGCTACAGGCAAGAGCGTGGGTTTACCGCTATCGAGCGAAGACGCGGGCAACAGCTGCGTGTGTGAAGCCGACGGATTTCCGGCGAAGAAGTTTGAAGCTTGGAGAGTGGCCTATTGAAGACGGGAGTTTTCCTGGAAGAGAAACTCCGGCGAGGTTTCCTGGAAGAGAAACTTCAAGAGCTGCGGAACGACAACAACGCTGGACTTTGAGTGAGTGATTCTCGGAAGAGTATCATTCGGACTTTTGTTCCAAGGACTTTGGACTGAATAGGTTTTCTATCTCTTTAGTCCTTAAGTGTCTTGGTTGTTCAATGCATGCGACTGCATTATAGTGCGTATCGTTGTCTGTGTCCGTTGTTTTGAGTGTGGCCGATTGTGTTGTGTAGTACGTTGATTGATTGGTTTGATTGGTGACATATTGTATGCAACTATTGTGGAGTGTGCATTTCTGTGTTATGTTTTCGATCTGCCATTATTGAGAATATAATTTGTTTGTTTATCAACTCTCGGCTCTGACTTGTTCTTTGGGCCACAGCCGGCGTCCGCTGGCGCGCCAAAAAGGACCACTTCAAAATTGTCCACGCTTTCGTGGTGCGGTTCGGGGGGGCCGATACTTCGGCTCTTGGAATTAGCCCGGCGATTGCCTCCCTAATAAAAGGGACAGGTGTGACAATTAATCTGGCGTCCGCGAGACAGGACCTTTTGGTGCACAGTGTGTCCAAAGTAGTAAGAAAGAGCCTCGAGTTGTTGATAGTGCTATCGGAACGATTTTGTGTGTTGTTCAGTGTTCTCGTTAACGAGTGCAGGGTAGTGCTCCGATAGACTGATTTAGGCAGATACTTTTTGCACGCGGCAAGGTTTTAGTTGCGAGACACGATGGATCTCGAAAAGTTAGTTGCTCTTGGTGAAAAGATGGGTCTTTCTGGCGCCGAACTACGGAAGTGGGTCACCCAGAAGGAAAAAGAAGAAAAAGAGAGAGCCAAAGAAGAAAAAGCAGCCGAGCTGGAAAAAGAGAGGTTGGCGGTCGAAAGAGCCAAAGCGGAAAAAGAAGCTGAGGTGGAGAGAGAGAGGTTGGCAGCCGAAAGGGCGAGAGAAGAAAGAGAAGCGAGGGAGCGGCAGCTGAAGGAAGAAAGAGAAGCGGAGATGGCTGAAAGGGAGCGGCAGCGGCAGCACGAGATGGAACTCGAGCGGCTCCGTTTTCAACAGCGAAGCGAAACACCCGTCCAAGCTAGAGTTGAAAGCAGCGAACGGGAAGATCACGGCTTCCGCTTGAACCCAAGCAAGCTGCTCGTAGCGTTTGATGAAAGGAAGGACGACCTAGACGCGTACCTCCACAGATTTGAGACGATTGCGAGGAGCCAGAATTGGCCGGAACAGCAATGGGCAACTGCTTTGAGTACTTGTTTGAGTGGTGAAGCGCTCAGTGTGTACGGTAGGCTGACGCCGACCGATGCAGCCAACTATGCAAAGGTGAAAGCGGCTTTGTTGAAGCGATTTAGATTCACTGTGGAAGGATTCCGGGACAGATTTCGGACAGGAAAGCCAGCTGACGGGGAGACGGCTACGCAGTATGCCGCGCGACTTTGCCATTATTTCGACAGATGGATTGAACTTTCAGGGACAGCGCAGGAGTACGATGAGCTTAGAGAGCTCCTAATTAGAGAACAGTTTCTTACTAGTTGCCACCCAAGCCTGTCGCTGTATTTGAAAGAGAGGAAGGCGGAGTCACTTGAAGGAATGCTTGAATTGGCTGATCAATTCTTGGAAGCGCAAGGTGGCACTAATTTGGCCAAGGTCAAGAAGGATTGTCCCGATGACTCGAAGAAATTGGCTTCCGAAGAAAAGAAGCGTGCACCAGAGAGCATTCCGCGATGTTTTCTGTGCAACCGAGTGGGTCATCGCGCGAAAAACTGTCGAACGATCTTTACGAGCCCTACGGCAGTAAAATGTTTCAAATGTGGTCAGACTGGGCACAAAGCAGATGCGTGTCGGAACGGAGTGAGTCAAACTCACCAGGTATCCTGTGTTCAAGCGGCACCGAAATCTGATAATAATGCCGTCACTGATGGATTCGTAGAGTTGAAGAATGGGGAGAAAATTCCTATTGTTGGTGCTGTAATGTCAAAACAGCCAACCGGGGTTACGAAAGGAATGCCAGCGCTGCCTGGAAAAGTTGCGGGCAAAAAGGTTACGGTGTTAAGAGATACCGGCAGTTCCACTGTTATCGTGAGGAGAAATTTGGTACGGGAAGGTGAGTTGACAGGCAGAACGAAACCGGTTTGCCTAATTGACCGTACGGTTCGGATGCTTCCCGAAGCAGAGATTGAGGTTGAAACACCGTACTTCAGCGGGAAGGTTACAGCTCTATGCATGACGACCCCCCTGTATGACCTTGTCATCGGAAACATCGACGGGGCGCGAGGGCCGAATGATCCAGAATGTTTGGGAGAAGACCCGAAGATAGAGCCCTCGCCAACACAGCGGCCGCGAGATACAGGGGAGGAGCATCTCGTGACGGATCTCATTAGAGCCCAAGGTGAAGCTGCGGCGCAAGAGACAGCGAAGGAGAAGACGATCGTGTCGAATAAGTTCACGGGCCGAGCAACTGGACGTACGTCGGCACGACCTCAACCGACTGACAGTGTAAAGGAGACGGAGTTGGCCAGCCGGGCAAAATGTAGAGGCATTAAACAGACAGGACCCGTCGAATGTAATGAAGCATTAACGGTGTCGGAAGAGACAACGATGGCTGAGACGACGCCTCAGATATCGTCGTTGGAAAGGGCTCGCCAAAAAAGAACGTGGAAGCACAAGAAGAGATCGAGCGAGCACCGCAAAAAGGGGCGCAAGCGCTGTTCGAAGTATTCAGGATAAGTGCTGAGGTCGAATCAGAATGTGTTTGGCAGTGTTGAGTGCCATATGTTGTGTTAATGTTCTTGTTATCCTGTGTCTCAAGTGGATGTCGAGCGAGTCAGTGTTCTGTGCGATGATGTGATGTAAAGTGTTGTATAATTGTTGTATAGACAGAACTTTGTACGTTTGTATTGTTTGGAATGTGTTATGAAGTGTTGTAGGCATGTACCTGTGGCTATATTTCACGTGTTGTGTAATTGAACTACAATGTAAGATTGTATTGCGTGATCTATTGTGAATGTGAAGTGTTATGAGCGACTGATGGTGTTACAGCCTGTGAGAGTGTGTGGTGACTGTTCGCGCTCGTTTGTGTGGTTTTGAATATTATGAGATAATATTCTTAAAGTGGGGGGCAGTGTCACAGAACGAGCGCTAAAAAAGAGCGCGCCGCCAAATCCTTGCGACAACGGGCGGTGAAGGTTCTGCCCGTAGGGACAGAACAGGAGGTGACGGAAGTTAACGCCGGAGCGCGTAGGAATTCCGCCGTGGAGTCGGCGAAGTTTTGGTCCGTAGGGACGGCTCGAGCTACAGGCAAGAGCGTGGGTTTACCGCTATCGAGCGAAGACGCGGGCAACAGCTGCGTGTGTGAAGCCGACGGATTTCCGGCGAAGAAGTTTGAAGCTTGGAGAGTGGCCTATTGAAGACGGGAGTTTCCTGGAAGAGAAACTCCGGCGAGGTTTCCTGGAAGAGAAACTTCAAGAGCTGCGGAACGACAACAACGCTGGACTTTGAGTGAGTGATTCTCGGAAGAGTATCATTCGGACTTTTGTTCCAAGGACTTTGGACTGAATAGGTTTTCTATCTCTTTAGTCCTTAAGTGTCTTGGTTGTTCAATGCATGCGACTGCATTATAGTGCGTATCGTTGTCTGTGTCCGTTGTTTTGAGTGTGGCCGATTGTGTTGTGTAGTACGTTGATTGATTGGTTTGATTGGTGACATATTGTATGCAACTATTGTGGAGTGTGCATTTCTGTGTTATGTTTTCGATCTGCCATTATTGAGAATATAATTTGTTTGTTTATCAACTCTCGGCTCTGACTTGTTCTTTGGGCCACAGCCGGCGTCCGCTGGCGCGCCAAAAAGGACCACTTCAAAATTGTCCACGCTTTCGTGGTGCGGTTCGGGGGGGCCGATACTTCGGCTCTTGGAATTAGCCCGGCGATTGCCTCCCTAATAAAGGGACAGTTGTGACACCTACGATTCCTCAGAAATGGCCACGGGACGCGGGGGAAACTTAAGTTTTCAGTACCTGGAGGGATTACCAGGCCCGGAATCGTTGGGAACGCAGTAGGCGTCTGGTGCAGGCGCCGCGATTGGCACATCCTGGTCGTGGTCGGCCACCACGGCTCGCGCCGACGAATCGTCGCACTTGTTCTTAGATGGCGTTCCTGGTTGAAGTGGAGGGAAATCCTTGGATGCCGCCTCGGAATACGATGGCCTGATGGTGCAGGCCGGCCACGGTGGCATGCGGGTCCCCACAACGGCGACACGGCAACGAGCAGCCTTTCCCGTCGTGGCCATAAACGCCGCACCTTCCACAAAATGGAGCTGTGCAGTTCATGCGGAAGTGCCCACTGTCTCCACATCGACGACACACTCGCTGGATGCCTTTATAGTCACATGTCACTCGATGGCCCGCGACCTTGAGGTAGTTGGGCACCGGTGACGAAGCCTTCATTTCCATGCGGACGTATCGCGTCCCAGTGGTCACGGTTGGGCGCGATCCCATGAGTCCTCTGGTGATGTGCAGCACCTTCCCGTAGGTAGAGAGTGCTTGTGCGAGGACTTCGCTGGGTACGCGGCACGGCAGGAACAGGACGGTCACTTGGGTCACTTGGGGTCCCAGGGGTACGATGGCGACGCGCTCTCATCGGATGATAAGGTGCGACGCGTCTACGATTTGGGCCAGTGCGGCCTCACTGTTGACGGTAACTTAGTAGTTCCGGCCTCCAAAGTGCTGAACGCAGTACACTTCTTCGATTCCTACTATTAAAGACGTCGCGTCAACGACGTCTTCGGGACTAGTCCCCTAGGGGACGACTACGTCGAAGGCTAGCGCCTTCTTCGGGGGCTGGCTTGCCATGACGGGCGTCCGCCAGCCCAGGGACGCCGTGAGACGCTAACGACGACGTGAGACGCTAAGACGCTCTTTGTTTAGAAAAAGTTTATTTACAGCATGTACAGAACACAAAGGCTTCATACCATTCCAGTAACAGGGCACATACACTTCTGCACATCTATATTTCACGACTAACATCACTACGTTACAGTGAAGACATTTGCTCTAATATACATGATTATGTTGGCATACATGTACACAAAAAATTCAATGTGATATAACGATACAAGGGTATAACGATACAATAGATCCAAATGAAACACAATTTGTAACAAATGAAATCATATACAACAACTCAACGGGCGCTGCTTAGCACCAAGTCGGTCGAAAAATGAGTTGTATCCTTTCGTGTTCCACCTTGACGAAAGGGCACGACCAATGCCGCAGAAACTCTTGCTCCCCGAGGAAGAAAAGCTCTTCGGAGAGGAACGCGAGGATCTCTCGTCTCAATCTCCCCAGTATCGGTCACAAGGCACGCCTGCGGCAATTGGCAGCTACGGCCTCACATCGGTTTCTCCAAAGGCTGAACAGCCCCGCAACTATTAAGAGAGCGGAGAAGCGGCTACGCGGAAATCAGCCGTTGGACACGAAAGTTCGCACACCCTGTCCCCGAAAACCAGCATTAACCGCACGCCAAAAAGGCGGGAAACCACACATTCAAACGTCGCATGTCGATTGGTCTCTACCATGGCGCAGTTGGGGCAAGTGGAAGTGCGAACCACCTGCCATCGCTGCAACCGATCTCGCGTGGGGAGCAAGCCCCAGCCCAACCTCCAGACAAAGTCTCTGAGATGCCCTGGCAACACTGCGGCAGTTATTGGTTTCCAAGCACGGTTCAATACAGATTGACGATGCTGGGGCACCAAGGGCCGTAGAAGGGCGGCCATTGTGTCCACAACTTTAGAATCGGCCACCTCTATCTCTGGGCACGTAGCTTCCAAACGTCGGTGAAATGCCAGAAGGGCTCGATACAAAGATGGTAATTCAGTTGATTGGGGACCTTTGTTTATTTGGCTATCCGGCAAGAAGACACGTAGTGATGGCCCCAGATGGTAACGAGCCAGTGTCTGAGCGGGCACGTCATCATTGCTTAGTATTCGCAATAGAGTGCGGAGGCACAATGTAGAAGCCGTGACGGAAACGTCGGGGAATGCAAAAACCGCCTTGATCTCGCGGTTGAGCTAACGCTGGACGCGATAATAATTCTGTGCCACCAGACCAAAAAAATGAACTGATGCAGCTTTGCACTTTCCTGCAGACGTGGAGCGGTGGTTTAACAGAATGGCAAAGGTACCAAAATTTTCCTAGGTACACCGGTTGTGTTAAGTATCGGCGTTCCAAGAGGGGGAATTCGAAGTACCTGGCTGCTTTGATATCATTTAGAAGAGTTTGTACAACGGATGACCAGATGCTATCCTGTATACCAAATACAGTGAAAGTAACTCCGAGTATTGAAATCTCAGGAGACCACTGTAAAGGCGACGTGATGTTGATACGACCGCTGGGGTTGCCAATGAAAAATACTGGCTTTTAGAAAAGTTTAACCTTGCACCGAGATAATACCGAAATCATGAATGTATCAAGAGCATGC
>WOVY01001741.1:0-296397 GCA_013436015.1 Rhipicephalus annulatus | reverse complement strand
AAATCTTCAGATAGGCACAATTAATGATTGCGGCAGTAACTATACCAATTAAGACAATACTTTTTTACCAGTGGTAGTAGCCGGTAGAGTCAAATGGGCAAATTCAAGTCCTTTCTACAAAAAGTCTATAGCCACTTTGAAATTTTGGAAAAGTAGCCACTGATAATCACCGTGTAGTGTAGTGATGCGATCTGCCTAATTTAGCTGTTGAAATGAAAATCGATGAATCGAGCACCAGACAGCAATCTACCATGCATTTCGACAATGCCCTAAATGACCGCACTATTTCTCTAGCCGTTATCAACCGTCAATTTAGACACTTTCTTTGTGTCCGCTTATCGACGCTCACTTTTCTTGTCCTCCACTGCAAGAGAAACAGTATCTCCATGGAGGGCATTGTCAAAGTGAATAGTAGATGTACTGTCTGGTGCATCGGTTACAGTTTAGCCAGCTAAATTGAGCAGAATGCGTCGCTCTGCGGTGTTTACCAGTGGCCATTTTTCATAAATTTTAAACTGGCTATGGACTATTTGTAGGAAAGGGTTCATTTCGCCCATTTGACCCGACCAGCTATTACCACATGTACATAGATATTTGTGTTATTTTCTGAAATTACTCCCGTAATTAATGTTTGTACTTATCTGAAGATGCGTTCTGTCACAGGAAGGCAACGCCCCATGTAGCACGCAAATGCCTCTTTTATCTAATTAAAAAATATTGACACAATTTTTGTCTGATCTATTTATGTTATCTCTATTGAGTAATTTCATGCCAAACCATCGAACATTTTTCTGACCATCATAATAATAGCTGATAAAGCTTCAGCATAGTTCTCGAAGTGCGAAACTCGTCCTTGTCATTTATTTTTGTTGACGAAAATTCTCCTCCCTAAAAAGAGCGTATTGTTTGGCGCCATGTAAGGTAAAAGCGTCAAACAACAGTTTTTTCCAAAAGAAGTTTTTGGAATGCACTCGATAAAAGGCATGCCTGGCAAAGTAATTAAGTTATCTCACTTTAACATTATGACCTAATTATGTATATCTATTTTTTGAAGGCTTTTTCCCACGAGCAATATTGAATAAAGCTGCCACATTTAGGATTGCAAGTTTCAAGAACACAAATTAAATATGTGCTGGTGGCCAGTAACATGCTACAAATAAAAGATAATTTAAACACTGATGTTATATCAGATACTCTGGAAAAATTGTGAGTGTCACACGCTTACGAAAGCCTCGGTATTCAGCCTCAAAAACTTGTCTTGGTGGTCTGACTATAAAAAACATAAATTCTCATTTTAGAGCTCTATAGACAAGCTAATTATAGGTGAAATTACTAGAAGGTATTATTTTTTAAATACTAAAAATATTTTTGAAATATGTATCTGCACCAGCTTTTCACCTACGTAACTCAAGTGACATGACACACTTGCAAGGGCAATCTTCAGCAGAATACCACTGACCTAGAATACAAAGAGCGAATTTGGTGCTCTTTATAGAAAAATTGAAATGTGAATAGGGTTATCATCTGCATTCCCTTGCCAACGTAGGGGTGCTACAAGGACTGGTTTCAGTGTGGTGACTCTCAGGTGAGCTATGGAGCTTTGGGATATAAAATCAGACATCCTGCTTTCCTGGGGGAGTTCTGCAAATGCAGTGGGTGTGCTTTATAATCTTAATAAAATATTTAGTCATATTCAGTACATATTTCTTATAGCTTGTCAGTAGCATCAATGCAGTACGCCGATAAACGCTATTGTAAAGAACCGTTTCTTATTTTTTCTGGCTTTCAGGAGAGCTCCCTGAGACCCAAAGCCTGTCTTATGAATACAGAAGCGAAAAAAAACTTTAAGTAGAACTGGTAGCCTTGGCGATTGTCTCGTATATGTTGTGCGTAAGGGATAATCTTGTACTGTGTACTCTTTAACGGCTTGATGGATCATCTGGGGAATCATCACCAGTGGCGTAGCCTGGAAGGCAGGAGGAGCTGCTTAACTCCACCACCCCCCCTCCTCCAGCACAGTCCAGGTATTTTTTATCCTAAACCCGTGGATTGTCCTTCCAGTGTGACCGGTTCGTGACCGCCTAGTTATCTATGACTTAGCAGAATACGCTAATGTGTGTGACAGACAGATAGACAGACAGATGCAGGGTTACCGATAAAACCCTCTGAGGTTCCGCCTCACACATCATCATTCACTTCGTAGATATGCTGCAATCTTCTTAGTTCTGCATGTGCATACCTACGTGCACACATACAACACACAAGAATGTACATAAAGTACGAGCGAAGTCGCCTTCCCCTCACACAACCCAACTCGAAAATTATCTTTTCGCTACGCTACTCGTCTCCACACTCTAGAAACATTCATTGTAGCGCACCTCTGTCAGCAACGGAATGCAGATGATAGCTCCATTCCAGTTTGAATTGCCCTGCATCAAGCTTGCTGTGTGTACCTCAGGTCTATGAAAATCCGTTGAAGATTTGCCAGTGCTTCATGCCGCTTAACTTAAAGGGGTAAAGCTGGTTGTAAATACATAATTTAAAAAATACTTCTCGAGTAAAAAAAATTGATACCGTTTCGTAACTTCACCTATATTGAGGTAGTACGTAGAGCTTCAAAATGAAACGTGCATATTTTTTCTGACCACCAAGGCAAGCACTTTGATGCTGAATACACAACTTTTCCCCCGAAAAATGAAATTCAAAATTTTTAGACTATCTGCTGGACTTCAGTTTGGAAATTATTTTTAATTCGTAGCAAGACCAAAAACGTCACCAACACCTGTTTTATTTGTGTCCTTGAAAATTTGCCATGTTACAAGAAAAAACTTCCAAAGCTGGCAATATTATTCAATATTGATCGTGGGAAAAGCTCTCAAAAATTATTACACATAAGTAAGTCATTATTTTTAGTTAGACCACTTCATTACCCTTGCTGGAATGGCCATTTATTGAGTGCATTCCAAAACGACCTTTGAAAGAAATTGTTGTTTGACAACTTTTAGCTCAGTCGGTGCTATACTACAGACTCTATTTCGAGATATGTGAAAATGTTTTTCAGTCATATCCGTGATGGTTAAAAAAACACTGGGTGATTTTGCACCGCCTAACCCTAAATGTTGTATTGTTTATTACACTGACAAACTCCTTTGCTTCTTTTGCCTCAACTATTATTGTTAGCAATTATTTTGGTGTGTTTATGAAGTTGTTTGTGCTTTCAGCCATTTTATTCTGTATGATATATGTAATATTTTTGATGTGTGATCATTTATTTTTGTGCTGCAAGCCAGTGCCTCTAACAAGGCCTATTTGGAGTCTTCATATGAATATATTAACTGGGCTTGAACTGTTTTTGCTCTGTACTTACCTGCTGTGGCTGTGCTGACAAAATGTGTTTCCTCCTTTCAAGAAAAGAAGTCTGCACAATACTGTTACAATAGGAAAAACAACACTGGTCCTTTGGGTATCTAGAAGTTATAATATTCCGTTTTCATATTTTTGATTCCGGATACAAAGCCGCCGAAATGAAATATGTTTTTGACAATTTTTCTTAACACAATTTGTAGCATGCCTGTGCTGTATTTCGTTTTATAATCATGAGAAAATAAAATTCACTATCAGTGAATAGGAAGCTTGTCCTTGTTGGATTTTAAACATTTGAATTCACTTCATGATTTTTTAACATGTACAGGTGCAGTCGAAATTTCTCAGCAGACCCTGCCATGAGATAGATGAGTCAGAATAGTGGCCTGGAAAATTTTGAACGGCCTTGTACTTGCAGAAGAAACATCTGCTGATTACGTACGCGTCATGTTGAATCTAATGAAAACACGTTTGTTATTTACGGATATGTAGCAATAGTATTATAAATAATGTGTGAGAAATGACTCAACGGAGCAGGTGTTGTTCCGTAGCAGCCGTTACTTTATTTCTTCATTGCGTGGATCTCCTTAAAAGTTAAATGGGCTGTACGTTTTTTGTGTTCTACGTGATCTCTGGTGTACTATTTTCTTTTTACGGAAATTTTCAGCAGCATGTTACGTACGCCTTTATACGTAATCAAGGAAAAGTATTTTTCGTACTGTAGGCTAGGTAAATATTATCATCTCACCTATGCAGTTGGAACTCAGCATCTTTTCAGATCGTATAGCATTCATCCGTGCTTTTGTAGTGCATAAATCTCAAAATGTTCATTGTACGCAGAAAATCATGTGGGCTTGCGATTTACTCTCGAAACACTGGCCACTGATGCGCCGCTTGCTTTGGTGCGTTTGTTAATATATGGCAGCGCTCTGCAAGTAATCCTAAGCAATTCGTTTGGAACGGGTTTTCAGGACGAAATGTTCTCTACGCCTGGATAAACGTGGTGAGTGACGGGGTGTTGCTGTTTAAGAAGACGTTAAACGGAGGGATTTCCACAGATTGCTTTCAGCAGGGAGGTTGAAAGAAACCATTATTACTACAAAAATTGTTTGGCCTAGAAGGTTGTCAATGCACCGAGAGTGACAGCGACGATGAACAATCAGCTGCTAACTCACGAGGAGCACGTTGCACTTCACGCCCTTTCGTGTGTTGTGTTTTTTAGGGGCAAAGCTCCTTATAGCGGCACCCTTTTATCCCTCGTAGCTGTTGTAGTATGTAACAAGTTTAACATTTTGACCTTTAAGGTGGTGCTCGTGAGAGATTTCTTATGTGCATTGATGTACAATAAAAAATAGTGCTCAATGCACATGTCAATGGCTGCTAATGAGGAATGAGAAACAGGAGCATTCAGCTTTTAGTTAACGCGCACGCTGTGATCCCCATTAGCAGCCATTGGCATGCACATTGAGCACTATCTGACAAGAAAGTGTTTCTACGATATACTCGCTGGGTGTAACCTCCTTAGTGTTAAGGCCGGTGCACACCAGCGACTAGCAGTGGGCGCGCGACCATTTCGACTGGCGACCAAAAAGCGACTGATGTTCACACCGGCAGGGGCTGCATGCGAGCGACCGGAAGTCGCGAAATCGGAGAGTCACGTCCGGATCTCGTTATCAGCGAGAACTCTGGAGACCGGCACCGATCAGCTTATCGCAGTCATCTGAGTGAGCGGAGAAAACCGGGCGCGCTGCATTTATTGTTTTCGTCCGTTCTCGCACAGCGTTCCCAACAGCGTCATGTTCGATTCAAGGGAAGAACAATACATTGTCATGGTGCTGATGCGCTGTGCCATGGTGTTCGCGCTGGCATCACAGATGCCTCCAAAGAAAAAAAATGGCAGCATATCCTGAGAATGAATGATGGATAGTGGGGCGAAGCATCCGTCCGTCCATTCGTTCTTGCTTCCGTCCATCCATGAGTAAATTTGTGTGGCCGTCCGTGCGTCCATTCGCCCGTCCGTACGTGCGTCTGTTCATCTGTGCGTCCGTCTCTGTTTTTGTTCATGTATCCGCTCCTGCGTCCGCCCATGCGTCCATCTGTCCGTGCAGCCATCCATGCGTTCGTCCATGCATCTGTCTGTGTGTCCGTTCGTCCACCTATTCAACGCTCCAAGTACCACTATCTCGCATCTTTTCATGATATATTTCTTATATACAAGCACCGCCATCCAGCGGAAATTCCAAGTACTGAACGAGAGGAGGCACACGCACACTTTCTTACGGCTTGCGCTTCGTGTCTACTTCCCATCTTTAACCACCTTTTATTGGTGACACACGATAGGGGCGCTGGCGCATAGAAGTATTCCTCCACGTGTAAATTGTGTAAACTTTGGGTGTATGGTGACCTAGCGCTGCTTGTGGGATGTCACACAAGCGTCTGAGTTTGTGCAGCAGGGTAAGAAGCTTCTTACGTGGAGCCGGAGCGAGATGGCTGTTGATAGAACGGTGAAATGCATACGAAGACACGCTGGCCGAAGGAAGGTCTGGAACCAGCGCTTTAAGCTCCCGATTCGGCTTAGTGTCAACGAAATCGATGGTAACAATAACACGTTTATCAAGAGGGTGCATATAGTGGGGTATCTCGTTGCCGCGCACACTCAGTAATCACGATCTGGGGTTCCGGTAGTCTTCCATAAGTGCCTGAACGGCGAATGCCAGTGACGTGTGGTGGCAGCTACTAAAGATATGAGTTGGCACGAACAGAATGGTTGCGTCAAAAGGTGAAGTGCATTAGGCAGGAGCACACATGGCGCTGAAAGGGTGGAAGTCAGTGTTTCATTGCGACGACGTTTGTCACATTAGATACAGTCGCAACAACGGAAGGTGTATCACGAAACTGTGGCAGTTCCACTTCAGCCCAAGCGCAGTCGACCGCGTCGTATTAAGGAATCCCATCCTAGAATGACATCATGGGAACATGAAGCCAAGACTATAATATCAATGGTGTACAACACGTCTGGAATCAGCACTTTGGCCGTACATGCCACTACGGGCTCAATTTCTCTTGCACTCGCAGTGATGAGAGAAACCACTGGGGAAAGCATCATTGCTTTACGAATAGAGCGGAATAGTCTTTGATCACGGATGTCGCGGCACCAGTATGAACAGACGCAAGTCTTCGTACACCTTCGATGATTAGATCAACTTGATTTGTGGGGGAGAGACAAGGACTTACACCAATAGACGATGATGCAGCTCAAACATCCGGAACTGCGGCAGTGAGTTCTCTATCCCAACGGACATGGGTCATCGACGCATAGGTGGCGCTGAACGACGATGTGAAAGGGATTGATTGATTTGTAGGGTTCGACGTCCCAAAACCACTATAAGAATAGGAGAGACGCCGTAGTGGAGGGCTCCGGAAATTTTGACCACCTGGGGTTCTTTAACGTGCACCCAAATCTGAGTACACGGGCCTACAACATTTCCGCCTCCATCGGAAATGCAGCCGCCATAGCCGATGTGAAAGTGAAGGAGAGCGTCGACAACCAGAGGTTTGGGTATGCGGAACACATTGTGCTCCGCGTTCGTAAGCTTCAGGTGACAAGTGAGGCGTAGAGGACGAAACGAGTAGTCATATCTTGGTGCCTTCGGGTTCACCGCAAACCGTCGTTGTAATAGGCGTGCAGCGTGACCTGGAATTCCGCAGATGTGGCAGATAGACCGGTCATCAGGAGTACGCCATGAACTTTAGTAGAGCGGCTGTTTATCCGAAAACGGCATGGTGAAAGGTCACGCATGTATACCGGGCGTGACACTGGCAAACAACGCGTTAGCCTTGCTGCCGCAGCCACATAAGTCACTGGCGTGACGACGAATGCTGATGGAGAGGTGGACGTCGGCGATAGCAAAGCCTTGGAGGCCTACTACTGAAGAGCTTATCTGATGGTCAGCGTTAGACAGTTCATTGGTACCTTGGTGGTCGTTAAATACGACAAGCGAAAAATCTGTCGAGCCACTTCTTCACGTACATATTCGTTTGTCTGCACCAGAAGGGTGTTGTCACAAACGACGGTTGGGGTGGCGAAAGAGTCGTCTGCTACTGTCGACCCCCAAACTGCCACACGTTGCTTGCGAAATTCTTCGAAGCTCTGGCAGAAAGTCTTAAGTTCGGACACGATACTTGGGTCCTTCGCTCGCAATACGTGAAAGGCATCAACAGCTACGCCTTTCGAGGTATGTCTCATCTTGCCTTATTTGGTGATCTTGGGGTCCAGTCACATGCATCGATTGATGGCGTCTTGGATGTAGCTTGTGAAGTTTTCGCCCTACTTTCACGCATGTCTACGTGGTGCTGTTCAGCCCCGCACTTGCATTATGCGGGCTGACCGAATACTGCTGCAATGATGGTCTTGAATACGGCCCACGAGGAGAATTTGGAATAATGGTTTAGGAACCACTGGAGTAAGGTCTTTAAAATAAAATAGGACGACCCCTCGAATTTATTTTTAAATAAAATAAATTCGAGGGGTCGTTCCGATTGTTGGCGGCGCTCACCTTTTCAAACACCAGCGGCTAATCGTCCACTTAATTGGCCTCGGTGCTGCTGAAGAAGGGAGGATCCTCTTGGAGAGGTAGGTTGACCCGAAGACGACAAAAGATTGGGCCGTGCAATGCTGGGCGGCGTCTTTCTCGGTGGTCTCTTCGGGCACTATTTGCGCAGTGGGCAGCGTCCAGCTTCGAAGTTTCAGATTGCACTACCCAGTAGGCCTCCACCACTTTAAAAGAGGGTTTATTAACAAGGACTGGTTGCAGGCAGACAGCCGGTACAGCGAAAAACAGTCGAACGGTATTGTCGTCAATAGCTCGCGCTTTGCAGTTGGAGATGACCTTGCTCCTTAACAACTACACTCTATACAAGTACATACGCAGTCAACTTAGTCATAAGCAAGGCATGAAATAACGACAGTGAACCTGTTATTTCAGCTGACGATAATGATTACCTAACATCATCCATGACTTTGGGTATGGAAGGAAAAATAATAGACAAAAATATTTAAACAAATCACCACCACTAGCCAACGTCTACCACCGATGAACCAGAATTTGCCACAATTATATGCTATCGCTTCACCTATATCTGTGTGATATAGAGGCCCATCAATGACTTCTCAATATCCTCCCAGCTGTCTTGATATCCCATTCGCAACTAGATCTTACAACGACAGTGCACAGGTATGATGGGCAAGACACGTACCTGATGAAAGTTTGTGCCTTCAGTTAGAAGAAAAAACGTGACTGATCCCCCTATATAAGAATCAGGATAACACGAAAGTTAAATGTGTTTTTACACAGGTACATGAGCGCTTATTGTGCATTGTTTTAAAACAGCAACAAATTTTATAGTCATGTTAGGAACGGCAGGCAGCTCGGGACATCCTGCGAACAACTCAAGCAGAAAGAACGCTCGAAATTGGAACGCACAGCACAAGCGGGGACAAAGAATTGTCAATGCTCGACTCCTAAAGCGCGCTGTTCAAACAGAAAAAAGTATGCACGAAAGGAGCGCCCAAGTATACAGAGGATCAGTGCAAACTGTCACAATTCTTCTTGCGTCTCCTGTTAGCAGCGTGCTCGTTTTGAAAACGCGTCCGTGGCAGCGTGCAAACTGACCATTATCTTCTACCAAATTACGAGTCTGATAAGCACGCACGCAGGAGAGACCACGCTCCGTGGAGGCGGCGCTTTCTGGTGGCGATGACCTCTAAAGCACGCTCAACGTGAGCCTCTTTCGCCTGCTCGCCACTCAAAACGAAACCGTTTTATTGTTTCAAATCCTAGGAGGACCACCAACGTGTATGTGTATACAAACGAGTTGCCGTGAGGAATCCAGGCAACGTTTTTCTTGTGCGTAGTGGTTAGCGCCGCGCGCAGGGAATCGAGAGGTCTCTAGTTCGATTCCGCACGACACATGCTGGCCTTTTGTGTTTAGGGGCGAAGCTCCTCTTAGTCTAACCTTGTCGTGAGCCATGGGTACCACGTGAAAAGAGACGAGAAAAAAAGCAGGCAGTATCTCCCGAACAGTGTAACAGACAGTGCTGTTTCATAGAAGTACTTATAAACTGCAGTTGAGTGAGGGTATGCTAGATCGCGCTGTATCGCTACTCTCCGATTGGCTGCTGCGCGGGCTTCGGAGTACGCGGAGTACGCAGAGAACGAGTGCCTATCTCACTCCTCTAGATAGTCGCCGTACGTGGGAGATGGTTGGTGCGCCATGGACGAAGCAGGATGGCGGGCGCGTTGAAGACGCTTGCACTCGGCGTCCTTGACTGGCGTCCACTCATGTCACCCAGCGCACTACCGACATTCTGGAACGTGATCGGACGCATGGACGCATGGATGAACGGACACATGAATGAATGAACCGATGGATGCTTCGCCGCAGTCATCATCATTTACTCCATGGATATGCTTGAATTTTTTGAAATTTGAAATCTCTTCGCATCTATGTGTCAACATCACTTCCGTGATGGAAGTATGTCAGCGTAGCTGTGAAGGACGCCAACATAGAACTCCTTCTTCTTAAAATGCATTGGTGGCCCGGTGTCACGCTGACAAATGTATTCTGTGCTATAAATGAAGAGGGGATCGCCCAGTCTCAAGATAATATGATTGAGTAGCCTCTTAAGGTGCAGCGTATTCTTGCCAGTTCCCCGGACTAGTTGGAAAGAAAGGGCAAGATACAATGCGCATGATATCAACTGAACCCTCACCATAATCAACACGTCTTAACTGAAATGTTGTAGGCCCGTGTGCTCAGATTAATGGTGCACGTTAAAGAACCCCAGGTGGTCTAAATTTCCGGAGCCCTCCACTACGGCGTCTCTCATAATCATAGAGTGGTTTTGGGACGTTAAATCCCACATATCAATCAACACGTCTTAACTTGATCCCAATGTGCTGCATACCACTGCATTGATTGATATGTGGGGTTTAACGTCCCAAAACCACCATATGATTAGGAGAGACGCCGTAGTGGAGGGCACCGGAAATTTCGGCCACCTGGGGTTCTTCCATCATCATCATCATCAGCCTGACTATGTCTACTGCAGGACAAAGGCCTCTCCCATGTTCCGCCAGTTAACCCGGTCCTGTGCTTGCTGCTGCAAATTTATACCCGCAAACTTCTTAATCACATCTGCCCACCTAACCTTCTGTTTCCGCCTAACCCGCTTCCCCTCTCTTGGAATCCAGTTAGTTACCCTTAATGACCAGTGGTTATCCTGTCTACGCGCTACATGCCCGGCCCATGTCCATTTCCTCTTATTTATTTCAACTATGATATCCTTAACCCCCGTTTTTCTCCTAATCCACTCTGCTCTCTTCTTGTCTCTTAAGGTTACACCTACCATTTTTCTTTCCATTGCTCGTTGCGTCGTCCTCAATTTAAGCTGAACCCTCTTTGTAAGTCTCCAGGTTTCTGCTCCGTAGCTAAGTACCGGCAAGATACAGCTGTTATATACCTTCCTCTTGAGGGATAGTGGCAATCTGCCTGTCATAATTTGAGAGTGCTTACCGAATGTGCTCCACCGCATTCTTATTCTTCTAGTTAGCTCAAACTCATGGTTAGGCTCTGCGGTTATTACCTGCCCTCAGTAGACATAGTCTTTTACACCTTCAAGTGCACTATTACCTATCTCGAAGCGCTGCTCCTTTCCGACGTTGTTGCACATTACTTTCGTTTTCTGCAGATTAATTTTAAGACCCACCTTTCTGCTCTCCTTGTCTAACTCCGTAATCATGAGTTACTCAGCAATGCAATGTCATCGGCGAAGCGCAGGTTACTAAGGTATTCTCCATTAACTCTTATCCCTAACTGTTCCCATTCTAGGCTTCTGAAAACCTCCTGTAAACACGCGGTAAATAGCATTGGGGAGATTGTGTCTCCCTGCCTTAGACCCTTCTTGATTGGTATTCTGTTGCTTTCTTTATGAAGCACTATGGTAGCAGTCAATCCCCTGTAGATTTCTTCCAGAATGTTTATATATACTTCATCTACGCCCTGATTACGCAGTGTCTGCATGACGGCTGATATTTCTACTGAATCAAACGCCTTCTCGTAATCTAAGAAGTTCATAGTTTGGGTTCATAGTTCAGTTTGGGTTCTTTAACGTTCACCCAAATCTGAGCACAAGAGCCTACAACATGTCCACCTCCATCGGTAACGCAGCCGCCACCGCCGGGATTTGATCCCGCGACCTGCGAGTCAGCAACCGAATATATATATATATATATATATATATATATATATATATATATATATAGGAAGGCACGAATAGTCCGGGTATTCTCTATATACACTTTTTTCTCTACAATTTCATTTTCAAATGTGCTATCTGCAAGTTCATTCAATATATATATATATATATATATATATATATATATATATATATATATATATATATATATATATATATATTGTAGCGAAGCCTCCGAACTATGAAATGGGTCGAACTCTTGAGTACCTTCTAGTGGGGCTACCCAAGAAGGACGCCGCTCGCGCTGAGAGCCCGTGCTTGGCTGTGACTGTCGCCATTATATATTCTCGCTCGTTGCCGGCTTATAAACGCCTTAACAATTTGGTGGAGAGTGCTGCGATCCCTGTCTATGCCTTTGGAGCTACGATCACGTACCCTGCCATCTACTATGTACCAAGACGCTTCTCAGCAAACGCCTCCTCCAATGCCACCCCCTTGTCCCGGTGTCCCCAGAATCCGCGATCCACCCATCTTCACTGGCGCTGATGGCACTGACGTGGAGGACTGGCTCGCCATCTACGACCGCGTGAGCGTCCCCAACAAATGGGACGAGGACGGCAAGCTGACCAACTTGGTGTTTTACCTTGCCGGTGTCGCCAGTTTGTGGTACAACAACCACGCGTCCGATTTTGCCACCTGGTCCGATTTCAAGACCGCAATCGTCAACGTCTTTGGCCGCCCTGCTGTTCGCAAGCTGCAAGCCGAGCAGCGCTTGCGTGAACGTGCTCAGGAGGCTGGTGAGTCATTCACCAGCTATATTGAAGATGTCCTCGACCTATGTAACAAATCCAATCACACCATGTCCGAGTCTGACAAGATTCGAAACATCATGAAAGGCATCGACGATGATGCCTTCACGATGCTGCTTGCCAAAAACCCCGGCACGGTGGCTGAGGTCATCACACTGTGCCAGAGCTACGAGGAGCTCCGCCGGCAGCGTTCCATGACCCGACGCTCCCCACCACGAGCTGCAACGCTTGCTGGCTTGGAGGCCAGTTGTGACCAAGTGGCGTTGATGGCAGAACTGAAGTCCTTTATCCGTGAGGAAATCGCGCGTCAGTTCTCCCTCCTGCCCTTTTCCCACCAACCTGCTGTTCAACAATCGGCTACTACCGTTCTCCCTCCCATCCGCCGAGCGATTGAACAGGAAATAGCGGAGGTAATGCCTGCTTACCACCCCCAACAGCCTCCGGCTCCTGCGTCCCTGAGTTACGCGCAAGTGGTCGCCAGGCCACCCCAAGTCGTTCAAGCACCCACCCCTCTGACCTACGCTGAAGCTGCTGCACGACCTCCGTCCGTTGCAGCGGGCATGCCCGCTACGTATGTTGACGTAACCCCTCAGCCTCAGCTTCAGTCCACCATGCAGCCACCGTTCCGTCCATCAGCCCTTGCGACATGGGTGAGACCTACCCCGATGAACAGATGGCGCACACCCGACAACCGGCCCATCTGCTTTGCCTGCGGTTACGCCGGTCACGTGGCCCGTTATTGCCATCGCGTACAGCCGGCTCCAATTTCTTCACCTGTTGCTGGCCAACTCAGCCGTCCTTATCGCGAAGAACCACCTTCTATGCCACCTCGATCTCGCCCAGGTCCATCTCGACGATCACCGTCTCCACGACGCCGTTCCCTGTCTCCCATGCGGCCAAGTGCGGCAGCTCATGAGCGGGAAAACTAGTCGTCGCAGTCCCTGAGGCAAGGACTGCGACGCTATCGCAATGTGAAAGCCCTCAGAGCAGCCCCTCGAATGTCATTGACGTGCTTGTGGACGGTGTTTGTGCATCGGCTCTTATTGACACTGGAGCTGCCGTATCAGTTATGGACGAAAAACTCTGCCGCTTACTTCGAAAAGTGACGACGCCAATTTCTGGGTTATCCCTCCGTACTGCAAGTTTGCACCGGATTCATCCTACAGCAGGGTGCACAGCTCGCGTTGTCATCCAGGACGTTCTGTATGTCGCCCAGTTCATCGTTATTCAGGCATGCTCTCATGACGTCATCCTGGGATGGGACTTTCTCTCCCGCCATGACGCCGTCATCCATTGTGCCGCCGCCGAAATTGAGCTCTCACCCTTCTCGCATTTGACGCCAGAAGACAGTCCCCCGACATTGAGCAAGATTCTAACGAAAGACGATACAACAGTGCCTCCAAACTCGACGACGGCTGTGTCTGTCTACTGCGCTGGTCTCTCCGACACCATTGGACTTGTTTCGCCATCTGACCGCGCTTGCAGCAGGAAAGGGTTGCTAGTACCTTTCGCGACCGTGCAGGTCAACCAGGGCAACACTGCTATTTTTGTAACCAACCCGTTCCCGTACGCTGTTACCTTGCTTCGAGGGGAATGTCTCGGCAGAGTGGAACCAGTCGACGACGCACAAGTCCTGGACGTACCCGATGACACGCGCGCTCCAAGGTCGTGTACCATCAATGCTGTTTCCACTTCTGATTCGTCGTCTGCTGATGTATTTGGCCCCTCCATCGCTGACAACCTTACGGCCGTACAGCGTTCCCAACTTCTGGACCTGTTACAAGAATATCGTTCTTCTTTCGATGTCGGGCGAAGTTCTCTCGGTCGCACGTCCGTTGTTACGCATCGCATCGACACTGGTGCCCATCCACCTTTACGGCAACGTCCATATCGCGTGTCGCCTGCTGAACGTCGAGTAATTAATGATCAGGTTGACGATATGCTCCGACGCGACGTTATTCGGCCCTCCGACAGTCCATGGGCGTCTCCTGTTGTTCTTGTTGCGAAGAAAGACGGTTCTGTGCGGTTCTGTGTGGACTACAGACGGCTCAATAAGATCACTCGCAAGGATGTTTATCCACTTCCACGCATCGATGACGCGATTGACAGCCTTCATGGAGCCGATTTTTTTTCTTCTCTCGATCTGCGCTCGGGGTACTGGCAAGTACCCATGGCTGACGACGCTCGACCAAAGACCGCCTTCGTCACGCCAGACGGCTTGTACGAGTTTAACGTCATGCCGTTTGGTCTATGTAATGCACCTGCGACCTTTGAGCGCATGATGGACACTGTGCTGCGCAACTTGAAATGGTACACGTGCTTGTGCTACCTCGACGATGTCATTGTTTTTGCTCCGGATTTCTCCACGCATCTCCAACGTCTGAAAGAAGTTTTCGCACGTGTGAGCAATGCCGGCTTACAACTAAATCTGAAAAAGTGCCGCTTTGCAGCACGGCAACTCACCATACTGGGGTACGTCGTGTCCAAAGACGGCATTCTTCCTGATCCTGCCAAGCTTCAGGCCGTGGCCGAATTCCCCAAACCTGCATCTGTCAAAGAATTGCGTAGTTTCGTGGGCCTGTGCTCATACTTCCGACGCTTCATACGAAATTTCGCCACGATCATATCACCGCTGACGAAGCTCCTTGGAAGCAACGGGCCCTTCAATTCGTGGTCATCCGAGTGCGACGACGCGTTCGCGAAGCTCCGCCATTTGTTGACGTCGCCTCCCATTCTACGCCACTACGACCCTACAGCCCCAACGGAGGTGCACACGGACGCCAGCGGAGTAGGCCTCGGCGCTGTCCTGGCGCAGCGAAAACCCGGATTCCCTGAATATGTCGTAGCATATGCAAGCCGTACGCTCACGAGAGCCGAGAAAAACTACACCGTCACGGAGAAAGAGTGCCTGGCGATCGTCTGGGCTCTTACAAAGTTTCGACCTTATTTGTATGGTCGCCCATTCGATGTCGTCACCGACCATCATGCACTATGCTGGCTTTCATCATTGAAGGATCCCTCAGGCCGTCTCGCCCGTTGGGCTCTTCGCTTACAAGACTACGATATCCGCGTGCTGTACCGCAACGGACGCCAGCATGCTGACGCCGACGCCCTCTCGCGCTCCCCTCTGCCTGAAGGTGATGTGCTCTGCTCAGTATCCTCGGCTGCTGTTTCTGCCATTGATGTTGACATCATCGCTACCGAACAGCGAAAGGATAATTGGATCGGCCCGCTCATCGACATGCTCTCTGATCCATCCGCAACGCCATCCACGCGTGCATTGCGTCGTCAAGCTCGCCATTTCGCCATTCGTGACGGCCTCCTACACCGACGCAATTACGACGCCGACGGCCGGCAGTGGTTACTCGTGATACCCCGCAGTCTGCGGTCAGAGATATGTGAATCTTTCCATTCTGATCCGCAATGCGCGCACTCTGGGGTATTCAAAACCTACCATCGCATTCGACAACGCTACTTCTGGCGCGGGATGTACCGCTATGTGCAGCAGTTCGTTCGCTCTTGCCTCACTTGCCAACGCCGTAAACCGTCAGCCCACATGTCGCACGCCAGTCTACAACCGTTACCTTGCCCTGACCGTCCCTTTGGGCGCGTAGGTATCGATTTGTATGGACCACTTCCTCTGACGTCGGCTGGTAACCGCTGGGCCATCGTTGCCGTTGACCATTTAACGCGATACGCCGAAACCGCCGCTCTCCCTGCGGCTGCTGCGCGCGATGTTGCGTCCTTCCTGCTGCATCGATTTATACTGCGCCACGGACCACCCCAAGAGCTTCTCAGCGATCGAGGCCGTGTCTTCTTGTCGGAAGTCGTCGAAGCCATTCTGACGTAGTGCCATTCTGTCCACCACAAAACTACTGCTTACCACCCACAGACGAATGGCCTCACCGAACGCTTTAACCGCACCCTCGGCGACATGCTTTCTATGTACGTCGCTGCCAACCACACTAATTGGGATAATATACTGCCCTTCGTCACCTACGCCTACAACACCGCCCCTCAGAGCACGACTGGTTTTTCACCTTTCTACTTGCTGTACGGAAGGCACCCGTCGCACACCATGGACACAATACTCCCGTACACGCCGGATCCATCTGAGTGTACACCTATTTCCGAGACAGCCAGGCTTGCTGAAGAGTGTCGCGAGCTTGCCAAGACTTTTACGACGCAAGAGCAAGAGCGGCAGAAGAGTATCCGTGATGGCTCCACCACTTCTGAGCCCACGTTCCTTCCTGGTGCGCTTGTATGGCTCTCGATCCCGACCTCTGCCACTGGCCTCTCTTCCAAACTACGTCCCAAATACGAAGGCCCCTACCGTGTCATCGAGCGCACCTCACCCGTCAACTATCTGATCGAACCCGTTGAACAATCTTCGGACATGCGCCGCCGTGGGCGAGACATCGTCAACGTGGAGCGCCTGAAGCCTTATTATGACCCGCTCATAATAACAAGCTGTTAGGTCGCCAGGCGGCTCCCTCTTCGACCCCGGGGTAATTGTAGCGAAGCCTCCGAACTATGAAAGGGTCGAACTCTTGAGTACCTTCTAGTGGGGCTACCCAAGAATGACGCCGCTCGCGCTGAGAGCCCGTGCTTGGCTGTGACTGTCGCCATTATATATTCTCGCTCGTTGCCGGCTTATAAACGCCTTAACAATATATATATATATATATATATATATATATATATATATCATGGCAACTTCAGACATTGCCGAACAGTGTAAATATATCATAATTCGCGCCGGAAGGGGGCCAGGGCATGTTTGTATGAGACTGTGGGCGCAGGCTGTTCGCACTTCGTCACATTTACGGCTTTCAGGTTGTACGAAGAAACATGAAGGCCGATACGCTATCCGTCGTGCATCGTCAGACAGCCTGAACAAGGATTCTTTAAGATAGCCGAAGAAAGCCAGTGCCATTAAATAGTGATAGGCCAATGCGAGCATCTGTTATACGTTTAATAGCCGAATAAGTATCTATACAGACAGCCGTAGACAGTTCTAGAGACACAACCTCTACAGCCGGCCGCATAGAGGACTACTCAGAAACTCAGCTTTGAGCTCATTTGCTCAGTGATGGGCATGAATGTGAGCAGGGCATTTAGATCCGAGAAATTTTAAACACCTAGGCACGCGGTCACCCGTCAGCAGCAAGTCAAGTACTTACGCTACACTGAATAGGCTGTTTTATGGCACGCAGCCTAGCCTCGTTATAAGGACGATAGAAACGGTCACCTGGGGCCACGGGCAACGATTGCGGTGCAAACAAGTCATCATCGCGAGAACTACGCACCCTCGAGGTCATTTTGGCATAGCCACGAACATAACTGCGCTTCGCTGAGCAGGCTGTGCATTCGTTTGCGAAATCAGTGTGTCACCGCTGTGTTTTATGAGCCTCTACTTTACTGTGACAGCACAGCAGTTTACGTATCCTCAAAGAAAATGACTTGATTTACCCGATGGTTAATTACGAGACCATTGACCCTACAATTTATCAAATACATTTTAACACTCGGTGAACTTTTCAACACTCGGTGAGCATACCGTCAAGATTGTTCTAGTGCCACCGGGGCACTGCACGTTCTAGATTTTGGTTTGCCTCGTGTGTATTTGCCTCGTGTGTGGTTTGCCTCGTGTGTGGTTTGCCTCGTGTTTAGTCTGTCCTGTTACGCTAATTACATTTAATAATAGAGGTGTTCGCAAGCCTGCTGGTGCGTTACATGCAAAGCATTCTACAAATAGAAAAATAGAATAAGTAACCAGCGCATATGCGTGCCTAACAGGACACAAGCAAAAAACTTGGCATACCTAACATGTGTGAGCATGAGAAAGAGAAAAAAATCGAAATAGCCTGGAAATGTACGACAGGTGTGTTAACCACTCCGCACCATATTTGTCGCTAGCACAGAAAATGATTGGTTGTGT
Organism: Rhipicephalus annulatus; assembly: GCA_013436015.1. Classification (NCBI taxonomy): domain Eukaryota; kingdom Metazoa; phylum Arthropoda; class Arachnida; order Ixodida; family Ixodidae; genus Rhipicephalus; species Rhipicephalus annulatus. The sequence goes on along the minus strand of WOVY01001741.1, from coordinate 278,027 downwards.
ATAAGGAGGTGTTGGTAACACTGATACCATGTTTGTAAGGGCCTATTTTCAGAAACATGTAAGGAAAAGCACGAACGTTGAAGTGAAACCCTTACGACCAGTCTGTTTGTTATATTCAAATGTTATTTACTTTGCTGCTGTCTAGTATTCTTGTTCCCTCTCTCTCCTTCTTTTATATCTTTTCATGCAAGCCTCTGCGTATATATGCCTGTCTTTTACTCTAAGGAGTACAGTTCTGTCAAGAACTTTCCTCTCCTTCTCTTTCCAAAATCTAAGATGTCACTGTGCTGACGTCAGTGGTCTTCAAAATCTGGCTCTATGTAATTAACATAAAGGCAAAAATGAAAATAACATCGGAGGCATGTTAAGATCACTGAAGGGCAAGCAGTCAGCTGTTTGAAGTGAAGTTGGGTTACTTGGAACGCTTTGTCATAAAGCGCGATTCAGTTAAGAAGGCCGCAGCCTACGCCGTGGAAAGATAAGGAAAGGAGGAAAGGACGAAGCCTGCTATTTGAATGTGGAGGTATACACACATAAGGCTCTGCCGTATGCGTATTATCCATAAAGATGTCTCGCCGCATCTGTATACCCCGTGCATGGGAGTCTACTAATACCATTCCTGGTTCGAAAGAACATTTGCGAGTCTTACGATTCAAAAAAAGAAAAGCCTGTAATGCATACCAACGTTTGCGTTGTTCGTTTGGCAGGTGTTTTGCTTTCTGTCATATTTTGGGAGCCTAGTTCTTTATTGCTCGAATGTGGCACCATACACTCGTGATCCGACGAGTGTAAGGTGAGAAAACAAGGGCACCGAGGGGGAACGTACTTAGCATGCTTTTTCATAACTATATTATGTTAGCTAGCCTTTCTGCTTCTGGGTTCTTCTGAAATAATTCTGAATTATTCTCCAACTGAGCTAACAACTCGGCTGGAGCTACGATAATGTACATTGGGGAGCTATATTCAGTTTTTTTACTTCTATTTTTTGCTTCGGGGAGTGATACATTATTGTTCCTTTTTCTAGTCGTTGTTCACCAAAGATGTAAAGACTAACGCGGGCGAGTACTTAGATGATTGTATACGTAAACCAATGGAAGAACTTATATTCAAACGGAAAGGAGTGTTCGTACTACTCCTGAGCCTAGACGGGAAAAAATCTAGTAGGCCTGACGAGATTCGTTCAGAATTTTTGAAGCGCTACACTGAATGGGTATCGTATTACGTTACAGTAATATTTGAGAAATCGCTAAATACCAATTTTTTACCTTTGAACTGGCGCAGGGCAGTTGTCGTAACGGTATACAAAGGAGGTGATCGCAGACTTGTAAAGAACTTACCGCCACATTTCACTCAAATGTGTTGCAAAATTTCGGAGCACCTTATCGCAAAACACACTTCACAATTTCTTGAACAAAACAACTTATTATACTCATTCCGGCATAGCTTCCGAGCTGGCCTATCGACAGTTACACAAATATTTGAAGTTTTGCGTGATTTCGTGGTAGCGTTTGGCAATAAGCAACAAACGGACGTCTTTGTATAGACTTTACAAATGCTTTTGATAATCTAACTCATGATAAGCTAATTTGTTTAGCTTCAAGAAATTGGTATTGGCAGAACATTAGGGACTTGGATAAAAGAATAGTTGAGTAACCAAAAACAGACAGTACGCTTAATGGACAGCTTGTCACGTCCACTCGAAGTGTTCTTGGGTGATCCCCAGGGTTTAGTATCGGGTCCTTTGATATTTTTATATATATATATCAACAATACTTTTTCAGTGGTTGAACACCTGCACGCGTAAAACTTTTTGCAGATGACTGCTTAATTTACTCTTCGGTAACGATCAAGCACGATCAAGGTAATATTAGTCATTGCTTGGAAAAATTCAGTCATTGGTGTAACCTATAGTATATGAATGTAAACTACAAAAGATCAACATATACACATATGACTGAAAAACAGATGTTATGCCCTTTCACTATTCTACAACGGGAGTTTACTCCTCCATGTTAACCATTTTAAATATTTAAGAGTCACCCTTACTTAAAATTAGGCATGGCATACACACATCGCAATGTTTGCTTGAAAGCGAACCAGAAACTAGGTTTCTTGAGACAAAAACTACATCAGGCTACGCGAGATATAAAACTTGTAGCTTAAAAAAACCTTCGCTAGACCACTACTAGAATATGTCCCAGTCGTGTGGAGTTCTCATCGCGACATTCTGAAAACAAAATTAGAAAAAGTTCAACGCCGTGCCGTCCGCTTCATATGCACAAATTACCACTGGTTCGATTCTGTCACGCAGATATTGGAGCCCTGTGAACTGGAATTACTTGAGGCACTAGCACAGAAGAAGTGGTTGGAAGGTCTATTCAGGATACTGCAAGGACAACTAAAAATTACCAAGGATTTGTACTTAAAACTGCCGGGGAAATGAAGCAGTCAGGTTAATTACGACTGTGTTTATTACCGTACACTTGTCGTAGTGATGTGTTTCGTTATTTATTTTCCAGCTGTGATTGAGTTTTGGAATGCGTTGCCAAGCATTGTAGTAAATGCAAGCGATCTTTGCCAATTTGAAAAATGATTGGACATGTATGTGAGTGACGGAGCTGCCAGATGATTAACCTGCATGTTTCCTTGGTTTGAATTTCTTTGTTTTTTTTCTCCCAGCTGTGTTTATAATGCTTCTCTAGACATTGCTGTAAATGCAGGCACTATTTTTCTTTTTTAAATGTGTTACACATGTAATAAGTGATTGCGCTACTACCTGACATAGATGTAGATTAGTCTGCTTGTTTTTGATTGTACCCTCCGTGTAAGAGCCCTAAAGAGAGGGCTGACAGTATTATGAAATAAATAAATGCATGTATTACACACTTTGTGAACACCTGCTGCATAGCCAATCACCGCCAGGCTGGAGTATTTTCGATTCAAGTGTTCCAAGAAGCGGAATACATTTGATTTCGACAAGCCCAAATAGACACAAACGGAAGGGAAATAGTTACACTCAATGCGGGACACAAAGGGAGAATAGGCAGAGAGCGACAACATTGTTTTAGAAGAATAGTTCATCAATACGTGAACTTTACCATTCATCGATGACAAGAGAGTTAACAATGAGGATACGAACACGCCTTCACAATGCGGATCTCATGTGCGGCGATAAGACACCGGTGCTACTCCCGAACCATCATCGTGTGATTCATCTGAACGCAAGCCAAGATTTGCGCTACGTTTTGGGTGGTGAGAGCGAGAGAAGCCGTAAAGCGTGTGATTGGAAAGTGTTTGACATGTGTGTGGTTTCGAGCGAAGGCGACTAGTGCGCCAATGACCTCTCTTCCGACTAACACACTGTATAACTCAAGGCCTTTTTAAACAACAGGAGTAGATTTGGCAGGACCCATGTTCGTGAAGGACTATTCTAGCCTGTGTCAGCACTTTTGAACAAGCACAACATGTCTGTGTCAGCGAGTTCAAACAAGCACGACTTGTCCTCAACAAACATAGCCATGCTTTCGTAGGGCTTCTGAATTCAGATATGCAAGGCCTGCTTGGCTTTCTCTCTTCTTTCAGGATACCAGAATGCCTCACGCAACTGTCATTAGAATTCTCGCCAGGTGTTCAGAGATCACTCCTGATTACAAGCACACGTACGAGCGTAGTCTTCGATGTCGAAGTAGACATAGCGCAGTTTTCGTCTTTCTTCCCACCCAATGGCTGCTGCAACTAGGTCAAAGTAGTCTGGGCAATCGTCCACGTCCTCGAACACATCGCAAAGGAAAGATTTTGGGTATGTGTTATTGTTCCACACTCGGGATGACAGTCAGGTGGTCTATGTCACTCTCTCCCGTTCGACTTGTCGTTGTGGTAAACATTTTTGCTGAGCTCAATGGGCTGAAATCAAAAGACAATCAAAACAAGCGACAGCTGTGCCGAAGGGGCAGGTTTTCTCCGGAGTCGCGGAAATGGTTGTAGGAACTCGTCGCGAAGCTGCAATAGCAGAAAAGGGTAGCACTCAAAACTCCCACCAGTTTGCCATGGCAAAGAATTAGTCTACCAGAACGTCAGGTATATTCGACCCTATTATATATATATATATATATATATATATATATATATGATCTCACAGACTATAATGCCAAGGAAGGTATAGGGGAAGTTATTAGACCAATTGTAATGTAAATGAGAAGAAAGAAAAGTGGGTGAAAAGATAACATGCCGTGGGCAGGATCCGTACCTGCGACCTTCAAACAACACGTTCGGATTCGAAGGTCGACGTTATTCGAGTTTATTGGGTATCTATGTCAATTTAAACGTGGGAGTGTCAGTCAGCGCCACTAGTAGTCATGGCGGCGAGTGTGGCACACTCTTTATGAGCCTGTTTGGCGTCACGTAGCACGTGAACTTTATTACTCACTGGCAGCTGACCAATAGTCCCCCGTATACAACCTAAAGGCACCACGTCTGCCAGTACGAGACCCTCGTTAATGAATAAGGGAAACAAGTGTATAATTAAGGGCTCGTTTTTTCGTGTTTTACACAATATTAATGAGATCTAACAGACTATTATGCCAAGGAAGGTATAGGGAAAGATATAAGGCCAAATGTAATGTAAATGAGAATATATATATATATATATATATATATATATATATATATATATATGTGTGTGTATTTACGGCGCACCATCGACAGGAACAAGCGTGGCACTTAGCGAAGATGAAGAAGATGCCTGTGTGTTAGGAGCTTGCACGAGAGGCAACTCAGACATCTTGTTCGGCTGCCGATTCTCGGTGGACGCTATCCTTTAAGCCTAGACCTCGCCCCGTCACATTTGGTGGAAGTGCCGGGTAACCGCCTCGCAATGGAACTTCGCAGCAGCCGACGTTTGAAGGGTCATCCCACAACGATGATGGAGAGTACGGCGTCTGCATCTGCTCCTGCTGTTCCTTCGGCCGGAGATGATGCGGTAACTACATCTCCTTCTGCGACCACAACCTTCGTGCTCGAACCCCCGCGGGATCCTGGCACGTTCAGTGGTTCCGACAACCCAGGTGAAGTTGACGTTGAAGATTGGCTGGCAGAGTACGAACGTGTTAGTACTCGACACCGATGGGGCCCGACGCTTATGCTGGCAAACCTGTTATTCTATCTTAGGGGAACCGCCAAATCGTGGTATGAGAACCATGAAACAGAACTTAGGAGTTGGGTAGTGTGTGGGGAGAAAATGTTGGACCTGTTCGGAAAGCCTATTGGAAGAAAAATGGCCGTGAACGAAATGCTCGCGTCTTGGGCGCAGACCTCGACCGAGTCTTACGTCTCCTATATAGAAGATGTGTTATCGTTGTGTCGCAAAGCCAATGCCGAGATGCCGGAGGCTGACAAGGTCGGGCATCTTCTTAAGGGGATTGCGGATGACGCATTCAACCTCCTCATCTGCAAAAATATTTCTACTGTGGACGCCATTAGAAAAGAATGTCGGCGCTTTGAGCAAGCGAAGAGCCGGTGGATCGGTGGATTAACAGCGTGTTTACCTGCCTTCCGAATACGGCTGCAACATCATCTTGCGAAGGCCGTGCAAGAATATAGCCACATCTCTAGATTCATCGGATAAGGTGACCCTAATTGTACGGCGCGAACTTGAAGCCATTGCCTCTACTCCGGCTCACACCGCTGCGACACCACCCCACTCACTGCTAACATGGTTCAAGCCATCGTCCGCCAAGAACTCGCCAGCATAGGTATTCCCTCGGTGTGCGCTTTGCCCAGCCCACAGCGAGCTTCATGGCGTCCACCCTCGTCCTACCACGAGCAGCAGTTTACGGCCCAATTTCGCGACCCTGCTGCGTGGAGAACCGTCGACAATCGACCAATTTGTTTTCATCGCGACCGTATCGGTCACGTCGCCGTTTCCGCAATTACCGCTGGTCCTCACCACCTCGGACTTCATCTCAACATTACTACCGACAGGACAGCATCCGCTTTGCGTCTGCCGTGCAGCCTTCTCCGCCAAACAACTACAGAAGGTTCAACAGCCGATCTCCGCCACCGCATGGTTGTCAGTCGCATTCGCCTCCAGGACGTCGCCAGTTGTCTCACTCACCGCAGACTCGCAGGCCGTCGTCCCCATTCAACCCCGCTCCTGCCTTCCCGGAAAACTAAACGGTGCAGCGCCTGGAGGTGACGCTGCATTTTCGACTCTCTCCACAAATCTTCTCTTGACGCTTCCGACGAAACAAAATTTGCTAGATGTTGACATTTACGGTGTGGCTATTTCTTCCCTTATAGATACTGGAGCGCACGTTTCTGTAATAAGCGCGAACCTTCGTAGACGCCTACATAAAGTGCTCACGCCTGCCGCTTCCCACAAACTTCGTGCCACAAACTTCGTGTCCCTGATGGGAGGACCCCTGATGTTCAAGGGATGTGCACGGCCCATGTGCCCATTGCCGGTCATCCTACATTAGTTCAGTTTGCCGTCATTGAAATGTGTCCTCATGACCTAATACTTGGTTTGGACTTCCTGTCACGCCATTATACGCTCATTTATTGTGCCACCGGTGCTCTTCAGCTCGAACTGCTGCAGTTTACTAATTTTCCAGCTGACTGTTCTCCCCGTTTATGCTCTCGTCACCACGTTCGCTTTTCGCGCAAGCTGCTACATATGTCACTTTGTCGTGCTCACGTCATGTTCGCGATGGTGACTACCTCGTCACTCCTATAGTCGACGTACTGATGGCCCGAGATGTCTTCTTGCTCACACTGTTGTCGCCGTCGCTAATAATACAGTGGTTATACCACTACTCAACGTGAGTCTCTTGACTCAAGTTATTCCGCAAAACATGTCTTTGGCCACCCTATCTCCACTTGACAGCTGCAACGTTACTGGTTTGGACACCGATACAACCCCCTGTCTTGGCCGCAATTACAATCTGCCTGCAGATGACATTAACAAGAAGATTGCTCCCGACCCCACTGCAGTGCAAGCTACCAGCCTCTGTAGTCTGCTAACATCATATAGAGACGTTTCCGACACTGACCACCGCCCTCTCAGCCAAACAACTGCATTGACTTACCGGATTAACACTGGGGATGCCATTCCTATACGGCGGCGTTCATATCGCGTATCTCACAAGGAACGCCAAGTAATTCAGAATGAAGTGGACAAAATGATTACTAAAGACGTAATAGAACCCTCATCCAGCCCCTGGGCCTCCCCAGTCGTGCTCGTTGAGAAGAAGAATGGCAGCTGGCGCTTTTGCGTGAACTATCGCCATATAAACAAAGTGACCCACAAACATGTCTACCCTTTGCCTAGGATAGATGACGCCCTCGATTGCCTCCATGGTGCCCAATACCTGTCGTCTATCGACCTTCAGTCCGGCTATTGGCAAATTTCCGTCGACCCCATGGATCGTGAAAAAACCGCTTTCGTTACGCCCTACGGCCTCTACCAGTTCAAAGTCATGCTGTTTGGACTGTGTAATGCGCCGGCAACTTTCCAGCGGATTATGGATTCCCTTCTCCGAGGATATAAGTGGCCCATCTGCTTATGTTACTTGGACGATGTCATCGTCTTTTCACCTACCTTTGACAGCCATATAACACGTCTGTCAGCCGTTCTGAATGTTTTTCGAAGAGCTGCTCTCCAGCTCAATTCTGCAAAATGCCATTTCGGACGTCGCCAAATCACCATACTCAGCCACCTTGTCAGTGCCGATGGTGTTCAACCAGATCCTGAAAAGGTGCGAGAAGTACAATGATTTACTGAACCACGCTCCACAAACCGAAGTTTTGGAGGGCTATGTTCCTATTTTCGTCGATTTGTCCGCATACTTTGCCGACATCGCTCGACCGCTTACTGATCTCTTAAAGAAGGACGTTCACTTCGCATGGGGTATTGAGCAAGCGGACGCCTTTTCGGCTCTTATCTATCTGCTGACTACGCCACAAATACTGGCCCATTTCGACCCTGCATCACCTACAGAGCTTCAAACCGATGCCAGTGGCCATTGAATTGGAGCGGTCCTTGGCCAACGACAGCACGGGAAGGACCGCGTTTTTGCTTACGCCAGTCGTCTTCTTTCACCTGCCGAACGGAAGTTCTCCATCACTGAGTGTGAATGCCTAGCTTTAGTGTGGGCCGTGGCGAAATTCAGGCCTTACCTGTATGGCTGAACTTTTTCGGTTGTTACGGACCTTCACGCTCTTTGCTGGCTGTCACCGCGAAATGACCCATCTGGACGTCTTTCGGTGGGCGCTCCGTCTGCAAGAATACTCATTCGTGGTCCACTACAAGTCGGCACGCCTGCACACAGAGGCAGACAGTTTATCACGTTATCCGGTTGAAACGCCCGACTTGACAGACCTTGATTCAGATCCCTCCGTTTTCTCCATCCACGCTTTGGGTGATATCTCTACCGAACAACGACGTGACCCGTCATTACACTCCATCATCGAGCGTCTGACCTCTGCTCCAACAGACCCTTCCGTTCGCCTGTTCGAGCTGCACGACAACATTCTGTACCGTCGCAGCATCAACGCTGAAGGCTCGGAAATACTACTCGTGCTTCCCCATCACCTGCGTACCAGCGTTCTCGAACAACTACATGACGTACCTACAGCCGGCCACCAAGGCGTCTCTCGTACCTACGATCATGTGCCACGTCACTTTTTCTGGCCCGGAGTGTATCGTTCTGTGGTTCGCTACGTCACTGCTTGCGACCGCTGCCAACGCCACAAGCGCCCCTCTGTGCTACCGTCTAGCCTCCTACAGCCCATTGACATACCGACGGAACCATTCTTCCGTGTTGGCTTTGACCTGTTGGACCCTATTCCTACGTCCACCTCCAGAAATAAATGGGTTGCAGTCGCCACAGACTACGCCACACGCTTTGCCATCACTAAAGCACTGCTGACAAGTTGTTTCACTGACGTCGCTGACTTTCTCTTGTATGAAGTCATCCTTCATCACGGCGCTCCGCGGCAGCTGCTAACTGATCGAGGAAGGTACTTTCTTTCACGTGTTGTGTATGGGATTCTCCACGCCTGCTCCACTGAGCACAAGCTTACCACCGCTTATCATCCACAGACAAATGGATTGACCGAGCATCTGAACCGAACGCTGACGCAGATTCTGTCAATGTACGTTTCGCCAGATCACAGTGACTGGGACAAAGCACTCCCCTTTGTCGCGTTCGCGTACAATTCTTCACGGCACGCCACAGCTAGTTATTCGCCGTTTTATTTGCTATTTGGCCGACATACAACATTACAATTTGACATGCTCCTTCCTTCGGCTGCCCCCTTGTCAACTGAGTACCCCAGCGATGTCGTTTCTCAAGCCCATGCAGCCCGTCAGCTTGCCCGTGATCGGCTGCACTTGTCGCAAGCGCACCAAAAAGACCGCTATGACAGTCGCCACCAAAGCGTGCACTTCTCGCCGAGGTCTCTGGTACTTCTCTGGGCACCAAACCGCCACGTCGGCTTATCAGAGAAGCTACTATCACACCACCAAGGCCCCTACAAAGTGTTACGACAACTTAGTGACGTGAGCTACCAGATCGCACCCCTAAACAATGCCTTTTCGACCCCCTCACTCCAGACAGACGTTGTACACGTTTCCAGACTCAAACCGTATTACCCTCCTCGTTCGCCGCCGCTGTACTAAGCGCCGTTATGGCGCTTCTGCAGCAGGGGAGTGATGTTACGGTGCATCATCGACAGGAGCAAGCGTGGCACTTAGTGAAGATGAAGAAGACGCCTGTGCGTTAGGCGCTTGCGCGAGAGGCAACTCAGACATCTTGTTCGGCTGTCGATTCTCTGTGGACGCTATCCTGTTAGCCTAGACCTCGCCCCGTCACAATATATATATATATATATATATATATATATATATATATATATATAAGGGAAAGAAGTGTATACCTAAGTGCTCGTTTTTTCGCGTTTTGACAAAATAATATTGAGATCTAACAGACAATAATTCCAAGAAATGTATAGGGGAAGTTATTAGGTCCAATGTAATGTAATTTAGAAGAAAAGTGGGCGAGAATTTAATTTGCCGTGAGCAGCAATCAAACCTATGACCTTCGAATAATGCGTTCGATGCTCTACCACTGAGCTTTCATGACAGCTATCCCCCAGGCCACTATATTGGGTTTACATGTGAATTTAAACGTGCGAGTGTCAGTCATTGCCACCTGTAGCCATGGCGGCGAGTTTGGCACACCCTTTTTATGAGCCTGTATGTTGTCACGTAGCACGTGAACTTATTACGAGCTGGCAGCTGACCAATAGTCCCTCGTATACAACCTAACGGCACCTAGTCTGCCAGTACAAGACCCTCGTTAATGAATACGTGAAAGAAATGATGCTCCTTGGCTCAGTGATTAATGCCTCGCACTCACGTTTCAGATGTGCCAAGTACGATTCCGCATGCCGGAATCTTTTCCTGGAATTTTTTGTCTTTCGTTTTTATATATATAGATACCTAACATATACGGTGAGTGACGGGGACGCGCTCATCGACGCTGACGCCCGCGGCAAAGTTTAGCCGTGAGTGTCCACATAATTCCTATCACAATAAAAAAACAACCATTGAAAGCTCTCTAAATACGTTATTTTGACTACTCATCGCTTGCCTTTGCGTACCAATCCCCGACCTCCTTGTTTCCTTGATCTTCAGGCGCACCTGGCTTTAACCAACTTCACCGTTTCGCCATATTGAAGCTACGCGAATTCTATTAAGATCCGTGAATAGTTCTGATGTTGTTTATTTGTGTGATGAGCAGATGCACCAATATTCGCTAGAGCTCCGTAAATCTGGTAAAACGGGCGTAGAGACAAACAGCGATCAAAATAAGCAACCGAAACTGTAACCGAAAAATCACAACACGTCACAGCTAGTGTATATATATAAGAAAAATAGGATTTACTGCAGGCAGGGATGAAGCAATAAATGTCGCAGAAAGAAACGGTACTGATATACGAAGTAACGCTATATCAATTAACTCTTTTGGATCCAACCTCCCGTACCTCTACAAAAGTTCCGTGTAAAGCAACAAGGCCGCTCCGGGGTGCGAAGAGGTTTCCTTGCGGTCTGTTGTGTCAACACAAGATGGGCGGTGACAGCACAGCGCCAGGGCTCGCGACAACACCCGTATCATCAAAGCTTTCAGTTATGGCTATAGAGCGACGCATCTACACACCAATCCCTCTCTCCGAACTCTTGCATGCTGTTTCGACTGACGAAAGACAGAGGGGTTTGCTTTCTGCCTCAAAGGAAACATGGAACAATGTTATTGAGTGCACCCTATGTGACATGGATATCCGTTTTGTTTCATATATCCTCCAGTCCCGTTCGTCTTTAGCGCTCTTGCGGCTTCACAAGCGCACAGTACATACGAAGAGGAAGTGCAGCTCCATGTTATCAGTTTGGATTTTATACTGAACATGATGGCAACGGTGATGGCAAAAACTACTCCGAAGGTGTCTATTACGTAGCTATGGCCATAGCCGTGCAAACAATCGAAGGGGCCGGGAAGCGTTCATCCCCCCCCCCTAATCACCAAATAAATAAGACGCAAAGACTGTCCCTTACAGTGAGCGAACAGTAAGAGGGGGAGGAGACTGCGAAGAGTTCTTACCACCCTCTGAGGCGGAACTCTGCGCATGCCAATGGCTACCGCAATAAAATGGATTTGGCAACATGCTGTCGCCGATGCTTCATTTCTGCTGAATTTCTGGCACACCCTTTGGCACCATCTCCCCCCAAAATTTATTCTTTGCAAGAATTGTGTATACCAATAGTATAAAAAACAATAGCAGTGACCAGCGCATAATTTAGTCACAGGCGACGCATTTAAATCCACTCGACTGTGTTTTTTTTTCGTTTTTTTCTAGTGGTTTCACGACAACGCCCACTATGGGGTGCTGTTCAAGTTGGCAGATGTGGCTTTGATTGATCGATGCATAGACGGCCGGAACGGACGCATGAGTGATCGCCTGCAATCAAGTCGAGCATTAGCTGCGGCTACCCAAAGCGGGTGCCATTATTAGAACGCCTCATTGAGTTGCGATCACCGAGCCTTTAAGACCTTGGAGAGGAGAGTTCAGTGTTTTGGGTAGATGAAGGTTCATTATGCGCACGTTGAATGGATCCACTCTACACGCCATGGTGCGGCTAACCACTATTTATGTGCAGACTTACCTGCTTACAGTCGTATCTCTATGAACGATCATTTCGGGACGCTTGACGGGGAGTGACTGCTGTCAGTTGCTTTCTCTGGTGCAGTTACGTCTGCGGTGCACCTTTAATGAACAATATCTTTAAATATGCGAGATGACTGGTCGTTTGTAAAAGTGCTCAGAAAAACTGGGTAATAAATTTATGCATTTTTTATTTGATATTGCAGAGGTGTATTTAGCTATATTCCAGAAACGTATAAGTGGGTGGATGAAACAGCGTGCAGTGCTGTGCAACTGCCATTCTCGTTATTGGAACTTTTTTTGCTTAACAGTGGAAAACTTGTGCGAGATGAGATATATTGTGATTGTACACACTTCTTTATAAAGGTGTTCATAGTATTGTGGTCTTTTTCCTTAAAAGCAGATTCCAGTGCCTTATAAACGCGCGAAAGTACATCGTAAAAGAGACATATTTATTTATTTATTTAGAAATACTGTCGACCCTCTATTGAGGGTCATTACAGGAAAGGTACGACACACTGTACAAAAAATTAGGGATATAACTATACATCTCCGAATGATAAACCAGGTATACATATATACAAATTCATGAAAGCTCATTTCAAACGAAAAACACACACCCTGATTCGCAATGCAACAAATAAAAATCGCAATATTATTTACAATAAATCAATTAATGTGAATCAAGTAAATGCACAAATTTATTAACATTACCCGCACTCACTATGTTACTCGGTAACCTAATTCAATCTTCAGTGACTTCGCGGAATAAAGTATGACGGTACGCCTTCGTTCGTGCAAAATAAGGGTGCAGTACTCGTGTATGGTTTGCCCTCTCGCTTCGTTTCCCAGGTTGTTCTATGTAGTCATTTCTGTTAATTTTAAACTCACTTTCTAATAATTGAAAAAGAAACTTAAATCTATTTTTGCGTCTGCGCTTGTGGAGGGTCTCCACATCACATAGTTGTAGCATTTCTGTGACTGAGTCGTTCTGCTTATATCTCGAGCATATAAAGCGAGCTGCAAGCCGTTGTATGCGTTCAAGTTTATTTACAAGCACTTTTTGGTAGGGACTCCAGACAATACTGGCATATTTTAGTATCGGCCGTATGAAAGCTTTAAAAGCAAGAAGTTTAACGTCCATACTAGCACCCTGCAGTTTTTTCCTAATATGTATAATTTTTGTGAGGCCCTAGAGAAAACATGATCAATATGTGTGTGCCGCTTTAGGTTATGCGTTATTGTGAGACCTAGGTACTTAAACGCATTAACTGTCAACAAGGTGTGATTCCCGATACAGTATTCAAATGGAATTATCGTTTTTTTTCCTAGAAAGGTGGATGACGGTAGATTTCGAATAATTGATTTCAATTCCCGAAGCTTCACACCAAGAGTGTAATTCCTTTAGACATTCTGCAATGTTCAATTGGTCCTTTCTACCAGTCACTCGCGCGTAAATTAAACAATCATCAGCAAACAGTTTCAGCTTAACATGTGGTTTTGCGATATCTGCGATGTCATTGACATATGTAAGAAACAATAAGGGCTGAAGAACCGAGCCTTGTGGAACCCCAGAAAACACTTCTAGTGAGCAAGACATAGAGTTATCAATTTTTACGAATTGCTTCCTGTCATTTAGGTATAGGCATTAATCCAATTACGTAAAAGGTGACTTAGTCCAGCACAGTGAAGCTTATACAGTAATCTGTCATGAGGTACCTTATCGAAGGCCTTAGCGAAATCTATGCAGATGACATGAATTTGTTCATTCATATCTAAAGCTGTCGCATAGTCATAAATAGTTTCGATAAGCTGTGTTGTAGTCGAAACTTTACTCCATAGCCATGCTGATAAGGATAAAAGTAAGTTTTATATTCTAGGAATGTGATGACTTGCTTGACAATGACATGTTCTAATATTTTGCAGCAGATAGATGTGAGTGATACAGGACGGTATTTATTGGCGGACAACCGATCGCCACTCATAAACACAGGGACAACTACAGCTGTGCGCCAGCCCAATGGCACTGAACTAGTACAAATTGATTTTTGAAAAATCGATTTGTAGTAGTTCAGTACATAAAAAATGAAACGGGAAGAAAAGTGATACTATAGTATACACAACTTTCTATTTTTTTAAAAGTACTTGGGTAATAAAGACAAAATCAAGCGAACAAAAGTACAATCAAATCGCGAAAGTAAGCGTTCAAGCGTTACTCATAAACACTAAACGGCTAACAGAGCGCGAGTTTCCCATATAGAGAGATCTTCACATCGTGTTATACAAACAAAAAAGGGGTGAGGTCAAACTGTTCTCTAAGACGGAATACCAGTCCGGTCTATAGTCTAGCTCGTCGTAAATGTTTTTTTGGTGGATAGCCATTTGAATGAAGTGTGCGCTTGAAGAGGTGATGGGCTCTGCATTGCGGTTTTGCATTCGTGTCTTCCACAAGCTGTGCAAACCCATGAGGAGAAACATATCATATGGTACTTCATTAAGCGTTGCTGGTAGAAGATAACGTATGGTGTGAGAATTAATGACGAAACGCTTTTTCAGTGCTTGCTGAAGGACATCCCAAAATAGTATGGCATCTTTGCAGCTAACAAAGGAATGTTCAATCGTTTCCGGCACATCACATAGACGGCAGTTAACATACGGAATGAAAATACCTTTTCTTTCTAACCATGTGTTTACCGCCAATGTTTCAGAGTGAAGTTTATAGAAGAATGTTTTTGAATTCGGTGGAATGCACATTTTGTGCACTCGCTTCAACACATCGTGACCTGGGAGATTGGAGTACAGTGAACGGTACAATAGAGTTGGGAAGAGTGTACTCAGTAGGTCCTTATACAGCATCTTGCGCGATACTGTGTACAGGTATTGTACAGAAAATCGAGCTTTAAGGAACTGAACTGCGAAGTAAACTTCCTGCATGAATCCCCACAAGCAAGGGCGTTCAGAGAAGTTGGATGAAACAATTAAATCTGGTAAGCAACCAACAAGTGTAACCTGCAAGAAGGAACGGATTACAGGATGGGAGGTGTCTCAAAAAAAGAAGAATCGGGACACTATTTGCCATATATAAAGGTGTTTTAGTCCTAAACCACCCTCACTAACTGGCTTGAATATATTATCACGACATCATCATCATCATCAGCCTGTCTACGTCCACTGCAGGACAAAGGCCTTTCCCATGTTCCACCAGTTAACCCGGTCCTGTGCTTGCTGTTGCCAATTTATACCCGCAAACTTCTTAATCTCATCTGCCCACCTAACCTTCTGTCTCCCCCTACCCCGCTTCCCTTCTCTGGGAATCCAGTTGGTGACCCTTAATGACCAGCGGTTATCCTGTCTACGTGCTACATGCCCGGCCCATGTCCATTTCCTCTTCTTTATTGCAGCTATGATATCCTTAACTCCCGTTTGTCCCCTAATCCACTCTGCTCTCTTCTTGTCTCTTAAGGTTACACCTACCATTTTTCTTTCCATTGCTCGCTGCGTCGTCCTCAATTTAAGTTGAACCCTCTTTGTGAGTCTCCAGGTTTCTGCTCCGTAGCTAAGTACCGGCAAGATACAGCTGTTTTATACCTTCCTCTTGAGGGACAGTGGCAATCTACTTGTCATAATTTGAGAGTGCCTGCCGAATGTGCTCCACCCCATTCTTATTCTTCTAGTTACTTCAATCTCGTGGTTAGGCTCCGCGGTTATTACCTGCCCTAAGTATACATAGTCTTTTACAACTTCAAAAGCACTATTACCTATCGCAAAGCGCTGCTCCTTTCCGAGGTTGTTGTACACTACTTTCGTTTTCTGCAGATTAATTTTAAGACCCACCTTTCTGCTCTCCTTGTCTAACTCCGTAATCATGAGTTGAAATTTGTCCCCTGAGTTACTCAGCAATGCAATGTCATTGGCGAAGCGCAGGTTACTGAGGTACTCTCCATTTACTCTTATCCCTAACTGTTCCCATTCTAGGCTTCTGAAAACGTCCTGTAAGCACGCAGTGAATAGCTTTGGGGAGATTGTGTCCCCCTGCCTTACACCCTTCTTTATTGGTATTCTGTTGCTTTTTTTATGAAGCACTATGGTAGCAGTTGATCCCCTGTAGATTTCTTCCAGAATGTTTATATATATTTCATCTACGCCCTGATTCCACAGTGTCTGCATGACGGCTGATATTTCTACTGAATCAAACGCCTTCTCGTAATCTATGAAGGCTATGTATAGTGGTTGGTTATACTCTGAGAATTTCTCGATTACCTGATTGATAGTATGAATGTGGTCAATTGTTGAGTAGCCTGTTCTAAATCCTGCCTGTTCCTTTGGTTGATTGAATTCTAATGTTTTCTTTACTCTGCTAGCAATTACCTTTGTAAATAGCTTGTATACTACAGAGAGCAAGCTGATCGGCCTGTAATTCCTCAAGTCCTTGTCATCTCCTTTCTTATGTATTAAAATGATGTTAGCGTTCTTCCAAGACTCTGGTACTTTTCCCGTCAGGAGACACCTCGTGAATAGAGTGGCTAGTTTTTCTAACACAATCTGTCCTCCATCTTTCAGCAGATCTGATGTTACTTGATCCTCACCAGCAGCTTTGCCTCTGTGCATGCTCTCCAAAGCTTTTCTGACTTCTTTTATCATTACCGGTGGGGTGTCGTCTGGGTTACTGCTAGTTCTTATAGTATTAAGGTCGTGGTTGTCTCGGCTACTGTACAGATCTCTGTAAAACTCCTCCGCTATTTTAACTATCCTATCCATATTGGTAGTTAATTTGCCTTCTTTGTCCCTTAGTGCATACATCCGCCTTTTGCCTATCCCAAGTTTCCTCTTCACTGCTTTGACGCCTCCTCCGTTTTTCAGAGCGTGCTCAATTCTCTCCATGTTATACCTTCTTACATCGCATAATTTACGTCTATTAATCAGTTTCGAAAGCTCTGCCAGTTCTATTTTGTCTGTTGTACTTGACACTTTCATGATTTGACGCTTCTTAATTAGGTTCTTCGTTTCCTGGGAAAGCTTGCCGGTGTCCTGTCTAGCTACCCTGCCTCCAACTTCCACTGCACACTCCGTGATGATACTCGTCAGATTATCATTCATTGTATCTACGCTAAGGTTGGTTTCCTCGCTAAGAGCAGAGTACCTGTTCTGCAGTGACACTCTGAATTCCTGTACTTTCCCTCTCAGTGCTAGCTCATTGATTTGATTCTTGCGTATCAGTTTCTGTCGTTCCTTCTTCAAGTCT
Source organism: Rhipicephalus annulatus (assembly GCA_013436015.1). NCBI lineage: Eukaryota > Metazoa > Arthropoda > Arachnida > Ixodida > Ixodidae > Rhipicephalus > Rhipicephalus annulatus. The sequence continues at coordinate 260,566 of WOVY01001741.1, read as the reverse complement.
AGGCGGATTCGAGCCCGTACCATTCTATGGTCACTGCATCTTACCTTGCCAACCACTTCCACATCCTGCACGACTCCTGGGTGTGCAGTCATTATAAAGTCTATTTCGGTCTTATTTACGCCATTAGGGCTCCTCCATGTCCACTTGCGGTTATCTCGTTTTCGGTAGAAGGTATTCAAAATACGCAGATTATTGCGTTCTGCGAATTCTACTAGTAGCTCTCCTCTGGCGTTTCTAGTGCCGATGTCATAATCTCCTACTGCCTGGTCTCCAGCCTGCTTCTTCCCTACCTTTGCATTAAAGTCGCCCATCACTATAGTATACTGTGTTTTCACCTTACTCATTGCCGATTCCACGTCTTCATAGAAGCTTTCAACTGAAGCGTCATCATGGCTGGATGTAGGCGCGTAAGCCTGTACTACCTTCATTTTGTATCTTTTATTCAGTTTAATTACAATGCCTACCACCCTTTCAACAATTCTATAGTAATCCTCTATGTTGCCAGCTATGCTTCTGCGAATTAGGAACCCTACTCCCAGTTCTCTTCTGTCTGCCAAGCCCCGATAGCAAATGACGTGCCCATTCTGTAGCACAGTATAGGCCTCATCTGTCCTCCTAACCTCACTCAGCCCTATTATATCCCATTTAATGCCTTCTAGCTCCTCGAATAATACAGCTAGACTTCCCTCACTAGATAACGTTCTAACGTTAAACGTTGCTAAGTTCAAGTTCCAATGGTGGCCTGTGCGTATCCAGAGATTCCTAGCACCCTCTGCTGCTTTGCAGATCTGACCGCCGCCGTGGTCAGTTGCTCCGCAGCTGGTGGGGACTGAGGGCCGTGAGTTAATTGACGAATGCCTACGGGAGGGGGTGGCCGGATACTGCACCAGGGTGGCCAATCCTTCTCTGGTGAGATCATCGGTGCGTACCGCCTTTAAGCCGGTACGCACCGATGATCTCACCATATTATCACCATATTATCACATATTATCACGACACATGGGCTCAAAAGTCGAAGACTATATGAAAGTAGCAAAAATCCGATGAAAGCGTTGTATATTGAATCTTGCGCAAGGAATAAGTTGCAATACATAGTAAAGCTTTGTCGCTAAGAAAGTATTGCAAGCTTCAGCTCTCCCAAATATCGAAAGTCGATAGGGAACAAATGTCTGGGCCTGTCTTTCAAGCTTAGGAACGCGTTCCTTCCAGTAATGCGCACTGAATCTATATGCATGCAATGGTACACCGAGGTATGTTGGAGGTGTTCTTGTCCAATTAATCCCTACAAAGTGGTTCGGTGTGCTACCCCACAAGCCAAACCACAGTCCTAAACTTTTAGAGGCATTTAAAGGAGCTCCTGATACTACGTCAAACTTTTCAATAGTATATACCACATTTTCGACACTTGGTTTATCTGTGCAAAAGAATGCAACATCGTCTGCATAAGCCGATACTTTAACCTCACTGCCTAATATTCTAAAGCCACGAGTGCAACTCGACTGTATTATGCTTAAGCACAGTGGTTCTAGATAAAGTGCAAATATAATAGGTTACATCGGGCATCCCTGTTTTACAGAAGAGCGAATAGAAACTGGCTTGGAGAGTTGACCAATAACTATCAAACAAGTTGAGCAACTACAACAACCACAATAATATCGCCGCATATCGCGTTGAGCTATATCTTAGGAGGATAGCATAGCTCAAATTGTGGTAACAATGCAAGCAGTTTTCTCGGACCTTCAAGCAACGTGTGTAAACACTATATTGCTCATAGTTTTCGCTACTTGCTTCACAGATCACCTTCTTAGGTATTGTGCGTCACTGCATGAGCAGGAGTTAAATCATGGGAAGCTGTCACAACAGCCAAACCAACTCGGAAGTCATTAGGTTGGCGGGGGGAGGGGGTGTTTCAGGTGCCTCCCTCTGCACCTTCTCGTTTTTGTGTGTTACATAAACAATTTTACATACAGACACACACTAACATATATCAATAATTGCTTGACTCCCTCCCACCCTTCAAATATTTTTTACGCCAGTGTCAGAGATTGTCTAGTGGCTGGCGCACTTCAGGAAATACTTTCACTTCCACTTTCAGTTTTATTTCTTCAAGGCTTCACAGGAGGTTGCGGTATTACTTAAGGTGTGGGTTACAAGATATATGACACGCTGAAACCTTTGTTACAGGTTATTTTCTAATACGATTGCTTCCATGAAGGTAGTTGAGATTGAGTTAGAAGTAGAATCTTGGGCCTTGCAGTATTTGCGTGCTCGGAAAAGGAAATGGGACGGTTCCACTGCGCTCATAAGGACAGGCAACAATTAAGGGGCGACCAATGCGATAGTGTATGAGTGATGGGAGGAAAATATATGGCGCCTCATTAAGTGCGCAGTGGCAGAATCTATAAAATAACTATAGGTCAGCAATGAGGCGCCAATTGAGAAGGATTTGTAAGCCGCATACGGCTTTTAAAGATGTCATGCTGATTTAATATAAAACGTTCGAGTGAATCAGACGAATGACAAAGTTCCGTAGGACCTCGAGGACATTTGAGACGAAAATATCACGTGCATTCAAAATATTTCATCAATTCAAGTTAACTCAGACAAAAAGTGTCTTTGTTACTGTGGTCAAAGACAGATATGTTCAGCGTGACGGGACCCTAGCATCCGAATGCACAGTCAGAGCATGTATAAAACAGGAAATCATCATGCGCTTCTAATACATACAGTCACAGTTTTGTACAAGGCGAACAGAATGCATACCTAAATGGCTTAGTAGTGGTCCAAATGGTCTAGTTCAAGGTGTATCTTGTAAGCTAATAGTCTGACATGCTGTGGACCACTTTGTAAGGCACATCGTAAAACCCCAAACGTTTCGTCAGCTGGTAAAATTACGTTTGTTACAACCACACACCAGTAGCGATCATTCGATTCTGTTACACCTAGGTGCATATATTGGGTTACCATAGGCAGTTGCCATCTTTTTGATTTTCTATCGAAGTTGCGAGAGGTTAACATAGTGATAGAACAAAAAAGTTTTGTGTTTACTAGGATTACTAACATTTAGTAAGCATTTATATCAATCTTCAATATCGTGCATGTCCTTCTGTGTAGCGGAAGAAATCTCCTCTTGGAATCATTCTTTGATCCATGCTATAAGTATGCGAAGAAGTCTTTTGTGGGAGTGAATTCAAAGCTTTATACAAAGGAGGAGAGACGGGACAGTTTTGCAGTTTCTTTTTTTTGCTCAGTTCTCCGAAGGCCTACCGGTCCTCATATTGTTACACAACGTCCAGAACGGGAAAGCATCATGTAGACGATAAAAACTATGAATGTGATCACGCTTGTGTTGTTCTTGTTCCGCCATCTTGGCTTCTGCTGCCTCTGACTTTCCTTGTATATCTTGTCGATTTCTTTATTTCGTTCATACTCTCACCCCTGTGACATTTGGTTGAGGTGCTGGGCACAGCAAAATATAATATACCAGAGCTACGCAGTGGCCGAAGTTGTACTTTTCCGACCATGACAAACCAGGGGCCCGCTCCCGCTGAGGCGACCACAGCAACAACTGTTGTCCTTCTGCAGGTGAAAGATCCTGACATGTTCTGTGGAACTATATAGCTGACGATAAATAATGGTGGCCTTGCACGAACGTACAAGCAATAATTACCGCTGGGATGAAACTTTAATGTTGGCCGCCATCTTTTTTTATAGAAAAAGAACAGCAAACTTGTGGTTCGAAAACCACAAAGAAGAACATGGAAGCTGGGATGCGTGAAAGGAAAATATTCATGTGCTTTTTAGCAAGTTTTCGGGTAGAAGGCCAGCGTCCCAGAAGGAGTTGGCATCTGGTGCGCAAACATCTGCAGAGTCTTTTGCGACTTACATGCAGGACATGCTCGCCCTATGCGGAAAAGCAGACCACGGCAAGGAATAAATCAAGAGTAGCTCACATACCGAAAGGGATAGCTGAATATGCACTCAACATTCTCATATGCAAGGACTGCAACATAAAGGAGGCCATCATTAAACAGTTCAAACGCTTTCAGGCCGAAAAAGTCAATATATCGCCCCACATTTTCACTCGACTTCCCAACACTGCAGCAACATGGTGGTGCAAAGACGGGCCTGCATCACAGGCACCGCTAACTGCAGATAACGTCACCAAGGTCATCACATGTGAACTTGAAGCTCTGTCTCCGGCGTCCACGTATTCACATGCCTGTGACTCTAGCCCTCAGATGGTGCCACTGGTACATGCCATTGTGCCACAGTATATGCCAAGAGCTTTCACATGCTGGACTGGCCTCCTATTGCACTACAGCTCCCTCTCAGTCGATCAACCGTCATCGACGCCCTCTTTCGTATGCCCAAAGTCAAAGCCGTCTTGTGTGCCCTCGCAATCCAGCCAAGGGGAGAACGGCTGTTGATCGTCAGATTTACTTCAACGGCCGCCGTATCGGCCACGTGGCCCGCCTTTGTAACACCTGGTGCTATCGGCATCACGAGATACTATGGGTACAACAATCGCCGAGAGAAGGATCATGGACGTTTTAAACCTTACCGGGATACACCTCGGGCCACCAGTTAATACGTTCCCTCCTTGCCACCGTGTCATCGTCTTTCACCATCTCCGCATGCTCACCAGTCCTGTTCACCGCTCTCCCGTCATCCGTCGTCTACCAGCTACCACGGGAAAAGTAGATGATGCAGGTCCCAGAGCTGATATTGCATCGATCACTTGCTTACCAAATCCTCTGATTATGCTGCAGACTAGACGCAACCTTGTTGATGTTGAAGAACACGACACACCCGTTGTCGCACCTGTGGACACATGGGCTAACATATCTTGCATGAATCGGGAGCTTCGTTGCCGTTTTAGTTTAACGCCACCCACAATAACACTCATTCAGGTCTCCAACGGTGGCAGGTATCGCTTGCTTGGAATCTGCACCGCGCGTGTAAGCGTTGCCGATCGCTTTACGGTCGTACTATTTGCTGTGCTCGACAAATGCTCCCATGAACTTATCCTCGGCATGCACTTTTCACCGGCCCACTCTGCCCTTATTGACTGTGGAACCGGCGTGCTTCAGCTTTATTTACCGTGTTACCATGGCAACCCGACACAAGATGAACCACGTCTATGATCTGTAGATCACGTTCGCCTATCACCTCAAGTCGTTACCTACGTGAACCTGAGGTCTGTTCCTCCTATCCCCGGCGGTGATTACTTGTTGATACATATTGATGACGTCTTGCTGGCCAAAAATGCCGTGCCTCACATACTTTTCACTGCCATTGGAAATGCAGTATCTCTTACAATGACGAACTTCAGCGGCTGCACTCAAGTTATTAGAGGGCATGACTTTGGCAAAAGTTCGTGCTATAAATTTTTCCGTTTCGGTGATCGTTATCGACGCTTCTTCTTCCTCTGCTCCATTTTCTTCCTCGCACAGCACAGGGGATGCCAACTTCGACAGTAAGATCACCCCTGAGCTCCTTTCAGCACAAACAACTCATATCCGGCGTTTGCTGAAATCCTGTTATAAAAATTGATTTTGATGACCGCCTTTTGGGACAGACATCTTTCGTAACTCATAGGATCAGCACTGGAGACGTCAGCCCAGTCCGACGACGTCCTTATTGCGTGTCTTATATTGAGCGACAAGTTATCCAGCATGAAGTTTAAAATGCTCACAAAGACCTCATTGACCCATCCTGCAGTCTACGGACATCGCCTGTCGTGCTAGTCAAGAAGAACGACGGCAGCTGGCGCTTCTGCGTAGACTACCACAGCTTAAACAAAGTAACACGTAAGGATCTGTATCCACTGCCACGGATTATCTGCTCTCAACTGCCTCCATAGGTGTGCCTAATCTCATATATAGACTTCAAATCAGGATACTGGAATATTTTTGTCAATCATCAAGACAGCGAGGCAACCTTCTTAATTACAACGGACGACTTTTCCAGTTCGAGGTTGTGCTGTTCGACTTCTGCAGTGCCCCAGCTACATTTGAAAGGATCATGGACTGCCGCCTGCGTTGACACAAATCGCCCAGGTGCCTGTGCTATGTCGATGAAGTCATCTTATTTTGACCCACATTTGAAAGCCACCTTATCCGCCTGTCAGCTGTTCTTGAGTTTTTCGAACATCACGCCTTCAGCTCAACTCTTCCAAATGTTGTCTTCTTCTTGTGGGATACACTGGTTCTCAGTAACCTACATCATGAGCTATCTTCCAAGCGTTTTATCTTAGAACGCTTAGAACGGGGAGAGATCAAATCGAAGAAGGAAAGTTGATGCTAGCCTGGCCGTCATGATGTGATAATAGCCACAGAACGTGTATAAAATGGCTAGAGGCCTTGTTCTGTCGATGAGATAGATATAAAACAGCTGGAAAAGTAAATGCTTGAACCCGTTAAATTGTATAAGCGCCTTTTTCACCTCGCTTACAACTTCTCACCAACAGTTTGGGAACATCACTAACAATCTAATCGTCCAGTAGCAACGCCACGTAACATCCACTCAATATATTTACACAAATAAAGAGCTGAAGTCATTCCACTCTTCAATCTCAAGTTTTGAAAATCAATGCTGCTGAAATTAATGTCCATGTATAATAACTTTGTATTTCATCATGCGTTCAAAGCATTTCGGCATTTTCTTAGCTCGCCTAAAGCAATATGCTTCTTCTCGTACTCCCCTTCACTCCCTCTCCCTTCCATGAAAGAACGCTTGCAAACGAGCACCTCAACTTTCACGGTAATGCAGCTTTTTAAAGAGAATAAATTTTCTTGGGGACCTTGCACACAAAAATTTTGGCTTGTCTGTCTGAACTGGCCCACTGTGGCCAAACAACACTCCAAACGGCCGACCCCATTCGACGCGCTCACCATTATTGCTCAAAGTTCAGCGTTCCCACTTGTGCAAATGTTAATTAAAAAGCAAAAATAACGCAAATCTGAGGCACCACAACAACACGTCCATATTCTGTATGTGTGTCTCTTAGTAGAAAAGGCATACATAAGTATTTCTAAGAATCATAGAGTTTATCACGTTGCGCAGACCCCGCAACGCTCCCACGAAAAGGCAAGTGTTTCCAACGCTTTGCTAAGGCGACACGGTGGTGGCACCTACCCGTCGCTTACCGTTCAACAACTTATCACTTCCGAGACGGACACGCAGGGCTCACGCGCTTAGTTTTTCAATATAACTGCCAGATAGCGTTCATGTCTCACGTGTCACGTGACTTGATGCACTCGTTCGCCTCCGCTGCACGCTCGAGCGCACTCTAACGCAGTGCCTCCAGAATACCACTCGCCGATTTTTTTTGTTTTTTGCGCAGAACATCGAATGATCGTTTTAACTCTTTCCAGACGCAAGACTATCGTCTTTCGACGACACTTGCAGTGTAACACGAAGATACAGGGTCAATTTTTTTTATCAACGCTTGACTTTATACTTTCGTTTAACTAGTATGCTTGTTTATAGTATGCTGGGCAGTATTGTTTGGAAGGTCGTTTGTTTGTGTTATACTTATATAGCTCTTAGTACGGGTCCTCTACTTCTTTCAACTGTTTGTCCACACGTATCATTTGCTTTACATTATCTTGTAGTATTTAGAGCTCAGAACACGCCTACCTTTGTACCTCTATATTTTATTCTTTTCTGCTTGTGATTGTACGATCAATGGCGCTTTTTTTAGATGTACTTTTGTGGGATCGCTTACTTTGGTTGCTAATTGGGGTAATGGCATTCGCACATGTCCCCGGCCAAGCACAAAGCTATCCTTCAAGGCACGTACAAGCATAAATGCGAAACCACTACAGGCACACATGCATGCAAAATGGCAGACATTACTGCAATTATGGTGCCAGTGAAAATCATTTGTGACGACAAATGAATCGTCCCGGGCTCCGCTTTCATACGTATACAACCAGCGCATCGCTGTGGTTTTGTGAACGTATTCTTAAGGCCTGTAACTGGCTCTGTTCTTTTCTGTTCTTCATGCACAACTTTCTGTGACCTTGTCTGAACAGACAACGTCTGTCTACAATGATCATTGCTGAGATATATGTCGGAAAGTTTCAGCAGGCACGCCTGTTCATGAAAATCCATACCTGTGAGCCACTAGGTTTCATATCAATTGTTCTCATGGGAAAGCTCAAAACGACTTTTACTTTGTTTTTAGTTGGCTCTTAAAGGCATTTATAGTGGCTACATGCATAGGTCAGCACACACTTTACAGCTAATTAAGACCCACTCAGGAAATACATTTTGCTCTTAGGCCTCACTCACACTCAGACTCCGCAAACTTTCTCTGAGCCAGATTCTCCCGGGCTCACGAATATTTTTTCCAACTGAACTGTCTCAGACAAAGAATCGTGGCTCAATCTGAGTCGGACTGAATACGAATGAGTTGACTTTTGAGTGAGTTCGCCCACTCTCCCTACGAGACACATTTATTATGCCTGAAAATTGCGTAGGCTTCCCACAGACTGGCATGAGATTACTCTTTTTGCTGGAGTGAATGATTGGAGCTCAGTAATTACGCACAGAACTAGAGGTATATATAAAATATACACAAACAGACTAAATATTGCTCAGAAAATATTCGTTTTATAAGAAGATGACATAGACAAGTAAGAGTCCCAGACGAGAAGTAAGATATATCGAACACAGCATGGTAACCTATGGCAATCTGGAGTACATTGCCTGTTTCATTGAATATACCTTGACGTCCTGTATTTCAGCTGTAGTCTAAAGCAGCTCATTATGAATCAGCAGCAGCTCGACACATGCCTATAACAACCAATATAAAAACATCACAAAGGCCACTGTGCAAACGCCAAATACCAAAATTGATTATAGTAACATGCAGAGTAACAATGATTACCAGTGGCACCATCCTACAAGACCTCTAGTTGTGATAACACAAAACAATCTAAATATAACAGCCCCTTAAGAAGCCAATACCCTTGTATGCTATATTTTAATTATGTTTCGTTAAAAATAAACTTCGAATACGCGCAATAGTTGCAGAACATTTAATGAGGCCGTACCTACTGGTGGAATTGTACCGCAGAGAAACGCCTTTTCTTCACGATATTTTATGAAAAAAAGGGTTATTACTTCAATCCTTCTCGTTTATAATATTCTTGAGCACTACCAAGGTGTGTCGCATGTAAACGCCTGTCAGCTCTGAATTACCAGCAGAGCTGCTGAGAGCAGCAGTATTTGCTGTCTTTATCACGTGGTCCACTTCTTTCGTATATAACATCAATACACTACTAACGAGGTACACATGATAAAAATGGGTCATCCTTCAAAACCTTAAATCGCTCTAACAACCTAGTGAGCACGCACATTTGAGATGCTAAACTTCGCTGTGTGTGCAAAGTTTTTGCGACAATATGCCTCCTAAAAGTAACTCAATTAATCGTGTCACACGTAGCTGTTCTGTAATCAATTCTTTTATAATTGTCGACATTCATTTGTGGGGTTTAACGTCCCAAAACCACCATATGATTATGAGAGACGCCGTAGTGGAGGGCTCCGGAAATTTCGACCACCTGGGGTTCTTTAACGTGCACCCAAATCTGAGCACACGGGCCTACAACATTTCCGCCTCCATCGGAAATGCAGCCGCCGCAGCCGGGATTCGAACCCGCGACCTGCGGGTCAGCAGCCGAGTACCTTAGCCACTAGACCACCACGGCGGGGCTATAATTGTCGACAAAATGAAAACATTCGTTTCCTTCGAAAGATCAATAAATTCCAGCTCTTAATGACAACGTTAACTGTAAAACGCTGAGCAGTAAATCCAGTGTTCAAAATTAGAGAAAGCACAGCGGTTGTTGATAAAACAGCACGTGTATATTTATCTAACTTGAGGTGATTTTGTCTCCAGGGCTGTGCAAGGTTAGGTGAAAATGAATAATTTGCTTAATAAAAATGAGAGCTTGTTAATGGGTAGAGCGTACGCTAAGCATCACTTTTATTTTTCCATTTTAGAGGCGAAGCTTTTAATGTCGTGGCTTGTGCGTCCTTCGTTGTCGTGCGTAACCACCGGTGGCACATACCCGAGAGAGTGGCCCTTAGAATGCTTGCTGGCAGGTGGTACTTGTGTGAGATGGATACATGATGAAAAGATGTGAGATGGCGGTACTTGGAGTATTCACTAGATAGACGAACGGATGGATGGATGGACATACAGATAGACAGACGTCAATTGTAGAAATACACGCATGTTTAGAAAATGGCAAGAAGAACGCTCGATATTTTGCCGTGAAAAGGAAAGAAATGAGCACACACAAAAATGTGAGCGGATCTCCAAATGCAGCTCCTGTTTCACTTTGCTCCTGAAAAATACCAGTACGTACTTTGTTATGAGAACACTTATCCATACAAAGTTGTCTCTATTTCCTGATTGAGCCTTTTAAAAGGCGTCAGCAGGAGTAATTATAGTCAAAGTGCAGGGACTTCTTTTCAAGGCCTTTGGCTTTTTTGAGTGTGTTAGTTAGACCACAAAATATTTATTATTTGTTGCCATACTTGCCAGAAACTCTCAGACGTGTGCAAATACGTTGCCTCTGTAGTTATTTAAGTTCACGCATATAGCATCATCACTGAGTACGTGCCATTTTTATTCACACTGAAGTCGCATCTCTGATAAAAATGAGTGGCACACTTTTTATTGGACTCTTCAGGAATCACGTATACCTTAAAAACATCCGCATAATTGTACCTTCCTATCACAGACAAATAAATAGCGCGAGCTACGTGGGTTTCACGCAGGGTGCGCTAAAGCGGCTGGATTTCTGAAGCATGGTTGTAGAATTCCTGCGGGAAGGACAAAACGTACTCACTGCGACGTAACTTTATCAAACAAAAAAAATAAAATATCCAGAAGGTAGGGTAGAGCCTCGTTGATACATCTCCGAAGAAAAATTGCGGAAAACAAACGTACAATTGGGCAAAATGCTGGATCTTCTGGATTAACTCAATCAGAATCAGGTTAATTTATTTTCAAGATGGCGAGCGTAAGAGCCGGGTAATAGTATGAAGCCGAAAAGTATCAACGAGATGCTATTGAATTCGCGAGCATAGTTCGGCAAAGCCACTGACATGTCGATTCACTCAGACTCCTTCATACTGACATGTTGACTCAAGTGATACAAATGAGTACTGCGGAGACCCAGAAGGTGGCACAAGAGTTCCTCACCATGACTCAAATCGAGCCGCGAGTCAGAGTGAGTCTGAGTAAGTAATATTTTAGTGAGGCAGATTCACAGGGAGTCCAATTGCAAAAAATGTCAATGAGCCTGAACGCCTAAGTTCAGTTGATGTTTCATGAGTGAGTATGAGTGAGCTCTATATTTTTTGCCGACCAATGTTCGCGAGTGCTACGGCTGACAGAATAGCGATGCAAGGCAGCACACTGCCTAAATATACTGCTCACCTGAGAGCAAAGTATGCGGTTCTTTGTCATCCGTGTCCTTCATTTTCTTTACACCTGTGCTGTCCAGTGGCGAGTCACTTACTATCACAAGCATTTTTCTGAAGAATTCCGTCAGAGTAATGCTCTGAACAGCTTCACCGTGGTAGGCGTCCTGAAGGTTCGCGCAGGCTTGCCAATCAGCAGAGGGCGTGGTGGTCCGTCACTATCTTGAAGGGACGACCATAAAGGTCCGGATGAAACTTGGTGATTCCCCACACGACGATGGGGCACTCTTTCTCCGAAGTGAAATAATTCGCCTCGGTGCGACACAGACAGCAGCTGGCGTAGGCTATCACTCTTTCGATGTCCTCTAGACGCTGAACGAGCACTGCACCGAGCCCAACGTCACTGGCGTCAGTAAGAACCTCCGTGTGAGCATCATCGTTGAAATTAGCGATAACGGGTGCTGATTGCATGCGCTGTCCCAGTTCATCAAAAGCTGCTAGTTGATCTTTTTCCAGACAAACGGCGTGTCGACCCTCATGAGACGAGTCAGACTTTCTGCTATCTGTGAAAAGACATGAATTAACCGGTGATAGTAGGCTCATAAATCAAGGAAGCGCCAGACGGCTTTCTTATCGACAGGAGCTGGTAATTCAGCAACAGCGGCGAGCTTGTCCGGATCGGGCGGGACTCCTTCGGCGCTAACTACATGTCCAAGAAATTTGAGTTCTTCATAGTCGAAGTGGCATTTCTGTGGCTTTAGTGTGAAGTCCGCCGATCGGATAGCCCCCACCATGCTGCGTAAGGGGTGAAGGTGCTGCTCGAACATGGCAGTAAAGACCACCACATCATCAAGGTAGACAAGTCGGCCACTTGAGCGCTGTGACGACAGTATCCAGCATTCGCTGAAAAGTTGCCGGGGCCTAACACAAGCTAAAAGGGAGAGCTCGAAATTGGTATAGGCAATCTGGAGTCACGAAGGCTGTTTTATCGCGGTCTCGCTGATCTACCTCGATTTGCCAGTACCTCCTTTTGAGATCCAGTGAAGTGAAATAATGGGCACGACGAAGTCAATCTAGCGAATCGTCGATACGCGGCAGCGGGTACACATCCTTTTTGGTCACGTTGTTAAGCTTTTGGTAGTCGACGCAGAAACGTAGTGACCCGTCCCTCTTTATGACAAGCACGACTGGAGATGACCTCGCGCTGTTGGATGGTTTGATAACGCCAATGTCAAGCATCTCGCGGACTCGCGTACGTATCGTTTCACGTTATTTAGCCGACATGCGGTAGAGGTGCTGGTGTATCGGGCCTGCGTCCTCGTACGTGATAATCCTGTGCTGAGTGATGGACGTCTGGCGGATCTTTGAGCAACATGCGAAGCAAGACCTGAACTCGAACAAGAACACTCGCAGCGCAGTCTGGTTATCGGTGGACAGATCAGGATTGATGTCAATATTACTAATTGACGTGTCTGCGTTATCCACTAGTTCTGACGTGAGACAGTTGGTGACGTTTGCTGCTTCGTGGGCAAACGCTATCGAAGTGCCACGGAAAGGGTGTCGATGCTCGTTGCTAAAGTTGGTAACGAGCAATTCAGATCAGCCATCACGAAGCTGTATTACACTTCTAGCTACACAGATGTTTTGCTGCAGGAGGTGTTCTAAATTTGTATCGGCCACCACATCGTCATCGCTCAAACCACAGCATTTTACGACGACTAGAACACTTCCTCCTGGAGGAAGCGTCACGCTCTGTTCAGAAATACGGAGTACGTCGACACGCCTTCCGTCATGCATTCATGCATTCGCAGCAAGGCAGCTTGCTGCAAATGCATGTATTCTAGTTGTGCAGCCACCCAGTGGAGTAACGACATGGCCACCAGCTGTCCGAATCTGCGAGTTACGCCAAGGCGTGATTACTTTCTTCAGCTGCAGTCTAACTTTACCGCTCATTATGAAATAGTTCGCGCCGGTGTCCACTAACTCATTAACTACACAACACTCAAGAGGCCTGGGGTGCGGCCTCATCGGTAACCACCGCCGGGAACGCACTCCCTCACCAGAGAAGGATTGGCCACCCTGGTGCAGTATCTGGCCACTACCTCCCACATGCATACGTCAAATAACTCACGGCCCTCAGTCCCAGCAGCTGAGAAACAACTGACCATGGCGGGGGTCAGATCTGCAACGCAGCAGAGGGTGCTAAGAATCTCTGGACTACAGGCCGCCATTGGAACCTGTACTTAGCAACGTTTAACGCTAGAACTTTATCTAGTGAGGGAAGTCTAGCTGTACTATTCGAGGAGCTAGAGGGTGTTAAATTGGATATAATAGGGCTCAGTGATGTTAGGAGGAGAGATGAGGCCTATACTGTGCTACAGAATGGGCACGTCCTTTGCTTTCGGGGCTTGGCAGACAGAAGAGAACTGGGAGTGGGGTTCCTAATTCACAGAAACATAGCTGGCAACATAGAGGAATACTATAGCATTAATGAAAGGGTGGTAGGTATTGTAATTAAACTGAATAAAAGATACAAGATGAAGGTAGTACAGTCTTACGTGCCTACATCCAGCCATGATGACGCTTCAGTTGAAAGCTTCTATGAAGACGTGGAATCGGCAATAGTGAGGTAAAAACACAGTATACTATAGTGATGGGCGACTTTAATGCAAAGGTAGGGAAGAAGCAGGCTGGAGACCAGGCAGTAGGAGATTATGACATCGGCACTAGAAACGCCAGAGGAGAGCTACTAGTAGAATTCGCAGAACGCAATAATTTGCGGATTTTCAATACCTTCTACCGAAAACGAGAAAACAGCAAGTGTACATGGAGGAGCCCAAATGGCGAAAATAAGAACGAAATAGACTTTATAATGACTGCACACCCAGGAATCTTGCAGAATGTGGAAGTGGTTGGCTAGGTACGATGCAGTGACCATAGAATGGTACGGTCTCGAATTCGCCTAGACTTGAAGAAAGAACGACAAAAACTGATACGCAAGAAGCCAATCCATGAGCTAGCACTGAGAGGGAAAGTACAGGAATTCAGAGTGTCGCTGTAGAACAGGTACTCGGCGGTTAGTGAGGGAACCAACCTTAGCGTAGATACAATGAATCATAATCTGACGAGTATCATTACGGAGTGTGCAGTGGAAGTTGGAGGCAGGGTAGTTAGACAAGACACTGGCAAGCTTTCCAAAGAAACGAAGAACCAATTTAAAAAGCGTCAAATCATGAAAGTGTCAAGTACAACAGACAAAATAGAATTGGCAGAGCTCTCGAAGTTGAATTATAGACGTAAAGTATGCGATGTAAGAACGTATAATATGGAGAGAATTGAACACGCTCTGAAAAACGGAGGAAGTGCCAAAGCAGTGAAGAGAAAACTTGGGATAGGCAAAAGTCGGCAGTATGCACTAAGGGACAAAGAAGGCAGAATTGATTGATATGTGGGGTTTAACGTCCCAAAACCACTCTATGATTATGAGAGACGCCGTAGTGGAGGGCTCCGGAAATTTAGACCACCTGGGGTTCTTTAACGTGCACCCAAATCTGAGCACACGGGCCTACAACATTTCCGCCTCCATCGGAAATGCAGCCGCCGCAGCCGGGATTCGAACCCGCGCCCTGCGGGTCAGCAGCCGAGTACCTTAGCCACTAGACCACCGCGGCGGGGTGACAAAGAAGGCAAAATAACTGCCAATATGAATAGGTTTTAATTGATTGGTATGTGGGGTTTAACGTCCCAAAACCACTACATGATTATGAGAGACGCCGTAGTGGAGGGCTCCGGAAATTTAGACCACCTGGGGTTCTTTAACGTGCACCCAAATCTGAGCACACGGGCCTACAACAATTCCGCCTCCATCGGAAATGCAGCCGCCGCAGCCGGGATTCGAACCCGTGCCCTGCGGGTCAGCAGCCGAGTACCTTAGCCACTAGACCATTGCGGCGGGGCACCCCCCAATATGAATAGGATAGTTGAAATAGCGGAGGAGTTTTACAGAGATCTGTACAGTAGCCGAGACAACCACGACCTTAATACTATAAGAACTAGCAGTAACCCAGATGACACCCCACCAGTAATGATAGAAGAAGTCAGAAAAGCTTTGGAGAGCATGCAAAGAGGCAAAGCTGCTGGTGAGGATCAGGTAACATCAGATCTGCTGAAAGATGGAGAACAGACTGTGTTAGAAAAACTAGCCACCCTGTTTACGAGGTGCCTCCTGACGGGAAGGGGTACCAGAGTCTTGGAAGAACGCTAATATCATCTTAATACATAAGAAAGGATATGACAAGGACTTGAAGAATTACAGGCCGATCAACTTGCTCTCTGTAATATACAAGCTATTTACAAAGGTAATTGCTAACAGAATAAAGAAAACATTAGAATTCAATCAGCCAAAGGAACAAGCAGGATTTCCAACAGGCTACTCAACGATTGACCACATTCATACTATCAATCAGGTGAAAGAGAAATGCTCAGAGTATGACCAACCACTACACATAGCTTTCATAGATTACGAGAAGGCGTTTGATTCAGTAGAAGTATCAGCCGTCATGCAGACACTGCGGAATCAGGGCGTAGATGAAGTATATATAAACATTCTGAAAGAAATCTACAGGGGATCAACTGCTACCATAGTGCTTCATAAAGAAAGCAACAGAATACCAATCAAGAAGTGTGTAAGGCAGGGGGACACAATCTCCCCAATTCTATTTACTGCGTGCTTACAGGAGGTTTTCAGAAGCCTAGATTGGGAACAGTTAGGGATAAGAGTTAATGGAGAATACCTTAGTAACCTGCGCTTCGCCGATGACATTGCATTGCTGAGTAACTCAGGGGACGAATTGCAACTCATGATTACGGAGTTAGACAAGGAGAGCAGAAAGGTGGGTCTTAAAGTTAATCTGCAGAAAACGAAAGTAATGTAAAACAACCTCAAAAAGGAGCAGCGCTTCGAGATAGGTAAAAGTGCACTTGAAGTTGTAAAAGACTATGTATACTTAGGGCAGGTAATAACCGCAGAGCCAAACCACGAGATTGAAGTAACTAGAAGAATAAGAATGTGGTGGAGCACATTGGCAACACTCTCACGTTATGACAGGTAGATTGCCACTATCCCTCAAGAGGAAGGTATACAACATCTGGATTTTGCCGGTACTTAGCTACGGAGTAGAAACCTGGAAACTTACAAATAGGGTTTAGCTTAAATTGAGGACGACGCAGCGAGCAATGGAAAGAAAATTGTTAGGTGTAACCTTAAGAGACAAGAAGATAGCAGAGTGGATAAGAGGACAAACGGGGTTAAGGATATCATAATTGAAATAAAGAAGAGAAAACGGACATGGGCCGGGCATGTAGCGCGTAGACAGGATAACCGCTGGTCATTAAGGGTAACTAACTGGATTCCCAGAGAAGGGAAGCGGGTTAGGGGGAGACAGAAGGTTAGGTGGGCAGATGAGATTAAGAAGTTTGCGGGTATAAATTGGCAGCAGCAAGCACTGGACCGGGTTAACTGGCGGAACATGCGAGACGCCTTTGTCCTGCAGTGGACGTAGTCAGGCTGATGATGATGATGACTCAATTGTCACTGCTATGTCGAGTAAAAGCCCGCTATCCTTTGCAGCAGCAGGTGATGTCGGACCAGTTTCGGTATGGTTCTGCGTGAATAGGAGGTCTTCAGCGCTTCGACGTTCAGCGCCGCCGCCCCCTGAGATCGCTTCGGCTGGTTTTCTTGGCGGGAGCTGGGAGATCGTGCGGTAGAATACCGCTGGGGCATTGATGAACATTGCCTCGGTGATGGCGAGCGTGACTGGTACCCGGCAGACGGTGGTGCATGCTGGGAGAGATAGTTTTCGATGTCGAGTGGTCTGTGGCCGTAACGGGGTGGCGGCGAGTACGCAGAAAAGCCGTGAAGACCAATACGGCGATATGGGCACTGGTGGTACAAGTGATCAGCTTCTCCGCAGTGAAGGCATGGAGCTCGGTGATCAGGTGTGCGCCAAACATCAGACTTCTAACGAGACATGTGCCGATCATCGATGTACTGGACGGGTTGCGCCGAACGATGGGCGCTAGAAGCGCCACGGACGAAGGGCACGGGCGGTGGTGTGTACGTGACTTCGTAGTACGGTATGTGCTGCGCTGACTGGAGTGAAACAACAAAAACAGGATGAACGGACAATTGTGGCGATTCAGCAGGGTGTTTCAAAGCTTCCGCGTAGGTTGCGCAACGGCGGTATTCAGCAGGAGCTAGCGCAGCTGTATAAGGAGGCAAGGTATCCTGGAGGGCCTGGTGCAGCTCATCCTTGATCACGGTTGCAATAGAGCTAACCGTAGAATGAGGTGTTACACCAGTCCTTTTGCAACTCTTCACGTACTATATACGGATGAGTTCACGTAGACAGTCATTGCTGGTTCCAGCAGCGGCGAAAATGTCAGCAGTGGATGTGTCACTGACTCGCCTGTCGTATCGGTTGGATCGCTGCTGCAGCATTTTTTTCATTGTCACGGCTTTGGACAATAACTCCGCGTCTGTCTTCGAAGGGCTTCACACAAGGCCAGCAACATGCTTGTCCTTGACACCGCGCATCAGGTGACGCAACTTCTTGTCCTCCGTCATTCTTGAATCGGCTCGTCGGAATAGGCGCGCCATGCCTTCAACGTACGTGCTCAAAGTTTCGCTTGGTGACTGGATGGGGGCCAGAATAGCTCGTTCAGCTCGTTCTTGGCAATCAGCGCTGGCCTACGAGAGATTTCTATCAGCGCAGTCTACGAGAGATTTCGGGCCACGTCGTCAGCTGTTCCTTTCAATTTTGATACCACGTACGTGCCCCGTCTTACAGATAGAAACAGACACGACCAAGTTTCGCCGCATCGTCCCACTGATTCAAGGTGGCTACGTGCTCCAAGTCCGCCAAACAGTCCTCAACTATCTCGCGCTCCGTACCATGGAACGTCGCCGGCGCTCTTGCGCTTTCCAACGTATAGCGGTTCGGCGTCGTGCTTCCCATGCCGGTTGGCGAGGTTAGCACTAAAGCACTCGTCATATTTTTCGACGTGGTGGGAGCGGTATCGTCGACTTCCGGAGGAAATCCACTGATTCGGCGGCTGGTCCGATGCACGGGAGTAATGACTGGCACTGCACTTGTATTACGGCTCCCTAGGGGCGTGGGGGGGGGGTTTGTAGCGTCTGTGAGACTACCCAGCACTTCCACCAGTTTGTCACGATGAATAACAAGTTCTTGGGGGTTTAATAAACCACCGAGTAGCTAGCTCTAGGGCAATGCGTCAGTCATGGCTGGCTCTCGAGCGGAGAAGAAGCACGCGATCTTCATTTTCCTCCAGATTGAGAACCACTCTTCCAACCGACCACTACGTGTGGGTGGCAATATATAAAAAAGAAGCTGGTACACGTACAAGACAGCAAGCAGCTCCTTTCGCAGTTTACGTTTCAGCCGTGGCCCGGCCTTCAGACGAAGGTCGTGCCACGTAAATTGATAGACGGAGGCCGTGCCAAAACGTAAATTGATAAAAGAACTGCTTGCTTTATCGTACGTGTACCAGCTTCTTTTGCTATACGTTAGATCCTATTATTATTGTGTCAAAACACGAAAAAACAAGCCATTCAGTATACACTTCTTCCCCTAGCCTATTCATTAACGAGGGCCTCGTACTGGCAGACTTGGTGCTGTTAGGTTGTATACGAGGGACTATTGTCAGCTGCCCGCTCGTAATAAGTTCACGTGCTTAATAAGTTCACGTGCTACGTGCCGCCAAACAGGATCATTAAGAGTGTGCCTCAATCGCCGCCATGGCTTCAGGTGGTGCTGACTGACATTCCCATGTTTAAAATTCTTATATGTACCAATAAACTAGTTGGAAGGATAGCCGTGATGGTAGCTCAGTGGTAGAGCATCGAACGCGTTATTCGAATGTCGCAGGTTCAGTTCCTGCTCACGGCAAGCTATCTATTCACCCACTTTTCTTTCTTCATATTTACATTACAATTCGGTCTCATTATTTCCCCAATACACTCCTCGGCATTATTGTCTGTTGGATCTCACTAATATCGTGTCAAAACACGAAAAAAACGAGCCCTTAGGTATACACTTCTTCTCCTCATTCAATAACGAGGGCCTCGTACTGGCAGACTTGGTGCCGCTAGGTTGTATACAAGGGACTATTGTCAGCTGCCCGCTCGTAATAAGTTCACGTGCTACGTGACGCCACACAGGCTCATAAAAAGTGTGCCACACTCGCCTCCATGGCTACAGGTTGTGCTGACTGACACTCCCACGTTTAAAATTCACTTATGAACGCAGTAAAGTGGCTTAGGGGATAGCCGCATTGGTAACTCAGCCGTAGAGCGTCTAACGTGGTATTCGAAGGTCGCAGGTTCAGTTCCCGCTGCCGGCAAGTTATCTTTCTACCCACTTTTCTATCTTCAGCTTTACATCACAATTAGGTCTTATAACTTCCCCAATACACTCTTTAACAATACTGTCTGTTAGATCTCAATATTATTGAGTCAAGACACGGCAAAACGAGCCCTTGAGTGTACACTTCTTTTCTCTCACACACACACACACACACACACACACACACACATATATAATATATATATATATATATATATATATATATATATATATATATATATATATATATATATATATATATATATATATTGTGGGCATTTAGCGTACGCATTCACTTCACCGGTAGATTATCATCATTATCATGTGTGGCTCATGCATCTTCCTCGTTGTCGCGTAGCATCATCATCTTGGCTCTAGCTGTCGGCTGCCGGTTCCTCGGGCCTAATAAAGGTAATCCAAACCAAGGCTTCATACATGGTGGAGCGTGCTGTTACATCCCCCGCCATACTCTCGACCGCTCTACCCCCTGGAGCTACGTTCAGGTCGCCGCTTGGGCCAGGTGTCCGGAAATAGGTCGCACCAAGATGAGGCTGGTGCTGCAGCCGTTCCCACTCCACCACCGCGTGCCGCGCCTTCTCACGTCATCAACAACCTCCAGCGTGAGCCCCATCCCTTCGCTGTTATGCGCAGGAAAGATGTGGAGGAATGACTGGACGATTTCTAACGTGTCGGCGCTGCTAACCAGTGGGATAACACCTACAAACTCACTCACGTGTCATTCTACCTCACGGGTGTCACGAAGACGTGGTTGCTCAACCACTTCATCAACATCCCTGACTGGTCAACTTTCAAAGATCAGCTTCGCCATGTCTTTGGCACACCGACTGTTCGTTCGGCTCTCGCAAAGAAATCTCTCGCGACACGGAAACAGCACATCAGGGAGTCGTATACATCCTACATCGAGGATGTTCTTTCACTTTGCCGCCGGGTTGACACACCAATGACAGAATCAGACAAGATGTGCCAGCTTCTTAAGGGAATGGCACCCGTCGCATTCAATGCCCTTGCAATCCTGAATCCGGCTACCGTTGCTGACGTTGCGACAACCTGTCAGCGCCTCGAAGAACTTGGGTCTATGCGCCTACAACCAGACAGTGACGCGGCCCGTATTACGACTTACCCACACCTGCGAGACACGATAAGGGCGATTATACGCAAAGAATTATAATCAATGGGACTCACACTACCTTCAGGGTGTCCCATTCAGTCTTCTTTAATGTCATTGCGGAATCACATCAGGGAAAAGCTCACGTCCATGACCCACATGGCCAACCTGCAGCCCACTGTCTCTCGTACTCTACCATCGTTCCCGCACACCGATGCGCCAGCAGGCACCGTCAGATTGACGTCCCCGTCAAGAACGTGCGCGTCGGTTGCTGCCACACCTCCCACAAGCTTTCCCACGAGCTTTTCATCACCACCGCCTAAGCCGTCATCTGTCCCTCTGACTGCTCTCTCTCCCAGTGCAGTTAGCGCCAGCTACTACCCTCCTTATCGATCGACTCGGCCTACGTGCTATTAATACGGCTATCGTGGTCAAATTTCGCGCTTTTGCCGCAAGCACCTGCAAGACGAGCGGCGAGGGTATGACGCACGCGAACGGGATTATACCACAGGAGCCTTGCACCAGGGCCGCCGTTATTTGTCACCGCCGGGTCAGTCTCCATCTCCGCCGGCATCGGGTGAACTGCGCAGTAGTCACCGATCAACCCGACGCCATTCACCGTCGCCCTACCGTCGCTTCTCTTCTCCCCTTCAGCCTGCTTCCCTTACTTATGATCGGCATCCGGAAAACTAAGCGATGCCGTTTTTGGAGAACAAACTGCATTCCAACACAGGAATCCAATTTCTCCAGCGCGCCCCTACAATATGATTGTGGTCACAGTTGAGGGAGTGGACGTTAATGCTTTGGTGGATAATGGGGCTGCGTTTTCTGTTATTCGTGCTGATTTGTGTGACCGTCTTCAAAAAGTCACAACGCCTTATGATGGACTGACACTGGTTACAGCCCAGAAAAGAATGATTTGCCCTTCCACTCTCTGTACTGCCCGTGTACTAATCGACGAAATTTTTCATCATATAGAATTTGCTGTGCTATCCCCGTGCTCCCATTAACTCATTCTAGGCTGGGACTTTCTTTCCTCTGCTTCTGCGGCTATTTGTTGTGCACAACGTGTCGTCCATCTTGCTGACACGGACCACTTGCCAACGACGAAACCTACAGGCCACTTCAACTCATCGCTGCTGTAGACATCGAGTTTCCACCAAACGAACATCAATTAGTCACAGTTTTGTCCAATGACGTCGACTCTGGTGACATTTTGGTCACTCCGTCACTGCGTTGCCTTAATAAAGGCATAGCTTTCGCATCAGGTGTGGCTCGCTTCAACAATGGATGCACTGTCGTCACTGCTACCAGCACCACACAAGATAAAATTTTACTGCCACGGCGCACTACTGTCGCCTGCGTTGCCGATCTGGAGCCTGTGTGCGTTTGCCTCTTACCCCTGTCTCCTCCAAAGACCATCCTGCAGATCATGCTGCTTTCTCGGCCTTCACAGCAGCCATCAACAAATACTTGACAGACTCACAGAAGCAGCAGCTGCTTGATTTGTTGGAAAAGCATGCAATTTTCTTTCACGTTCATTCATCCACCCTGGGCCAGACAACCGCTACAGCACATCGTATTCAAACCGACGGAACATCCATTGTGTACTGCCGTCCGTACCACGTCTCTCTAACCGAACAAAAAATCATTGAAGAAAACGCAGACGATATGCTCCAACGGGAGATGATCCAACCCTCAACCAGTCCTTGGTCGTCGCCCATCGTTCTTGTGCGTAAAAAAAGACGGTTACATACGATTTTGGGTCGATTACCGAGCACTCAATAAGACCACTAAGAAGGACGTATACCCTATGCCACGCATCCCCGACGCCCTAGATTCCTTACAGGGTGCTAAATATTTTTCGAGCTTCGACTTGCGTTCCCGCTATTGGCAAATCCCCATGCACGAAGATGATAAAGAAAAAACTGCGTTTGCAACCCCGGACGGCCTATACGAATTCAATGTTATGCCGTTCGGTCTATGCAATGCGCCTGCAACTTTTGAGCGCATGATTAACACCGTGCTGCGTGGCCTGAAATGGAAGACTTGTTTACGTTACCTCGATTAAATTGTTGTCTTTTCATCGACGTTTCCTCAGCATCTGCAAGGCTTGGACGAAGTCCTGACTTGTCTTGCGGGCGCTGGTCTTCAAGTTAACACCAGTGTCATTTCGCCAGCAGATCTATCAAGGTACTCGGTCATGTTGTAAGCAAGGACGGAATTCGTCCAGACCCTGATAAAACTGCTGCAGGGCTTCACTTCCCTCGCCCTGACAAACCGAAAGATTTGCGAAGTTTCCTTGTTCTCGCCTCTTACTTTCGGCGATTCATACAAAACTTTGCCCCCATAGCCGCACCACTTCATAAGCAACTTGCTTCTGGTATGCCTTTTCAGTGGTCTCAGGAATGTGAATCGGCTTTCGACAGGTTGAAGAGTGCCCTCACGACCGACTCTGTATATTCTCATTTTCACGATGATGCACCGACCTTCCTGCACACAGACACTAGCAGCCGCGGTTTAGGAGCCGTGCTACTGCAACGCGACAATTCTTCGCGAGAGCGACTCGTTGCATACGCTGCCGCATCCTCTCCGCCGCCGAGAGGAACTACACGATCACCAAGCAGGAGTGCCTCGCCATCGTTTGGTCAGTACAGAAATTTTGTCCATATCTGCATGACCGCCACTTCACCATTGTGACTGACCACAACGCGTTATGTTGGCTTTCGACACTCAAGAACTTGTCGGGACGCCTCGGACGCTAGATTCTATGCCTCCAAGAATATGATTTTGAGACCGTATACAAGTATGGCAGGAAGCATAGTGACGCCGACGCTCTTTCTCGCTGCCCTCTACCATCGACTCCACTCGGGGTTTCCGCAACCAATTTGCACAACACGCCCTCGGAGTCCACGTCTACGGCGGTTTCCTCTCTCGCATCTATGGACCAGCTGCATTCGGACGGCCCCCACGATTTTCCTGCTCGACAGTTGGCTGACCCACACTGTCGACGTATTATAGGCTACCTCACTGGCAGTTCCCGTCCACCTAATGCAAGGCTCCGTCGCCAACTCTCGCAACTTAAGCTGGACAACTCGGTGCTGTACCGCAAAATTTACCAGCCTGACAATCAGCGCTGGGTTCCCGTTCTACCCCTAAGGCTTCGGTCCGAAGTCCTCAGAACGCTTCATGAACATCCGACTGCTGGTAACCTCGGTTACTATAAAACCTACGATCGCCTTCGAAGTCGGTTTTATTGGCCAGGCATTGCCACTAATGTAGCTCGGTACGTCGGGTCCTCCACTACCTGCTTTTGTAGAAAACATCTGCTCCCGCGGGTACACTACAGCCTCTTCCGTGCCCAGCCACACTATTCGAAGTTGTAGGCGTCGATCTTTATGGCCCCCTCCCAGTCAGTGCTGCTGGAAACCGGTGTATATTAACAGCCATTGACCATTTGACGCGCTACGCCGACACGGCATCCATTACTACTGGTTCAGCTTGTGAGATGGCCGATTTCATCCTCCGAGCCATTATACTGCGTCATGGTGCTCCACGTGTATTGCTCAGTGACCGTGGAAGGGCCTTCCTTTCACAACCAGTGAACTTCTTCACGCCTCCGGCACAACTCACAAGACTGCCTCTAGTTATCATCCCCAGACTAACGGCCTCACTGAGCGACTCCACTGCACTCTTGCTGACACGATCGCCGCCTACATTCAACCAGACCACAAAAACTGGGACGTAGTTCTGCCATTCGTCACTTTCGCCTACAATACGGCCATTCAGCAGACAACCGGCTACTCACCATTTTACCTAATTTATGAACGCTCCCCTACTTTTTTCCTGGACGTCTCTTTCTTTACCTGCCAAGTGAATTCATCTCCATCCTTTTCAGAGTAATACGTTTCACGACTCGCACAGTGCCGCCAACGTGCTCCTATAAACACTTAAGCCCAACAGCAAGATAGAAAGCTAGTTTTAGGGGCGAAGCTCCTTAGGGCGTGGGCTGTGCGTCCCCTGTAGCCCGTATGTAGCCACCACTAGTTTAGTTCTTGCAGTGTTCACTAGATGGCGGTACCGTCCCCTGTATGTAGCCACCTCTAGTTTAGTTCTTGCAGTGTTCACTAGATGGCGGTACCGTCTCCTGTATGTAGCCACCTCTCGTTTAGTTCTTGTAGTGTTTACTAGATGGTGGTACTTGTAGCTGATGATGAAAAGATGCAAGATGTTATAAACTAGAAAGCGGTACTTGTAGTTGATGAAAGACGCGAGATCTTATAAAATAGGAATGATGTCACATATGGCGCGTGTCATTGGTTGAAGGCAATCGTTCGATTTAGTGCGGCGACGTACGCTAGGGGGAGCGATGTAATAAAATCGAGTGGGCAAAATGTACAGAGGATTCATGGTTTACCAGGTTTACCTCCGGAGCTTCGCCCACTCATCATCATTCACTTCGTGGATATGGCGGAATTTTTTTTTATGAATCGCATCGTGCTGTATCCTTCAAACCTGGAGACGAAGTGCTCCTTTTGACGCCTGTTCGCACACCTAGTTTGTGTGACAAATTTCAGCCTCGGTTTATCGGGCCGTACACAGTTCTTGAAGAGACTTCACCAGTGAATTATCACGTGACGCCATTTTTAGCCCCAGCAGATCGTCGTTATTGAACTGCAGAGGTCGTCCATGTCTCCCGTATGAAGCCCTTCATGCGACGTTCTTTGTCCCCTTGACTTGTCGTGGCCAGACTAACAGCTTTCACGAGGGGGCGGGGAATCGGTGTGGGCATTTAGTATACGCGTCCTCTTCACCGGTACATTATCATTATTATACTTTGTGGCTCATGCATCCTCATCGTTGTCGCGTAGCATCATCTTCTTGGCTCATTCATTGTAGCTGTCGGCTGCCGGTTGCTCGGGCCTAATAAAGGTAATCCAAACCAAGACTTCGTAATATATATATATATATATATATATATATATATATATATATATATATATATATATATATATATATGTGTGTGTGTGTGTGTGTGTGTGTTTGTGTGTGTGTATGCATCTATGTATATACAACAGTGTGCCTAAGAATAATTAACTGCCATAACTTATTCACAATATAGACCTAATGATGAATTAGCACAGTTGCAGTTGCCCTGTGTAAGCAAGACAAAAATTGATAGGGCGAACTATTTTTTTATTCTGACCTTTTCAAGATCTATAGATCACGAACAAATTCATAACTTGACTGTACGTTTGACAGATTGGTTTAATTGCATCGCATTGTATGTGTGGTTTAAGGTGCTAGATGCGACTAAAAAAATCCTAAAATGGTATTGTGGTAGTATTCTGAAAGGAGGTCTTCACCTTCATAAAATGCTTCCCCGAAGAGACATATTCACATGTGACTTAAACTTATACTTCCCTCTTAATTGTGGTGATGTATAGGATACACCTGTCTTATTCAATGTGAACTGGTTCACGTTTAGTACCAGATGAACGAGATTTTAGAAGTGTACATGACCAAAATATTCCGATTCGAGGTGTTTCCTCTACTAACCGGCCGTGGACATATCAGAAACGATACTATTCGACCTTGTCTTCACAAGTGCGTAATCTTTTGTATGGGCAAGCTGATTATATTTGAAGTGGTATGAGCCTTGGGACAGGAGAAGAAGAAGCCCGAGAGCTGAGGCAGGAAAGAAGAGAAGGATGAGGTAGGGAATAAAGCAGATTAAGATGGATGCCTGTTCAATACGTAGGCTATGTAACGATTCCTTCTCAGAAACAAGGCACCGTCTGTTTCATGGCTGAACCCCTAAGGTAGGTTGCGCCAGGACTCCGAAGAACAACCAACCAACCAAGTTAGACTATAATGCTGTTTCGTTCTTTTAAGTAGAAACACTACATTATTTTGGCGCAGCCGACCATCGAAGGCATGATGCGGGTGATGTTTTTTGTTGACGAGGCCTCTGCGGACAAGATAATCTATTCGAAGTACCACGTTTAAGATGAAGCAGTGGTGGACCTACTTCCTGAGCTCTGCTCGAAAGAACTTGTGAACTAGGCTGTAGGAAAGGCAGCCGTGGACACTACTGAACTACGAAGGAAAGGTTCTGCAAAAGCGAACTTGCTTGTGGCGACCTTCTACAACCTAGACCTTGAACCAGAGCGTCGAGGATACTCAGGATCACAGTCTTCGATGGAAGAGGTGAGTCTCGTTTTGAAAGCTCTTCAGCTGCAACATGAACAGATTGTGCAACAGAACCAAATAATACGTCGCATATAAGCTTTCTGAATGCTGAGAAACTGGTGCCTAAATACGTAGAGCCTGTGCCTTTAGCGGTATGTCTTCAAATCCAGAAAGTTGGCAGGAGTTCTACTAATATGCCGCTGTAAAAAACAGGTGGCTCTGTGATAAGAACAAAATTGCTAACATGCGTGTTTACTTGAGACGTGTTGCGCTCAAGTAGTATAAAATATTCAATCAGGAAGACAGTGACGACTCTTAGAGTCAGTGGACGAAAAAAACTTTTGACTGCATTCGGAAGCAATGCAGTACTTAGATGGAGTACAGCACTGCAAGCAAACCTCCCTTGTCGATTACTTATTCAAGAAACTCCATCTTTTAACGCTAGCTGAGTCTTTGCTTCCATCTACTGCCGTAGTAGCTTTAGTATTGCATGAATTACACGCTGAAGTCTTGAAGCAGGCGCAAATACGGTCACCAAGAACTCTAGATGACCTCCTGAAGTGTCTTCATAAGATACCATCAGCTTCGAAAACAAGCATAACCGCCAATTCATGCAGCTGTTTCAGTCGAAGTAAAGCGGGCTCGTCAAGCCGCGATCAGGGAGAACCGAGCCACCGCGCAAGTAGCACGGATAGCGTGACCTGGCACGCTCCGAGAGGTCGACTGAATAATATTGACACTGAAGCTCAGGAGGATTCGACAGAAAAAGAATAAATGAGGGTGATCAGTCCCAACGACCCTCCAAATGAGAATGTTTATTTACGTTGTTCTAGCCAACTCCACATTCCCATCAAAGTGGGAAACAAGCCGATGACGGCTCTCGTAGGCACCGGTGCATCTGTGTCTATTGTAATTGTCAAGATGGGGAATTCACATCGCATGCATAATGGAAAAGTCCTACAGGTACAAGGCTATCATCAAAATGCAACGTTGCATGATCCGTTGGCCTTTGTGAACACGGAGTATCAGAGTAAAAAAATAGCGAGCGAAGTGTTGATGGTAGAGGGGGTAACGTACGACTTTTTGGTATCAAGACCAGATATAAAGAAATTAAAGATGAAGGTATATTGGTACGATGTGGTGCTAGTCGAGGCCTTAGCATGAAACGAGACATGTCAAGGTAGACAAGATGGCCTACGAGTTGCCAAGTGCGCGGAGGATATCGCAACGACCTATCCTGAACTTATATGCAGAGAAAGCTATTCTCAGGTGATGAAGACATACAAGGTTCCGTTTGAACTGGCTGACAAGACCGTCATCCGAAGATCGCCTTACAATATGGCGAGAGAGCGAAAGATTTGGCACAAGAAAGAGTTGCCGGAGATGCAAGAGGCTGGTATCATACGACCATCAGCATCACCCTTTACTTTTCCTATAACGATCGCTCCTAAAGAAGACGGAAACTTCAGATTATGCAGTGACTTTAGGGTTCTGAATTGTCAGACAGAACCCATAACATTTCCCATGCCAAAGATCGACACAATTACAGATGAGACTGGTGGTTGCCGGCACTTTTCCCGCATCGATTTATGCAAAGGCTTCTGGCAGATCCCACTAACCGAAGAAACAAAAATGTACACAGATTTATTCACGTTATTCAAGCTCTAAGAGTATAACCGGCTTTCTTTCTGTTAGAAAAACTCGCCAGCGTGGTTCCAGAAGATCATCAACGGCGTGCTAAAGCCATTCCTTGCTGTTTTCTGTAATGCGTACATAGACAACATAATAGTCTTCTACAACAAAGCCTCAGCATCAGTACCACCTATCTCAGTTGTTAAACGCCTTGAGCTTTGCAAATCTCAAGGTTAATTTTAAAAAAGAGTGAATTATTTTAATGAAATGTTTTGTTTCTTGGACGAGTCAATGACGGGAACACCAAAAGCACGAGACAAGAGTTCGTTGAGAAGATCTCGCAGTTGAAGAATCCATATGACGTTCATTCACTGCGTGTGTTTTTGGGATGGGCAGGACATTTTAGATCTTTCATACAGGACTTTGCTGTCAAATGAGTTGTCTCACACGTTTAACACAGAAAGACGTTCCCTTTGAGTGAAGTCAAAAATGTGAAAGAGCCTATCGTGACTTGGTGTAGAGAATTTCCTATAACCCTGTCTTACGCCTACCAGACTTTACTTTACCCTTTGAGTTGAACACTGACACCTCACATTATGGGACTGGTGCAGTGTTGTATCAAAAATGTATTGAAGCATCCAGCCTAGAAAAGTGACACGTAGTATGTTACTACATTTACACGTTTAAGCCATCTGAAACTAACCACAATACTACAGAAAAGGAAGCCTTGGCAGTTCTGAAGGTCTTCGAGCACTTCTGTACGAACCTGGAAGGTACGGAGTTCACTTTGTTCAACAATGACCAGGTTCTCACTCATCTCTTGATTATGACCCAAAATAAAGGACGTATTGCTATATGGGTGATTTACTTGCAACAATTGGACTTGAACATCTCGCACAGACCAAGACCACTTTTAACCAATGCAGATGCTCTATCAAGGTTGATGTTACGAAGCAACACAGAACAATTGGAAGAAATCAATGAAGTCAAGCTGTGGGAAGACTTCGAACATATGATTTTACTGAAGGTCGGTATCAAGTCCCACCAACACTTGTTTCCAGAGTCCTTTATTTGTACCCAGAATCTGGAAGAAACGACATATTTTGGCGCCCCTACAACAAATTGGTCAAAAGGTTTACATGGCCTCACTTGAAGAAAGACGTCAGTCAGTACGTTCGTTCCTGCCGTGTGTGTCAGGTACACAAAGTCAAATATAAACAGCCTAGGGATGCTATGATACTACCTTGACGAACGTGCCTTTCTAAGTAGTTCACCTGGATTTCGCTGAACTAAATAGGAAACGGGAAAGAGTCAAGAAAACGCCAGCTTTTATTCTGGCCATAGATGAATGCATGAGGATGGTCGCGGCACGAGCAGGAAAAGAGAATGCAGATAGCGTTATAGCCCTCCTCGAAAGAGACATGTTTAGGACTACATGGTCAATCATATGCGACAACGGCCCTGCGTCCAAGAGCAAAAAGCTAGTAAGATGGGCTCGGGATCACAATATATCGATAAAGTTCTGTGCTCCATACCATTCCTGCAGCGAATAGGCTGGCAGAATGTGCCATACATGACGCGAAACAGTGCACTAAGTTGTACAATAGTTTTCCAGGTGGATTCAAATGTTCTTTAGAAGTCGCCGTGAAACATCATAATCCATCCTATACAAGTGACTTGGGGGCAGTCCTAGTACACTTCTTCAGGAGAAACCCCTATTCTGCAGGCAGACCGTGTGTTGGGACTCTTGGAAAACATCAAGATCGTCGAGGAGAGGCAAGAAAAGTCTTAGGAGGAGAGACACCGAAAACGAATGAAAAAGAATTTCGACAAGAGGCACTGAGAAGACATGCCTGGCGTTTAAGTCACCGACCTCGTACTAGTGAGGAAAGGAATAAGGTATGACAGTGCCAAATTTTACGGTCCTTACTTTGTGACTAAGACAGCCACCCAGAACCAAATTTTGAAGACTGTCTGGTAGACTGGTGAACGTGGGTCAGTTAATTGTGCTTCGATTCTAAATGTCTTGAAATATAACCCGAGGAGATGTACTTAAAAGAAAAGGGGAAGGGTGAAGTGGTATGAGCCTTGGGACAGCAGGAGAAGCACGAGAGCTGGGGGAGGAAAAAAGAGAATGATGAGGTTGGAAATAAAGCAGATTAAGAAGGACGCCAGTTCTTTACTGAGGCTATAATGTTCCGTTCTCTTAAGTAGAAGCAATATAATATATATGCCTTCTCTCACTTTTTCCCCGACTCTATATAGGTAATTGAGGTAGGGTCGGACGCCCGAACCACGGTGCAGAACGAAAGATAATCACATGGTTGGAGGTATTCATTTTCGAGTCACGCGTAAGGCGAAATGGTTTCTCCCAAGAAACAATTATCAGACAAGGTTGGCCACTCTGACACTTCGTATTTTTTGTGTTCCGGTGGATTCCTCTGCCCTACAGGAGACGGCTGGCAGCGATTCCTCCCTCCAATTTGAGGGAAATAATGACGGCGAATTAGCCGCACAGTCATACCCCGGGACGACTTGTGATAAAGGCCATTATTTGCGTGTTATACGCCAAACGATACAGCAATGTGTGTAGTAGGTTAGGATGAAGGCACTTGGATTAGGGTTCCAGCTAAGTCTTTAAAACAATTTGTTTCAAGTTGACCAGGTCTCGTTGGATACGCTGAAAGTTCTTTCTGCCTTCAACTCGTAGAGCCTACATGCATTGTGCCTTGGAGTGACAGCAAAACGACGCAAAAATTATAACTGAGCAGGAAAGCGAAATTCGTAAGTGTAGAGAGCGATGCTTGGGCAGTCACATTTATTCGTATTACATATCAGCGAGGACAGCTTGACTAGACTGTTGCACTTTTTTACGCGTGCACCTACATTTTCAGCTTGCCGCTGCAATTCTTGTTCGTGACGTTCTTTCGCTGCCTCATGTTTTAGCGCATAGTATTGGCTTTCTTTATCCTATTGCTTCGCTTTCCAATGCTATAGTGTCTTACCTATCACTCCCAAAGCTTTACTGGAACTTCTAAGCTTTAGGCATCTATGTGCATTCATTGCGCAAGAACGCAGTGAAGCTCCGAAAACGTGTTAAGAGAACTTACTCCTACCGATGACGCTGGGGATGTAGACAGTGATGTTTGCACGATCACTTTATTTCTCGTTCCTTGTGGTGAAAACAGCCCTGCACAGCAAAATTGGCTGCTAAACAGACATATATTTACAAAGAGAAACGACTTTCAAAGACAATGCATAAATAGCACAGACAATTCATACGTTTCACTCTAAACCAGAAGCTAAGGGAACACAAAACGTCCTGAATTATTATATTTGGTTTGTGCACGTCTGGCTTATGAGATGGCAGACGTGAGCAGCAGGTCAAACGGAGGCGGGCCAACAACTCGCTGCAAGCAGGAACTCAGGCAGCTCAGGAACCGGCCAGGTACCACATTTGGGGAGGACTTAGGCCCCTTTGTCAGTGGAGTTCGCAGAAGCGCGGCTCGTTAGTAGACTGAACAACTGTTGTCCTGTGTATCCCTCTGTAACGCTGTCTCTTGAAGGTTGTGAGGCAACTTTCATGACCGTAATGCTAGCTCCTGCTTTCTTCCTCCTTTTGTTGTCCTTGCCACCGTCGCCACCCTCTCCTTTTTGTCTTAAACGCACCGTTTTTGTGCTTTCTCTCCTCATTATCTTTCGTATTGCACCGAAGGGAGCATATATTCAAAAGAGATACGTCATACGAAGATCTACGTCTTCCTGTCCTGTTTGATGACAACTTTTTCAGAACATTTTGTAAATAATTTATTCAATACTCTCAGGTGTCCTTTGGTAGCCATGGCACATGTGAGTACATCCCATCACAACAATAAACAATCTACCGTTTCTGTCAACAAAGAGATATAATTATTCAAAACAAAAACACTCATCGGAACAGAACCACATATAACACAAAATGAGAGCAATTGCAGCCGAATGTGAAATGAAGACGCGAGTATAAATATTAAGTCACGCAGCATTTGCAATAATACACTGCGGTAGGACAAGGAGACAATAACACGCACAGAAGCGAGTGATTGAACACCGGAATGGCGTATTTGAAATATAAAGCAAGACTGCACAACTTGGTTGACAAGAGTAATGAAAGAAAAAAAATACTGAGAACTAAAGGGCAGCTTCATCGCATGAATGCATATTGAGAAAAAATTCTGCGTACAATGCTAGCTGTAAAAAAAGATAAAGAATGAAAAGAGCTGCGTACAACTATAGTGTCTACAAATACACTGCCTAGTGTGCTGAGCGCGTGCATTCTGTACGAGATAGGGTGGCCCCGCATGTGATGACTGCACTGAGATGCCACCAGCGGCGCTGCGTGTCGAGAAGGTGCACGAACGAGCGAAATTCATCTCGCCCTGTGGCTGCCGGTGCCTCACCACGTTTAAAATCACTGTGTGACAGCTACCATCTTATTTAATGTGAAGTTCGACGGCGCCATACGCACACTGCAGCACCCTGAGATGTTAAAAGTAAAGCGGCAATACAAAGAAAGGGCGTGTATTTTGCCGCTGTGTCAAAGAAGTTATCGGTCGAACAAGGAAACAATGTCTTGTTCCCCGCAATAACAGTTCCGGCGCGGTTTCCTGAATGAAAAAGTAAGATAAGGCGGGCAGACAGAAGGCTGAATTCGATTGATTGATTTGTGGGGTTAACGTCCCAAAACCACCATATGATTATGAGAGACGCCGTAGTGGAGGGCTCCGGAAATTTCGACCACCTGGGGTTCTTTAACGTGCGCCCAAATCTGAGCACACAGAAGGCTGAATCCGAAGGCTGTTGTATGAGAGAAGCGTTCTGAGAGTGACTCCATCGAACTATCTTTTAGGATTAGGGTGAATGGTGTCGGGAATGAAATTGCCGTTCAGGCATAATTTCAAATATCAATAATTATCTAAAAAAATTGAATATATCCTTTAAAATTTCATTCACACAGTTTTTCTCCCATTTCCACGTCGGACTCCCTTTCCAACAACGTTTCGGGTATCATATGTCGCCAGTGTCAGATTGTTCATTGGCATGTTTTCATTCTTTGTTTTCACTCGAATCCTAATGGAATGCATGCTAAAAGGTGAAGGTTTTCGGGTCTACTGTGATAATTCTTGCTCTCCAGAACAAAGCACAATTTTCAAAATAACTCTAGTGGTTAACTTTCAATGGTTCCTAAAATTAATTTCTTTGCGATAATGCAACCACTTCGAGCACCTATCTATCTATCTATCTATCTATCTATCTATCTATCTATCAGTCTATCTGTCCATCTGTCGACCTACCTATCGGTCCGTCCTTCCGTCCGTTCATTTGTCTGCCTGTCTGTCTGCCTGTCTGTCTGTCTGTCTGTCTGTCTGTCTGTCTGTCTGTCTGTCTGTCTGTCTGTCTGTTTGTCAATGTTTTTTTAACAGCAGTGATGGCAGCAGTGACGGCACATCGGCGCAACGCTAAAAAACTGTTCCCTGTACTGCAGATATCCCAAATTTCGCTGGTCACCGTGAGCCTTGGTCTGCTTGCATCATTTCCCTGACTGCTCTTCCGCCGCCGACGTCATTGGGACAAGCCCTACAAAAGTCGCTTACCTGGCGCTGGACCCACACTTGGCAGCAGTGACGGCACATCGGCGCAACGCTAAAAAACTGTTCCCTGTTTTGCATGTTGGTGTACGAATTATGCACAGTTCCTTATTGAATAATCTAAGCTGTCGCTGCTGCCTTTCTGTGTTGCTGTGTACTTGCCGTTCTCTTGATCACTTGTATTTGCGTTATACATTTTTCCAACTGGTACTATTCTTCATTTCAAAAGACATGACAAAGCCTACGAGTGAAAGAGAAAGCCGATCCGAAATACGGGAACTTCGTGCTGAAATGAAGTCTTTAGCAGACAGTGTCAAGTTTATGAGCGATCAGTTCAAGGACATGAAAAAGTGCCTTAGGGAGGCCACAGAGGAAAGAAAAGCCCTGAGGAGAGCTAATGAAGAGCTACGTGCTAAGTGCAAACAGAATAACATCATTCAGCAACTTCAGAAGAGAGTTAATCAATCTGAGCAATACTCGCGCAGGTCAAACGTATAAATTAAAGAGCTTATACACAGAAAAAACTAATGTGTTGCAGGACTCCTTGGAAAAATTGGTGATGTACTTGGTGATCACATAGCACCTTTTGATATTGAAGTTTGTCACCGTATGGCCACCCGAGAAGCTGGAAAGTCTAACATAATTGTTCAGTTCAAGAGCGTACAGAAGAGGGACACTGTCCTTGAGAAGGCGCGGAAGGCCAGGGTGCGAAACAACCAGGTTGGAATTCCTGATGAAGCCAGAGTATTTGTTAATGAGCATCTCTGCCCGGCGTTGAAGCGTCTTCTTTCACTTGCCTTGGCAAGTAGGCATGAATATCAACAGCGCTTTGTCGACGCGAAACGGAAATGTCCTTGCGCGCAAAACTGAGGCAAGCAGTGTAATCCATATTGCTTCGGAGGCTGACCTTCAAAAGATCGCATACAATATGGTACACGTAATCTTAAAGTCTTCATATTCTTTTTGACTGCACAATGTATCCAGAATTAAGCCTACCATCTCAAATATCACTGCCTTCACACGGGAGAAATATTTCTGCCCTTCATGTGAACTCGCTTTCACTCGCTCATAAGCAAGACATTCTAGCAATATTTCTTGCCCAGTTTACTTTTTCATTTGATGTTATTATGTTCTCTCGAACATGGTATCAAGAACACAGTGAAATGCTTATCATAGATGGGTATAGCCACTTCTTTATTAATCGCGCAGGAAAATTTGGTGGTGGCGTTGCACTGCATGTTAAGCGCGGCATCCATTGCGATGTGCTTGAGGAATTCACCTGCACCACGCCCCATTAAGAAGTGCTCAGCGTTAAATGGGAGAACATTCTCTTTGGCGTGATTTACCGACCTACTGGCAACGTGTCTAATTTCTTGGAATTCACTCAAAAGCTTTTAGAGCAGGCTTCTCTTCACGAGTACAAAGTTCTTCTTGGTGGCGACTTCAACATTAACGTGTTCGATGATGGCACTTCGACCCGTGCAACTGTTAACCTTATCGATTCCCTCTGTTTCTGTAGCGTTACCAAAACGCCTAGTCGTGTGACGGCATCTTGTCAATCGGCTCTCGATAATTTCACAGTTAACGCTGGTACACAGTTTTATACAGCCGGAACCATCTGCTATGATATCAGCGACCACTACCCAATATACGTTGTATGCTCATTTTATGTTAATAAAAAATGCTTGCCTGATACCACGTTTAGTTATAGATGTCTATCTAAAGAAAATATGAAACACTTTCGCGCACTTGCACTGCGCACAGACTGGTCCTCTATATATAACAAAAAAGATGCTGTTGAGGCATACGGCGAATTCCTGTCAGTTCTAACTCATATTTACAATTTATCTTTTCCACTAAAAAAACGCAAAGTAAAGAAACGTATTAGAAAGCCTTGGGTACAGCCTCAACACGTTAAGATAAGTAAGAAAAATAGGTTATTAAATAGATTTTTACGCACGCGTGAAGAAAGCCCTCTCGTTGCACTTAAGAAGTTACGAAATGCAATAAACAAAGAACTGCGAAAGGCTAAAGCCCACTATTATGAAACCCTTTTTGCTTCGGTACAGAGGCAAAATCCAGAAGAAATGTGGAAAAGTATCAACGATGCCATAAGACAAAAAATTGTGAAACAGCCTTTCCATGAAGTCACCCTAAACAATGAAAACGTCACAGGCGTCGCTTTAACTGAACGCTTCAATAATCACTTCGTGAACATGATGACATCATTGGATAGCGCGGTCACTGGCACAGCTGTTAACAGATGTACGCATAGCATTTTTTTCAAGCCGACTGATGACACTGAGATTTCTCGTACTTTTTGGGCCTAAAAAACAGCAATGCTGTTGATTCACATGGCATTCAAATCAGACTAATAAAATTTGTGATTATCGTCATCGCAATCCACCTTGCATTTGTGTTTAATCTTGTTCTAGAAACTGGCCATTTTCCAAGTGCTATGAAGAAAGCCAGGGTCACAGTGATTTTTGAAGGGGGTAATCGAAATGACTTAGGAAACTATAGGCCTATTTATATTCTGTCTACCTTTTCTATGGGCTTAGAGAAGGTGATCTCAGCTAGAATCAATGACTTTTTTTCAAAGAATAACATTCTGTCTGACTGTCAGCATGGATTTTGCCCAGGCAGGTCGACAGAGACGGCATTGTTATGTCAAAAGGAGCTAATAATGAATAACATTGATGCCGGAAAACTAACTTGAGGTATATGTATATACTATAGCAAAGCATTCGATCGCTTAAATCACGAATATTTAATAAGAAAGCTTGACAGCTACGGTATTCGGGGCGTCGCAAACTTGTTGTTTCGATCATATCTCTCCGGGCGGACTCAGTACGTGGCTATTGAAAATTTCTGCTCTTCATATCGCGAAATTAAATCGGAAGTACCGCAGGGTAGCCTATAGGGACCGACCTTATTTAATGTCTATGTAAATGACATTGCTGAAATTGTAAGTGATGCATCCATTGTGCTGTACGCTGACGATACAAGTTTGTTTGTCTCTGGCCATGAACTTGATGATCTCTCGCAGAAATCTCGCATATTCTTTCTAATCTGTCGGCGTGGTCTCGTAATAATGCTCTAACAATCAACAGCTCAAAATCGAAAGCCATATTGTTCAGAGCGAGAGGCAGCCAATCTTGTTTCAATCAAGAATTATTCTTAGACGGTGCTCCCTTGAAATTTTGAGGAAATACAAAGTGTTAGGCGTTACAATTTCAGAACACATGAATTGGACCGATCACGTTGAACTACTATCAAAATCGTTGTCATCTGCCGCTGGTGTGCTGTCTCGCTGTCGGATTTTTTCCTGAGAAGGTGAAGTTGCAAATATATTACGCCTTGTTTGAATCGCATCTTCACTATTGTGCGCTTGTATGGGCCACCACCACGAAAGCTAATATTCGTACACTTCTTCAACTTCAAAAACTCGCACTTCGACAAATAGCCAATGTACCCTATTTTCATCCTAGCGCTTAACTTTTTCAAAAACATAATATAATACGCGCAACAAATTTTTACGAATACCGACTTTTATATTCATTTTGTTTCGGCTCCGACAATATCAAATCCTTCCTAAAACATACGTCACGACTCCAATACGAAAAAAGTGACTCGCGCACTCGTAGCCAAGACAGGTGGTTAGTACCATTCAGACGCACAAATTATCTTATGCAGTCACTACGACATAGGCTCCCTTCGTTGTTAAATAGAGTGCAAAGGGAAACATTTATTCCGAATACTTTGACTCGCAAACAAATTAGGCAATACTTTTGTAAATCGGAATGAACATTTAAAAGACATCGTTACTACATTTTCGCATTTTCTGTTATATTATCTACTTTGCTCTCAGTGTTTCAATATACAAAGTATCATCATATTGTGCATCATAGTCATATTGATAGCATTGCTTTTCTTAATGTTGTAAATACTATTGTTTCTTATGTATTACATTTCCAAGTTATTTTTAAGTACCATGTGTTCGTGGGAAATCACTAGAGTTATTCAACAAGTTGCAAGTTTCTTGTTTCAATTAAAAAGCGTATTATATTTGAATATACGCTAAACATGTGTATTTAGGTTGGTTTTAGTGTTACTGCTGCCATGTGAGGGCCTTCAGGCACATTCAAGTTGCACTAAGCAGCTTTTCGCCTGAAGGTCCCCCAACAATTTCGTTGGAAAATAAAGGCATTTTCATTTCATTTCTGAAATACTCAATCCTTAGTGATCTGATTAGTTGGACAATCTTTCCACCTCGACCTGGAAATTGACTGCGAAGACGACAAGTGCCTACCGAGGATAGTTTTTTACGCAAGAATCTGTAGACGTTTAGAAAAAAAAATCCTTTCATAAGCTTTCCAAAAATTGCTAGAAATCTCGTAAACAGCTTCGATGGCACGAAGGCAAGAGGTTTTGCGTGTTTCTTTCGGGTATAGTGTTTTTCTTTTTGCGTACCACTACTAGCAGGGGTACACAAGCGGAAAAACTTTAGGGATGCTGCGAACATGTCAAAGCCGTCCGTGCTTTGACTCGATACTCATCATATTGTGATAAATGGTGTTAATGAATGACATCACAGCCTGCCTGTTAAACCTTTTTGCCGTGGCATACAGTAGGCGAAGCAACAAGCTTCTCAAGAAGAAAAAAAAATCGGCAGATCGCACGTACCTAGGAATCAACGTTATGCGAAGCATGCGGAGGGTTGTTTTTAGAAGACGTTTTTTTTTCGCGTTATGTCATGAAATGATGCTAAATATATATGCACATTTTGCACGCACTGCCATATTTTGAAGTGTTATAGATGTTTATATAACCAGTTGTTTCACTTGCACAACGATGCCAACTGGAACATGCATGCGTACTAGCTACACCAGAAGCTGATATGAAGCGCTAATACTCGCGAAGATGCTGGCCCTGCACACTGCTACACAAATCAATGTCAGCGCATGGAAACTAACCACAATTGACGTTAACCCGATGTTACGGCTGTATCAAAGGAGTACATATGTATAGTTTATAAAATTGAGCGGGCAGCACTGCAACTACTTTTGGCGTGTCATGAAAATTAGCGTCTATTTGAAAAGTAGGTTCAAGACCTTGCGTAGCTCTGTGGTAAATTGCTTCATTGCAACGCAAAATGCTTGGGTTCAATGCCTGCTGGGACCCTGACTTTTATTCTTTGCATTTGCCGGGTCGACGCTAGCGATGTCGGGTACTTCTTCACGCTCGCGCGTTAAATTTGCTTAAGGGTGTTCTCGTTGTTCCGGGATAGATACAAAGTGTCAGTCACCTGTGGCACATACACGCACACCAGCGGAACCTACCCACCCTTGCGTATGTGCCGCTGTCTGGAGGGAAGTGTTTGACGACGTACGTGACGCGATTGTGACAGTAATCATGTTTTGACCAGCGCGTCATATTCGTCAAACCATCTCACTCTCCCATGCTAATATTGGTTCACGCCAAGTTATGGGGGTGACTACGAGAGCACCCAAATGTAAGTGGCTCGATAGATAGATAGATAGATAGATAGATAGATAGATAGATAGATAGATAGATAGATAGATAGATAGATAGATAGATAGATAGATAGATAGATAGATAGATAGATAGATAGATAGATAGATAGATAGATAGATAGATAGATATACGCTCAAAGTTGCCGAAGTTCACTAAGAAATCCTTCGCATTTAGTATGCCGCAGCAACATACAACTTCGAAAAGAAGGCTGAAGTTATCAGTCGCAAAAGTCGATATTATGAATGCAAGACATCAGGCGTGCAAAATCTGAGGCATGATGAAGGCACCAAATTAGCTGCAAGTGAGCCTATGTTCTGTTGTGTGCTGGTTTCTTCTGAACCAATTTCGAACTCATCTTCGCCCAAAGAGTGTTGTGGTCTCATAGGAAAAGAAAGGTTTAACTTCCAGAATGGTTTATAATTTCAAATCAAAGCAGCAGTGGCTAAATAACATTTTACAGCGAATGCTACTATGAGATCACGTCAAGGGTGCCCCAGTTGTTTGCAGTACGATGCCATAAAATCTCTGCAATCGTCGTTTCGTTTTTACTACGTTAACGATGAAAACGGAAGTAACTGTTGTTTTTTTTTTCATTTGTGCGGCAGACAAGCAGTGCTTCAACTCAATGGTACACATTATTCGAAATTATGGTGAACCAGCTATTCATGGAATGAGCGTTTCTGATATATCTTTTTTGCCGTTTTGTATTTTTAAGGCCTTTAATTTCTCACCAATTGTCTGGCTATTAGTTATTACATGATGTTTCACGAAATATGAAATGAATCA
The DNA here is from genome assembly GCA_013436015.1 of Rhipicephalus annulatus. Classification (NCBI taxonomy): domain Eukaryota; kingdom Metazoa; phylum Arthropoda; class Arachnida; order Ixodida; family Ixodidae; genus Rhipicephalus; species Rhipicephalus annulatus. The sequence continues at coordinate 219,797 of WOVY01001741.1, read as the reverse complement.
GTCGCAAGTTTTCTCAACATCTGTGGCTATCATGCATCTGTCCCACTCTCGTTTGAAAGTAAACAGTGAAGCAAAAAGCTGAAACATTCTCTGTTAGTACGTATGCTCTTTTCAACGACCATGTTTTCTACCCCTTCAACGGCCTCAACAAAGGTTTCGTTCAAGATCCTATCAGCGTGAACAGAGCACATGCTCCGCTCGAAAACCACCCAAACGTACTACGCCCACTACCTAATTGATCTTAAAAGAGTACCACTCGTATGCCGCTACTGCGTTCAAGTTAGAAGGACAATGGTCCGTTTATTATGTTGGGAGGATTATCTGTATAGAATGGAACCTCTACGTACATCATTTTTTCTCTGTCAAAATCGAATGAAGAAACTTGAATGTATGAAGCGCACTCGCACTACGATATAGAGTGCCAGGAGAACCTTGCTTTCGTCTGTCTCGAGTAAGTTTTCGACATGCTTTGCAGACAACTGTAGCACGATAATTAGCTCCAGTCACGTCATTCAAAACAGCGTATGGGTGTCACTGGTGGCATTTGTATAAATAGAGTGCATTTGGCTTTTGTTATATGCGTTTTGTTTCTTTACTTTAGAGTTCCGCTGTCTGTGGTTATGTTCGGTCGAACAGGCTCGATATCCGTTCCCGTCGAATCAATAATAGTGGTGATGAATATCAAGCCACAGAGCAGGACTCATCGCGGGAGGAGCGCGTTGACTCTCGGAAGAAAACGAGAAACCATGCAAGCATTACAACGATCAACACTTAAAAGAGAGGGACGTCTGGGAACACCTGCCTACTTCGAGAGTCGCTGACAAAGATTTCTCATTGCCCCAAGCTGTCTGTTGAACTGCAAGGGTGAAACAAAACGTTGTGCTGAACATTATCATGCAGTTTCTGTTATATGGGAATTTTTTTCGACCATCGCAATCTATCTATCTATCTATCTATCTATCTATCTATCTATCTATCTATCTATCTATCTATCTATCTATCTATCTATCTATCTATCTACTTATTTATCTATCTATCTTTCTATCATCTATCTATCTATCTATCTTTCTATCATCAATATATCTATCTATCTTTCTATCATCTATCTATCTATCTATCTATCTATATATCTCTCTACTTCTGGTTCACCTACTTCTGAAGCGCCCACAGGGCCGTCTCTTCAGCTTAGTATCAACCATTTTCACTAGAGACTGCAACTTTTTCAGCCGCAGCGCCCTCTAGCATCTACCTTGTTCCGATGCCGTGCCAGTGTGTGGGGCTCAGTCCTGGTGTATGCAGCGTATGTGCTCAGTATACAGGTTATTACTCTTCTTCGTGGTATACAGTCAGAACAAAGCAACGCATCGCGAGTGTAAAGGCGCTGATAAGTAATCGCTTAGTTGTCAGCTTTCAAATGGCTACAACAGAAAGCAGTGGCAACAAAAGACACACACACGAGATGCAGCCGAAACAGGCTGCATCTCGCCGACTGCTTCCCATGAAACTGACGGCCGCGATGCGAGTAATCTCTCCAATTTTTACTTAAGCGCCTAAAAGGGAACATAATACACATGCTTTTGGAAATACGGAGGCTTGAACTGATGCGAAATCCTTAAACAGGAATTGCCTGTGGCGGAAGCCGACGCTTGCACAACAGAAATTTCATCGAAACATTACCGCTTGTCGAGCCTTTTGCTTCAGTGATATTCCTTGATGAAGGATTTATCAACCCGTGAAATGTTTGCATTGTGGGTTTTCAACAAATGTGGCATTTAAAACAAAAACAAAACATGCTTGAATACAATACCGAATGCTTTGTTGATAGCGTGGTTGGATAGAAGAATGTCTGGTGTACTGAATAATCCATCTATTGTTTCTTACATTCAACAATTCGGTTTAATATTGAAATAAACATGTTAGCTAACGAGCGCTCTGGTTCAGAGCTTCACTTGAGCTTCGTCACCAGCTGTGTGGTTAGCGAGATCCCCTTAGTTCGTCTGCTTTTTTTTCTCACACGTACGGTCCCTGTCAGTGTGAGTAAACATGCCGTATTCTAACTTTGACCAGCCATTTTCAGACATGTTTTTTTTATGTTGCGTCAAGAGCGAAACCCGGAGGAAGCAAAACACGGGCAAAAGTTTTGTTCACATCCTCATAGGATAGACAAATCATGCATATCCGTTAAAAATAAGATATAACCCTTCATAGTCTGTCCTTAGACAATGTCAATACATATGCTTATTTTCCGATTTAAAGGTACTCAAACCGCAACTCATATCTAGCGTAATAAGTATAAAGATATTTCACCTGTAGTTTTGTAGCGGCAGAGCCAGCCACCCGAGACAGCCTCGACTCTCCGATCAAGGAAGATGGCTCTGTGTTCGGCGTGATAAAAGTTCAGCATATATAATGAGGTATGCAAGCGTTCAATTAGGGATGATGGATACCTCATCTCCTGGCAGAAAAATAGGTGTCTACTAGACTACAAAGAACGCGTTGTCTGCAGCCGAGGAAGGCAGGTGTGAAAAAACAGAAACCGATACGCTTGTTTCGTGGCGCCCATTGGGGACCCTGTACTTTTCAGTAATTATCGGCTGCTATCGGCTTGCTTAGACCACTGACATCCCGCCATTACTTTAGCCGGTTTCCTTCAGTCTTACACATATTGTTGTTTAGTTCACATGGCAGCGCGCTCTCCTTTCTTATAACTGGTTTGTTCGTTCATTCATGTCTTAGATTTTTTGTATTGAAATTGATGTTCTTCGAAGCCTTACGTCGGTGCTTTTAGCAGTTTGGCGTGTAAAACGTGATCAGAAATACGTCAGATGTCAAACACTACACTTCCTAGAAAGGTGCTCTAGTAGTTCTTTCTAGTGAGCAGTTTTCCTGCCTCCTCATATACATCGAAGGACTCAATTTCAATAAATGACTTCACTTAATAAGTACACCGTAGACACCACACCTGACTGTCAGTTAGCGATGCCTCAGCGTCTAAAATGTGAGTTGCAGTGCGTGCGAGATTATTTTCTCTGAAGCTTACTAGCTTCTCAGGCATGTCAGAGAGTGCTTTCGGGTATTACGCACGTTCGGCCTAGTTGGTGGACGTGTTTTTTGATTAGTTATTTAGGGCAAAGTTAAAGTGTGGGACAAATATATTTACAACTATGTCGACGTGGTAAGTGCAGCGATACTTTCAACGTCGGATTAGAGGTGTCAAGAATATCCTGATTGTAATCGTGCGTGAAAGCTATTAGTTCTCACAACTGCAAAGCGTTACTTTTTTCTGCTCACAAATGTCTTAAGTATTGAGTATTAGCATATTGAGACTGCGTTCCTGCCGCATCATATATTGTGAGCAGGACTGCCATCAGAACTTTATTTTGAAAGTTCCCTCCAGGATAAACCTTTGCGCGTGTGTGTTACTGTGCGTGTACACTTCATTGAAAATCCCACCATTGCCTATACTAAAATTTATCTTGGAAATATGAGTGTCTTTGATGGTAATAAAGTTGGCGGTCTTTGGGCATTTTGTTGGTGTCATTGGTGGGATGAGCTGATGTTGGCTGGGTGGGTGGTCGGATAAGCGGACACTCAATGGGTAAAATGCGTGGTTGGCGGGACACACAGCGGGTGTACGCTGAGACATGTGATGGGTGTTGTGGGTGGTTTTTAGAATACTTTGTGTTTCGCGGGAGACCCGGTCGGCGAAGTTGGTGCATACACGGGAGATGTGCTGGGCGCAATAAATGCTATAATAACAGCATGATAGGATGCAGGGTTGCCGTTAGACAGATTTAGGGAGACAGATTGAAAGCTTCCAGTAGACAAAGTAGCCCCAAAATTCAAATTTGTAGCCAAATTTGTAGACAAAAAGAACAAAAAAGGTGGGGGTAAAATTCCACTAATAATTAAAAAAGATTACACATTGTAACCCTGTTTCCTATGCGAGTGTATTTCTGACAATTAACCTTCAGTGGTTTGTCTTCGCTTGTATCGTGGCTTATCTTCTTTGCGTTACTGTTTTTTTGAGCGAATGCCATTTACAATGCAACAGCAACTCACCCAAAGTTCGGTTATTAAAAAAAACCTCATCACCTAATGATTACCTTTGTCTCTAACGAAAACAGGGTGATGCAATTATTCTTAAATGTCAAAGCCATATTTCCTGTCCTCTGTGCCCGAAATGCACCCATCGTCTATAATGTGATGTATGTAAAGCTTTTATGTGTTAGCCGCCAAAGATTCCAGACTTGTTTCTTAATTGTCTGGACACCATGGCTCAAGTCTTGCACGAATGACAACCCTCTTAATTCTAAGTGTAGCCACAGGCTCTCTCGTTTTGCTCAGTGCCCCTGCATGATCTGAGAGAAACGCTGCGTGTAGGCGCATTCCTTCGCAAAGCTTCAGGAGACACCGGCAGCCTTTTGCGCATTGAAACGTCAGTTGTTTGAAACGCAGGCCTGTTTGCATGCAAACTTGTTCACGCGAACGACATCATGAGAACGAGAAACTACCAAATGTGCTCTTTGTTCTTGTCTTCCCACCTCAAGCACCGTTAACGCGCTATGACTCGTCGTGCTGTCTCAAAAGCTGTCTTGAAAGGTGTCTTGGAGGCCGTCTTTGTAAGCACGTTTTCTTAGTGCCATTTGTACACTTGAAAGCTCTGCAAAAACGCCCACTGCGGGAAGCCAGAGTTGGTTTTTGTTTGTTTTTCTCGCAGATTTTCGAGTGAGGCGTGCAAGGGTGTTGCAGACGTCGTTTATGACGTGACTACTCTGAAACTAAAAAAAAGTTCGGCAGATCCCACGTACCTGGGAATCGACGTTATGTGAAGCATGCGCAGAGAAGGTTACCGTGTTGCATTTTTTTATTTGAGCGACACGTAATGAAATGACGCTAAACATATGTACAAATGTTGCACGCAAAGACATATGTTGAAGAGCTGCCAATGTATAAATTACCAGATGGTGGCACTTGCGCAACTATGTTCACTGGTACATGCGTATTCGCAACACCAGAAGCTGATATGAAGTGCTGTGCCTGCGGAGATGGCGAAAATGCTGGCCCTGTACACTGCTACATAAGTGAACTCCAGCGCATGGCACCTAACCACAATCTACGTTAACCCGACGTGACGACTGTATCAAAGGAATACATATGTAATGTTGATAAAATTTGGTAGGCAGCACTGCAACCACTATTGACGTTTTACGAAGATTAGCGTCTATAAATAGTAAATAGTATAAATAGTATTTCCGAGACCTGACATAGCTCTGTGGTCGAATGTTTGACTGCCACGCAAAATTCTTGGGTGCGATTCCTGCTGGGACCCTGAAATTTATTATTTGCATTCGTCGGGGGGTTAAATGGTGCCTATGTCAGGTTTTCCTTAACACTGACATTTATTCCTGGCCTTCATTTTGTCGACGCTACCAATGTCGGGTATTGCTTAACGCTCACGCGTTAAAATTATCCATGTGTGTTCTCGTCGTTCCTGGGTAGATACTAAGCATCACCTGTGGCACATACCCGCATACCAGCGGCCCATACGCGCCCATGGGTTTGTACCACTGTGTGGCGTGAAGTGTTCGACGACGTATGCGACGAGATTCGGGCATTTTTCATGTCTTGACCAGTGCGTCACTTTCGTCAAACCATCTTACTCTTCCATGCTAATTCTGGGTCACGCCAAGTTCAGGGGGTCACCACGAGAGCCCCCAAACAGAAGCGTCTAGATAGATAGATAGATAGATAGATAGATAGATAGATAGATAGATAGATAGATAGATAGATAGATAGATAGATAGATAGATAGATACGCTCAAAGTCGCTGAAGTTCTCTAAAAAAATGCTTCGCGCTTAAAAAGCATAACATTGTCGGCAGCTACTATATTTTCAAGCTAAATATGATTTTTTTTCTTCTTTTTCGCGTGACTCGTTCAAGTTACAGTTTGCCCGATTATAGTCGAAGCCAGATATTTTCCCACCGCTTAGCTTCCCGCCCATCACCTGTCATCTTGGGCGTGAAGCACATGTCAAGGTATAAACGAGTCGACTCCTCACTGCATCACTTTGTGTTTGGAACCTGCTCCACAGAGAAGAAAAAGAAAAAAACTAACTGGACATATCTGCGGCTCGTTGCAGGCTTTGTAGACGTACACCTTTACTTATTGACGTTTGTAATGAGAACTTTGACCCTGTTTTGTTTTTGTTTTGTTTTGTATTTTGTTTTTCTTCTCGTCATCACTGTTCTCGAGTGAACACAAGCTCCATGAGAGACACCCAGTCAGTTCGGTGTATCATTTATTTAGTACAAAACTGTTTTATTTTGCAGACCAAAGAATTGAACCTTCAACATCCCGCCATCCGCGATAATAGGTGCACGCGTTTAGGTCACTGAGCTATGAAGCATCTCTGAAGTATTTTTCGGACGTACCTTGTGACTCACACTACTACGCTGTGTACCCGCATTCTTCGATCGTCGGGGTGGTGTGGTCGCCTAAGAGCGGATAAGAGAAGTACTGCGTTATGACATTAACTAACACCGATAGATAACGTTGTGGTAGTCTCATCCCTTCGGCTCCTAGATGACAGCATTTTAACTGACACTGTGGCATCAGTAAGGATCCTCGATGCACGCGCCCCATGGAACGACGGAGGAGAAGAGCGAGCATCAAAAAACCCTACGAATGAGAGCCTACCAACGCCGCCTAGGTGGCGTTGGCCCAGCTTGAATTCAAGTGTAGCGTTGCCTCCGTAATGAGCTCCGGCAAGAATTCGTGGGTTGATTTCGCAGACCGCAAACGCAGACTGTAATCGCCACGCGCTCTACGCTCTGATTCGACGCGGTGACGACACAGTTACGTTATTCGTCTTTTAGGTTGCATTGGTGTGAGACAAGTTTCGTCTGTCGCGTTGTGTTTGCGTGAGAAATGTGGTGTAGCTTCGATAAGCGATAAAGGTGTATCTCCCTTATCAATATTCATACGAGTGCGATGGTACCGACGATGAGAACTGTTGCATTAGGCACCGCTGAAATACAACGGCCTCGACGGGTGAATGTAGCGCACGTCAGTTTGGTGCAGCGATGGGCATACCAGGGGGGAGCGCGAGGCTTTCGCGCATTTACGGCACAAGATGAGAACTCTCTCTCGCGTTTGTGAAGTTGAGTGGATCGCAACCAACTGGCCCAAGCAGGATGCTGATATAAAATTTGTTGGAGGGCCGAAATGATCGTATCTTGACCGCAGTGACCTATCAGCAAGACGCCGCTCTCCAACACCACGCTGCATGCCAAGCACACATACAGAGGACTGTCGCCAGCACGCAAACCACGCTCCTCCCTGCCGCACACCGTGAGTTGAAAAACGACTCAGTGAAGAGCCGTTCAGATTATATATCATGGTTCGCAAACGCCGTTGTTCTAGTGTGATTGGCGCGATGTTTCGATGCATGTAGTCTCCCCGAAAAGTGTATACTATGCTCGAGTCGCTCGTTGTCATGTTCGAGAAGATGTGCCACTAGGTATCAACATCGCTGTATTACCATATAAAGGTGCTGTAGCCACTATGCGCTAATAGACATTATATTTCAATGTGTAATAAACGTTGAACTGCTTCCGTAAAGACACGGTTAACTTCCGTGTGTTATACCGATTTCTATAACAGGTGGATCAAATAATTTTTTTTGTTTATTCACGGATGCTACAACGCTCGTGATGATGTCGCTTTATAGGAGAGAGCAAAGCGTTATAGATGAAACAGTTTTGCAGCGCAGAATTTTTTTCAAAAAAAAAGTGAGGCGACAGTCCAAGGAATGAGCCATGCTTGGTTCCGCAAGTATTACAACAGAGATGACCAGTTTTTGTCGATATCGCTGCTATCATAATTTGCAGCAACCACCATTTTCCTCGTTTCTACTGCTAACAACTGTCAAGCACTCAAATAGGATTCAAGAATTTACGCTTACTCATACGCACAGACGTTCGCACAGACACTATAGTTAACAAAAGAGATAGGTGCGAGCTGCCTCGTGAAAGGTGTCTTGTACTTCGTCCTACACGTAAATGTGTGACTAACTAACCGGAGCAAGAGCTCTGCTGCAAGTCACTAATCACAGTGTGCAAGCACAAGCTCATAAAGAACGTGCCCGTACACACAACCGAACGCATATGCTCCCAAAAGTTCACGTAAACATACGCACACAGTTAAAGAGGCCTGCGTGGCCTCTGACTGTGGGAAGTGACTCATCAGCGTTTGCACAAGCAGATACTCCATCTTGTGACGTATTTCTCTGCTGTGTGACTTGTGAACTACGTTGTTTGCCAACGCATATGCGACAGGTGGCTAGCCTTAAATTTTGGCTACACCTGCCATATTGTGCGCCTCGTTGGAATCGCACGTGCTAAGCAGATTCTTTTCTTTCGCCACCGTCGTAATCACTGCGTCAGCTTGTTTGGCTCGCACGATGCATCTCTTCATCAAATTACGCGTAATCAAGGCTTTTTTGAATGCAGTGGTTTGCGAGGGGCCGTGGGTGTTCGAGGACCGAAAATAAAACTTCTGTTCCCACTCGACAAGCAGAACAAGGCGAGCTTGCTCGCACACGCACAATGCACGTCAGCTGCTACCTATGCCTCATAGTGTTAACGCGATAGTGTTAGAGAGCTCGTGTCGCAGAAATTCCACCGTCGGCGTTGGTACCGTCGGTTGTGAACAAAAAATTGTCCGTGAACGTAAAATTGAGAAAGAAGAAAAAAAAAGAATAAAATTTTCGGTCCCATTGAGGATCAAATCCTGGCCGTTCGCGTGACAAGCAAGTGTTCTACCACAAAGCCATGGTGTTGCTCATTTTTTTTTTCTTTTATGCTTGAAATCATCACCAGTCATGGTGAACTACGCAAAAAAACACTTCATCAAAAGTCAGGCAATTACATACAATAGTCCAGAAGAGGAAGCCCCTCCGGACAGAACGAGGTCAAAAGCCTCAACAACACTGAGCACTTGAGAAGCTGCTTCTCGGAAGACGGATCTCGTCGAGCGTGGTGGCTCCGCGTGTCTTTCTATCACGCGACTTTGCATAGGAAATAAATTCCCAACAACATAAACAGGTGATAGGGTGTATTATCAGTGAGGCTCTTTTTGAAAGGGAGGAACCTAATTCTATGAGCTCTGAGTGTTCTTTCCAGAATTTCCCGAAAATAAAATTCGTCGCGACAATGAATGAAACAATGCTCTGTCTTTTCATGTTTGTTGCAGGTCCTACAATTCACTGTCGAGGTCACATATATTGATTTTCTATTGAGCCAAGTTTCACTGGCACAGTGGAAGTTTGCAGTATAAAAAAATGTTTACGCTGAAGGAGATATCCACATTCTGCGTACACGACCTAATACATCGGGACCTGACAAAAGCGAATATGTCATTCAATAAACGGGTTGAGCGAAAAGGTTGTTCACAAGTGTGGCGGTTAACTTTGTTTTGTCAATAGTATACAAATACTCTAAACCAAACCTGGCTTTCACAAAATTTGCTGTATCAACAATTTCTTTTAGGATTCTCCACACTAGCAATTCCTTAGCAACGCATGTTGTGACATGAAAAAAAGGAAGGTGGTAACTCAAGTGGTTTCGAGGAACCGTTGAAAAGAAGTGGTGCACATTCTTGAAGTAAAAAAAGTCGTAACACCAGCTGTCGCACAAACTAATACACTACGCCTAGACCACCCTCTTCAAGTGGAAGAAAAAGATTGTCTTTTCTCATTGGTCGCCAGGAAGAGCTCCAAATAAAGCAGGCAAATATCCTATGAAAGTCTTCAAAGTGCACACGAGAGGAGTGCAACAGCTGTAGAATATAAATTAGCTTTGACGCAAGGAATATATTGCATGCTTTCGCTCTCGCGAAAATGTAAAACTCTTGTCCGTGCCGTGTTGCCACGTTTCGACGGATCGTAATTATCGCAGCGGTCCAGTGTGGGCTGCTGTTACGATAGTTATTGAGAGGCACAACAAGGTATCTCATAGGGGACGCAATTCAATGAATATTAGACAAGACCGAAGGAGTTTGGACCCACATGCCTAGCCAGAACCTTCTACTTTTATCAGAATATATGTTGGCGCCAATGACTTCACGGAAACGTAGTGTTGACTGCTTCTTGAACGCTGGATTTATCAACTCAAAGAAAGGCAATATCAACTGCATAAGCTAGAACTTCAAGTTCCTCAGCAGCATATCGGTAGCCTCCTATGCTATACTTTAGAAGCACGCTTAAACATAATGGTTCGAGATAAATTGCAAAAGCAACGGCGTGTGAGGACATTATTGACGTACAGATAAAGTTAACTGAAATATATTGGAAATGGTGTGATTTATAATTTACATCACCCAATTGCAGGTGTCTTAGGAGCCGCAACCAAAAAGCATGCTGTACCTTATGAAATGCTTTCTCAAAGTCAATTTGAAGGAGGGCTACTTCGTCCATGCTACCATCAATTCACTCAAGGACTGACCGTGCAATATGAATGCTTGTCTGTATAGAGTGACCTCGAATTTCACATGTTTGGCGGTCTCCAACACGTTCAGTAATCACTGTCTGCAGCCGATTTGTAAGTAATTTCGCGAATATTTTGTAGTCAACGTTGCATAACAATATAGGCCTATATTCGATAACTGTTTAATGCTTCAGGATCAGTACTTTTTAGATGAATGTTGTATGGCCCTGGTAAAAAAAGTAGAAAGTTCACTACATTAGCATGCCTCTTTAAGAACTTGCTCAAGGAAAGGTATCAAAAGTTCCTGAAATGCTATGTAAAATTTGCCACTAAGGCCCTCTTGGCCAGGCGTTTTGTTCTTCTGCAAAGTTGCTATTGCAAATCTTATTTCTTCTTTCGTTATGGGCCCATCCAGAGTGTGTCTTTCATCATCTTGTAAGTGAGGCACAAGGGCAAGGACGTGGTCAGCTTCTTCCTCAAAATTCTCCTGAAGCTCAGTCGTGGCCAACAAACTTTTGTTATCTTCAAACGCGGCTCTTATTTCACATGCATCTGTGCAAAAAGTATTTCGTGACTCAACTTGCAGTATCTCTTTAGAAAGTGCATATCTCCTTTCATCCCCAAAAGGTTTCTTAGTGGGTTCCTCTGCAGTGAAATGTTAACTTGGGAACAAATCATTGCTCCCCTGTATACATCTGCATCGTGTTTTTATATCTGTGCTCGAATCACATTTATCTACGTACAATCACGGCTGCTGACTTTCAAAATTATGGAGTTTATGAGATAAATCATAAAAATAGTGCTTTTCAGATCTTTTTCTTTACGCTTTTCACATGAAATAGTAATCTCCTGATACTTAACTCTTTCTTTGACCCTTTCCCATTGAGCGAACATTGGCAGCCGTCAACACTGTTACCTCTTGTACAAACTGTCTTACTGTTTTTACAAAACTATCTTCACTCCACAACTGTACATTAAGCTTCCATGGTTCTCGGTTTAGAGAGACGTTACGAAATTTTTTATGGCCCTAAGAAACGGTGACCAAGCAATCATCTGTAAAAAAGTATGGGCTTCGCAGCATAATTACTAATGTGAGATAATCTATAGAGCTATAGATACATACACAACGTCGAGCAGAGCATAAAAGATGCCCTGAGAGTGCGTAAACCTTGCCGAGAATGGTTCATGCGCTCTCACATCTGTTAATTTGTGGTTATTCTTCAATTTCTGCATTAAATTTGCACTTGCATCGTAACGATTCGTTATTTGTGAATGTTATCTCATGTCAAAAGCACAAATAAAGTCTCCAAAAACTATTAAAGTTCTGTGAGTGTTTAGCAGCGAAGTTAAAGAGGAGAAAAAAGCACTTTTCTCGTGCACTTTGGAGGGAACATAGACACAGATAAATCTGAAAATTCACCACAAATGAGGCGTCCTTCCCTCTGAATTTGTAGCGACGTCAAAATATGATTCAAGCGCCTCCTAACTAATAAAAAGCATCCAGCCGAAGCACTAGGTGCTTGACTCATGTATAAGTTATAATATCTTAGTCTCTTTCACTGCAGACACATCAATGTTGTACTGCTCATGCAAGTGGTGCAACTGCCACTGACACCTTACATTCCTCAAACCACGTAGGTTTAGTGTCACTACACACAAGCAAAAGGTCAGTGCGGTAGCTATTTCGCTCTCTTAAAACTTTTGTTGGTAACCTTTAGCCACAAGGCAACCTATGGCTTTGCCTCCTTTGCACTATTTAGGAGCACTTTCTTGAAGACGCTGGCATAGGCGGCGCGTCACTCAGTCCCCAAAGGAGGCAACACGTGGACCACATGAAGACACTTGCTCTGTCTTGTTTGGTGCACTCGCTGTTGCTTCGTCGGTTATCGGTGCCTGACGTTTCCTTTTCTGACTGCTGTCCACTTCTTCTTGACCTTCGTTGTCAGAAGGCTTGCCTTTAATGACTTTCAGATGGCGTTCTTCTGCAGCATTGCATTCATTTTTCTTTCATAAGAGTCTTTAGCGATGCTATTTTGCGTTCTTAGGGTGGCCCCCATGGACTCAGCTTCCTTTGAGCCACCTTCTTCTCCTCCCGCTGCTTCTCCTGTCGCATCAACTTCAGTGACATCCATAAGGCGATCCAGATGCGTCTCTACAGTGCCTTGGTCAAAACGGAGTTTCTTGGCTTAAGTCGACACGCAGGCGTCCTACGAATGACCAAATCAATGGCACTGCCAGCACCTCGGTGTTTTGCATTGTCGACGGACATGCCCGATTCGCTTGCAACGACGGCAATGCGAGGCTTAGCGGGAATAAGTACGAGGCATTGGTTACCGTAGATAGACATTAGGTCGGGTATTGAGTTCACAGTGATGGCGTCCTTGAGCTCCAAGGCAACGTCCCTGTTTGCTGCCATCCATTGTTCTATTCCTGCACACTCCCATGCCTCTCTCTATATGAACTTCACCACACCATAAGCTTGGAATACCTCTTCAACACGTCGTGTTTCAAGATGAGGTGGAATCCAAGTAAGTTTTAGCCTAATATTATTGGTATGCGGATTTAGCACCATGCACTTAGGCCCTTTTACCCGTAGCTCACCGCAAGCTACGAGGTTCTGTTTACTGGCCAACTCCTATAGTCTCCTCTGTCGTCATCACTTCAAGCAGCGTGTCATGGAAGTCTGAGGCACGATACGGCCTACCACTCAAGTTGGCATGAAGGAAAGCGGAATTAAAAACATCGTTACCGCTTGGTAGACGTGACAGGACGACTTTATAGCTTCTGTCTTCATCATGAAACGGAGTTGATGATCGTCGGCTTTTAGCCAATAAGCTGTTTCAGCAAAGAGCATTTTCAAACACAGCCGTTCAGTGCTCAGGGAAAAAACACTACATAAAAGTCATGTAGTGGAAGGAATTTCTTTAACGCATTTCGTTCAACAGGTATCACGACGAAAACGAGCCCATTCGGAGATTTGTAGGCGCATTTGGAAGGCCATCAAACTACGTCGAAAAACGCCGGGATAGTGCAGCCATCGCCGCTAAAAATGCACAAAAACTTTCAAACAGCTCTAGAAACGGACGACTACGTTCAAGTAACGGAATACATAACATGCCTTTGCATAGGCGTTGATCAAGCAAACAGCAAACGCTAGATAGTGTGCTGCCATTTGTGAGGAACTTCGAGACTTCTTTTGGACCCAAGATTGCGAGTGCACGGCATGTATCTTGGAGGCTATGCGACTCTTGCTTTATATCAAAAACCTGTATGCACCATTCACGCGCACGCACTGGTACAAACTACTGTGGTGTATGTGTGTGTATGTGTGTGTGTGTGTTTGTGAGTGTGTGTGTGTGAGTGAGTGTGTGCGTGCGTGTCTGCGTGCGTGTGTGTGTGTGTGTAACAAAATATATTATTAGGTATGCAATTAGCTGTTCAAGAGGGCACTAGGGGCCGGATATCACTATTGTGTTAATTTCTTAAAGGGAAAGCCAAAGGGTCCCCCAATTTTTATTTCTTTTCTGGCTCGATAATAAATGGACTCTCCAGTCACTTTAAGTCTTTAGCTCTTTATTAAGCATCTGTACCTACGTATCGAGACCATTCGGTCTTTTATTCAGGAGGTGACTGTCCAACCGGCTCTGAAGGTGACGCTCTTTACTGGCTGTCTTTCCGTCGACCATTGTTCTTGTTCTCGTCATCACTTTTGTTAATGCGTTGTATTCTCCATTGCATCCGGAGACCGTGCACATGCACACTCAGATTTACGGTTGACCTGTTAAGTTTTCTGGCTGTCATCACCAGGAACATTAGGGTGGAGAACTCGAAGATGTTCAAGAGGAGACTAATGAAATCTTGCATCTTCAGCGCCCTACGCAAGTCACGTCCTGAGAGCATTGATGAAAGTTTCATTCAATAAATTAGCCGTCTTCTGTTCGCGGGTCACCCTACGCATGTACATTGTCGTTCTTTATCAAAGAGAACACATGAGCACGTGGCCTGCGCTCTGCGGCTGCTGCCTACAGGGCCGTCATCAACCGACAGCAAAAGACAAGACATTGGCTTTGGCGTCATGTATTGGCGAACAAAACAGGAGTTATGGCCACTTGACAAGCGCAGGAAGATACTGTAGGCAGCCGTTGAAGAGAGGAGGTAATCGATCGCGTGTTCTCTTTCATAAAAAACGACAGTGTACTTGTCAACGTTGATGAGGGCCTTCTCAAATCCTGCATGCAAGCTTCCAGCTGATGCGTTGAAAGTCGTGGTCGTTCTGCACATCCATGGGTTACCACACCGACTAAGCAATATAGGACAACGCGCGAACATAATAGAAGTAGTGTTTTCGGCTCCCATAATATTGCAGCAGTCGTTCAGGCTAAGCAGATTGACCATATTCAGAGAAGCAGGAATACACAAGGAACCACAAGAAGTTTTATAGAATATATTGAGGCCGCAGTGCTCAAGCTTTGATCGAGATGAGGCAATAATTGTGTGGGTTAAAGCGAATCATTCTTCAGTGAACGTTCGCGCTCCATCCACTACTACACAAGCAGAACAAATACAGCATATCCACGAATTGAACGATGATGAGTGGAGCAAAATATTGCAGGGTTTTATCCCTAAACCATCATGAATTCTCTGCCCGCCCATGCGTTTGTTCATCCATCCCTCTGTCTGTCTGTCTGTCTGTCTGTCTGTCTGTCTGTCTGTCTGTCTGTCTGTCTGTCTGTCTGTCTGTCTGTCTGTCTGTCTGTCTGTCTGTCTTCATATATAAAGCATGCATGTTGGCGTTTCTTTGGGAGCGTTTTGTTGTCAGTAGCAGCAGAGAACAGGTACACACAGGGAGACCAAAAAAAAACGAAGTTCGCACAGATTAATTGGAGGAGCCTTTTTTGCGCTTATGGTTGACTCAGACAAAGACTCAATGAACATTTGCCAACTGGATGCACTCGGTCTCTAAATTTTCCCAGGACGAACCGCAACTCACACTCGCGTCCCAATAGGGGTCTGAATGAGTTTCAGTCAGTCAAGCCATGGTTACGGAGCCAATTGCCAAGCCATGGTAACCTGACCTGCGAAATACTTCACATTGGACTGAATGATAGGCTAGCAGATATCTGTGATTCTGAGATGTCGATTGCCCTCTCCTGTAAGGAGTTAGCCTATCTAAGTACAGATACACTGAAATGTGATAAGTGCAAGTAGTGACGATGGTTGAAAAGGGATGTTGCCTATATGTTTAGTGTTTCCTGGTTTCGCAATAAATATTCTTGCAAACTAACACCTGTCACGTGTCACGAATTTCTGTGCCTTGTTCTCTTGTGCACTCTGAAAATTCAGTATTACTAACTAATGTACCCATAAACGCTACGTTACTTGCTGTTCGAGCGGAGCTAAGTTAAGCACAACTGATTTTCACAGGTGAAAGATGGGCGTGCAATAAGTAGAGCAGGGATTTCTTTTTTGAGGTTGCTAGAGACTGTAGACGACTCTGTGTATAGCACTGTGTTTCAGGGCGTGGCACGTACATTTCATAAGCGTACGACGTCATGTAGCACGGTCAGGAGAACCTTTGATGTGTGTAATACGCTGGTTCTTTCCACTGTGTATGTGTATTAGGGATAGGCAGAATGAACAGAGGAAGTGCCTCAGACTGGCGAGCCTGTCTAAGACACTTCTTCCACTCTCTTGATCCTGCTACCTGTGTTGCCCTTTGAGCTTACACCTTGATTTTGTGTCTGTGTAGTGCTTCTTGAGGAAAGGGATAGACAACGCGTTAAAGGCTTGAAAGCCCATTTTCGTCTTACTATGTCACTAAAGATTCGCCTAAGCCCCGCCGCGGTGGTCTAGTGGCTAAGGTACTCGGCTGCGGACCCGCAAGTCGCGGGTTCGAATCCCGGTTGCGGCGGCTGCATTTCCGATGGAGGCGGAAATGTTGTAGGCCCGTGTGCTCAGATTTGGGTGCACGTTAAATAACCCCAGGTGGTCGAAATTTCCGGAGCCCTCCACTACGGCGTCTCTCATAATCATGTGGTGGTTCTGGGACGTTAAATCCCACATATCAAAGATTCGCCTAAGACGCGCTGTCCTAAATAGATAGCACAAAATATAAAGTTCCAACAAAAGCAGTATTTACGTTCCCACGCATTTACGTAGCAGTATTTACGTTCAGCCATTTATGTTCCTACGATCTTCTTCTACATCTTCTTCACTCGCCTCCTCTTCGCCGGCTTTTCCAGTCAGATCCCTTGGATCACTTCATTGATGCGTGTGCGTGCAGCACGCACACTTCAGCACATATGCGTGAAACATACTGAAAAAAAGTTGCCTAAATATTCTCAATACGGAGCAACATTTCTACTTTTTTTGGTTTTCAGCTTCCCATTTTAGGACCACCTCTCGAAAACTCCCATACACATATCCCAAGATAAATGCTAAAGTGCCTATGTAACCTCACACACGCTGTTATTGCTGAACGGACAGGTGTTACAAAATGCGGATGCGCACGCGAACTCCACAAATGCTTCATAAAAAATTGGAAGAAAAAAAATTTACGAAAGATGGTGTTTCTATGTGCGCTCTCGAGGTGCCATCTATTTCTTTTTGCATGATTATTCTCTTAGCTACGGTTGGGAGCACAGAATGCTTACTCATGCTTCGCATCTTGAAGCTATTATATGGCGAGCGTTCTATATGGCACCATGACAATGTTACTTGGGCCCTTAAAATAAGATATATTCACTACGAGAGGAATGATAAACCGACATATCTCGGCTTAGCCAAACTTTTATATGGCTTCCGGTGCACCAATTTATTTCCTTTGATCAGTTCACCAACCCTTGCGTGCACCATGAGGCAAGTGAATGATTACGAAGTCTTTCAAAAAATTAAATAGCTAAAGAAAGAAAGTGAGAAAAATAATATCGAAGAGCGGCAAGGGTACTAATGCTTTTAGGCATGTGTTGCCATCGCTGAGCACGTGTGGGTTAGATGCACTTTCTCTAGTTGCACGTCACTTCTTTTCTTTTGGACTTTTCTTTGGCATAGTGTCAAGTCAATTTAAAGGACACTAAAGAGCAAACCGATGTTTTTTGTAGTGGTAAAATAATTTCACAATTTCGAAAACACCACTCTTACTACATGACGCTTGGTAAGCAAAAAAAATATGCGCGTAAAGAAAACTCTGGTCAAGAAGCCGCCTTGAGGTTTCCACACCAGAAACCAAGACATCATAGTTTTCGAAGAAGCGTATTGCATCCCATTGTACGTATAATCGATAAACATGAAGTACTTTGTCTTCTGGAGGTGACATAGAATTAGCGTATAAAGTTACAGAAAATTTCATTGACAATTTGTCATAAATACAAAATATACAATTTGATACTTCTGACGTCATGCACAAATGTTTTGGCGTGAGGTTCGAAAATGAAACATTGTTTTCTTCCACTAATTATGAACCTATGAATGTGAAAGAAGTCGCATTAAAGTTCTCAGAATAAAGTTTGTATCCCCCTTAACTCTCTAAGAGCCAAGTTAGAATCCTGCTGTGAAATGCCTCCACAAGAGCACCAAAATTGAGTACGCACACGTTTCGTCTAATCTGGCTACTGGGCATGTAACGTAAAACGTCTCGTATACGATCACAGTGCCGGAACTAAGAAGATCCTGAATTTGTAAAAAAAGATGCATTGCGGCTGTTCTAGCTCAATTTTTATGAAAATATTTCAAAGTATTGTGCATTTGTTTAAATGTAGCACTGGGCATAGGTATAGTTACTTAGCTGTAGCTCTTGAGGAGCAGTATATAAAGTAAAAGCAACAAGATAAATCTGTTCAGGCAGATGAATTATTTCTTTGAGAATGGTATCGACGAATGGACGAAGTTTTATCGTTCGGTCGTCAGTTTTCTTCGCTGGTGAATTTTTCTATGTTATTTGTGTTGTCGTGCATCTTTGGCACCCATCCCACCCTGTACTGGTCCTCAAGACCTCTGCTCTGCTGGTGCGACCCTCCCTTCAAGTTGCGTTATGGAGGAGATGGTAGTGGACCTGCTTAGTGGCATGGGTAGGCCTGCCACTGCAAGCAAGTGGCTCAGCTCTTCAGTGACATCAGAAGCTGCCGATTCCGAGTCTGATGCTACGTCGAATGACTCGGATGCATTTCTACCTACTAAGTATTGACGGCCAAGATGGAAGTCGGCAGCATCGTCCTCAAGTGAAGAGACCATTATATACAACAGCATCGTGACTACTACCGATGCTTATGTGCCCGTCGACGTCATGGTAAACCTGAATGCTATCTCCAAACAGGAGCTTCATGACTTTTTCTTCAAACTTGCCCCTGGTCTGATTCAAGAAGTTCAAGTGAATCCCAGGAAAAATATCCGTGCCGTAGACACAATTGATGAGAAGTTGGTGCGAACCCTGCTAGGTTTATCTCAGCTATGCAACGTCAACGTGCGGGCTTTTGTTTCCCAGGGCGCTAATGTAACAGCTGGGGTTATATCGGATGTAGACCTAGAACTTTCAGACGACGTTTTGAAAAGTATGATAGTCTGCACACCATCATGCAGAGCCATCAGCGCTCGAAGGCTTGGATCTTCGAAGTGTGTGAAGATTCTTTTTGGAGTGTGTATGTGTGTGTGTGTGTGTGTGTGTGTTTGTGTGTGTGTGTGTGTGTGTGTGTGCGTGCGTGCGTGCATGCGTGCGTGCGTGTGTGTGTGTGTGTGTGTGTGTGTGTGTGTGCGTGTGTGTGTGTGTGCGTGTGTGTGTGTGTGTGTGTGTGTGTGTGTGTGTGTGTGTGTGTGTGTGTGTGTGTGTGGATATACCCTGGCTATTAAGGCTTTTTTACCTTTTTATTCGGTACCGAAATACTCATCGCAAATTGAAAACTTCGAAATCTCGTTGCATTCAAAGCAAGTGGCGCCTCTACGTTTGTCATGGCGCTATTCGCATTTTATTGTTGACGAACTTTTCAGTGATCTAAACAGTGCGCCTTTGACGCCCTTTACGCTCTTAGCGCAGTTCACAATACCCTATAATAGCTGTCCATCTATAGTGTACTTGACGTTAATTTGATAAATTATGGATGGTATTGGTTTTTTTAGTCTTCACCATATCAGCACACATCTACTCATTATTGGTCTGATTATATTCTTCGAAACAAACTAATTAAGTAATTATAGTTATTGACGACCAAAAACTGCACATAAAGTTGTGAAGCATGTCATAACAAAAGGCGCCAGTTTAACTGCACGAAGCCGTCAGTCTTTAACATATCCGCTAAAATGATTATGCGTTTATGAACAATTAAAAAAAAATCCTGACTTTCAGGTAGTCACCGAAGCTGTAGTGCATATTTTGTAGCACTGATGGCAAGTGATTATGCAGTTGGCCTATGGTGTTCGCTAATTGAATGTCATTCAAAGGGCCCCGTGTTACACATTTTGTATGCCAGTCCAATAATACCACATATGTTTTCCTACAGCATAGAGGGTGCATATTATCCCTATATATATATATCATACACAACCGCAAAAGTTTCACGTAAGTACCTGAAGGTTATGTGAATTATCTGTGCGTTAATTAAAAACTGCTATCAACTAAAATAACAATAACAGCGTGGCAATAGAGGCCCTTCAATGATTTTCGAAGTTATCATATTGATTTATCTTGGTGGGGAAGCGTATTGCGCAGTTGCGCAGTTGATTTCACTCGCATGCTCTGTTTATCACCTCAAATATCGAAAACGTGCTCTTCGTCTAAGAGTAATATTCTTCATTCGTTTTTGATGTAGGATAATGAATAGCAAAAAATTTATTTGGAACAATTGACGCATCTTCAGAAAGTGAGTCGTGACAAGTGAGCGAAGCACTGTGTTGGGTAAGTAACGGTACTTTGCCCGTGCGTATACCCCCATGTAATGTACTTTGAAAACGTGAAGTGAGGTAAAGTGAAAAATAAAGTCAACGACAAAGGTAGATCATAAGGTTCATAATGCCTACGTTGATTTGGCCGACTACTATGAGTTTGAGTTTGTAGGTGTTTTGTATTGTTCCGTAACAATTATGATTGATATTAGTCTATTGGTGGGCCTTCTTTTTTATTCACATACACATCTGTTTCGACTACAGCAACGGTTTTCTAAATACCACGACAGTGTACATTTACAGTAGACAACATGTTAGCTTCTGAGGTCGATATTGTGTGTGTTATATCTAGTCGCTGACTAGCATAAATCGGCGTTGTTTGTAAATGTTTTATATTGTTCCGTCCCCAATAAGAGTGATGTTAGTCATTGTTAAACGTTTTGAGTCACATGCTTTATTGATGGGTGCTCAAATGGCGGTGCTTCTATTGAGTTGTGGCCTTTTATTTGTCCTTCCTAACCTTTTACACTGTGCTGTGCCATGACAGCTGATATTGTGAATGGACACGTCTGAGCACTTCCGGGCTTCGCCTTTAAAGAAATGACTCTGAGTTCACACATGGACGTGGTGCACTTAGAAATGGCTCGACGACTCGAAGGAAACATATTTGATAGCTACGTGACATTTAGATTAAACTCAGCCTTTAATGGCATCCCATTTGCAGGAACACGAACCTCCCCTAGTAATAAAGGACGGGCTAATATTGGGCAATGAATGCACATAAAAATTTAGTGCTTGCAAGTAGCAGAGACATGAGTGGCAGTGAGGCTTCTTAAATAGGAAATGTGGGATAGGTTTGCTGGAGTGTTCCCTGAATGTTTGCCTCTTTTTGTTTTTGAAAGTGTTCCTTGCCGTTGGGAGTGTGCTCTGCAGAGCGACACCACCCGTACTTCATTTGCAATTTTTTTCTTTTTTATTCTCTATGTTGCGTCATGGACTTCTCTCCGGTGTTGCCTCAATGCATTTGCTCCCGCAAGTGTTTTTCACTGTGCCCGATTTTCTTTAGTATCCTAGGCTCCTCAACATCACGTATTCAACCCGGCCTTTGTGCGCCATGAATCGTCGAGTGATTGAAATAATAAGCCCGGTAATTGTGCCAGTGGCGTCTGTAACGGCTGTAACCAGACAAGCTTCTTTAGTCTTAACAGAACGCCGCTGTTGTTGAAGTGCGCACGCCCCCCCTCCCCCCACCACCATCCCTCGTCGATACTTAAGTCTTACCACTCTCTTCCATCCTCTTGTGCTTGAGCCACCCTCGTTCAGTCGTTTTCGCTTGACTGGACTCTCGGCTGTGCGAAGAAGCACGCCATCTACGGAGTATACTTAGCGAGGAAGAAAACGCTCCGATACGGGTGTTGTTTCTATAGCCGCGTTTGCTCCGTAGTGGCACGTACTGCCATTTCGCTGTCATCGCTTAGTCTTCGAGCGTTTTATTTTAATGCCTCCCTGCATCGGTTTGCACGGCGAGAGAGTGGTTCGCCGTAATAAATAACTTGCGACCATTAACTGGAAGCAAAACCAAACAAGGTATAGCGTGAACATCTGTGTTTTCTTGGCACCGTATACGAGGCTCTCCGTGCTTCTCAAGATCTAAATTTCGTATTGTTGGTTTCATTGCATTAGGTATCTCCTTCGGCATTTTATTTCCCTTGCGTGTTTTCGCCAGTACGGTTGCCACTCACCGCCGCTGGCACGGCTGTAGCGACTGTTCAAATGACAGACGACTAGTAAACGTGATGTCACACTTGTCGTGTGCTCGTCGAGAACGGCGAGCTCAAGTCGCCTGTTTTTGGTGGAATGATGCGCCCTTAGGAATTCATGCAATTCTTCCTTTAATATGGCCTCCTGCATCGGAGTCGCGGCTTGCAGTGATTTAATTGTCACGTTTTCCTCTAAGCAAAAACAAAGTGACATTCCCTTTACGAGGGGTGGTTATTGCAATGCCCGTGTGTATGCTGGAGAAGCCTACAACGCATATGATTGTCGTTCCAGTTGCGTTTGACTTGAGCGCAGTGTACCTAATATTTGGGAGCGTTATCGTCAGACGCGGGTTAGACAACGTGCTCAGTGGTATTTGCATTTTAGGGGCGAAGCTCCTTAGGGCGTGGGGTGTGCGTCCCCTGTAGCCTGTATGTAGCCACCACTAGTTTAGTTCTTGCAGTGTTCACTAGATGGCGGTACCGTCCCCTGTATGTAGCGACCTCTAGTTTAGTTCTTGCAGTGTTCACTAGATGGCGGTACCGTCTCCCGTATGTAGCCACCTCTCGTTTAGTTCTTGTAGTGTTTACTAGATGGTGGTACTTGTAGCTGATGATGAAAAGATGCAAGATGTTATAAACTAGAAAGCGGTACTTGTAGTTGATGAAAGACGCGATATCTTATAAAATAGGAATGATGTCACATATGGCGCGTGTCATTGGTTAAAGGCAATCGTTCGATTTAGTGCGGCGACGTACGCTAGGGGGAGCGATGTAATAGAGTGGGCAAAATGTACAGAGGATTCATGGTTTACCAGGTTTACCTCCGGAGCTTCGCCCACTCATCATCATTCACTTCGTGGATATGGCGGAATTTTTTCGCCCTTCTGGGGCCCATTGTGGTTGATTGGCTGCAAGCAAGACAGTGGAAGAACCTAGAAACTTTGTGTAATAAGCCTAATGCGTGATCGGTTGCAACGCTGAAGTCAAAGTGATTATTCCTTTATTTATTTATTTACAATACTGCTAGTCTCCAAAGAAACCATAGCAGGTGGGCACTACAGTATACAGTTACAAAGAGCCCTTAACACTTTCAGGATCGTAAATCGGTAAATAATGTGTAAAAAGACAAATCAGCAACCTTGAAGCATACAATCAGCACTTATGCACACCATACACACCAAATACAAGTGAATGCAGGTTTGCATGTCACAGAAAAGCAGACATATCAAGGACGCTAAAAGGCGTTATTTTCAATTCTTGATAAGAAATCGCACAATGACTGGGCATTAGTGGTGAAAGGGGTTAACAAATTCCATTCGTGGATGGCAACTGGAAAAAAAAGAGTATTTAAACGCATAATTGTTACAAATATATTCTAATAGAGTATTTGTATGTTGGTGCCGGGTAGCTCGTGTTTGCGAATATTCAACGTAGTTTGAGACATCTATTTTGAAATAATTATGTAGGAGTTGATAAAGAAATTTCAAACGTGCCTGCTTCGCCCGTATTTCGAGCGTGGGAAGCCCAGAAACAACTAGAAGGGTAGTGGGTGAATCAGGCAGTTTAAATTTGTCATGTATGGATATTATGGCCTTCCTTTGTACCTTTTCTAGTTTTTTATGTTAGTCACGGTATGAGGAAACCATACAGTATTTCCATATTCAAGGATTGGCCTAATGAATGTTTTGTAGGCTAGTATTTTCGTCGAGGTGGGTGCCAGATGGAGCGATCTGCGAATAAAAAATATTTTTGCATAGCAGAAGAAGTAACATTATCAATGTGAGCGTCCCACCTTAGATCTGATGTTATTGTTTAGCCTAGATATTTATGTCTCTGTACATTCGTGAGAGCAGCACCATTTATGTTATAGCGAAAGTTAGAGGGTTCTTTTTTCCTTAGTATGATGTACTTGTGATGGCATGAGAAGAATGCCTATATACCGGGTGTTCAAAATTAAGATTTATGATTTTTTTAAAATTAGGCGCTCGAAGGCACGTGAGAACCACTTGTGCAAATAAGTTAAGCGGCCAGGGGGACAGAAAGTTAGATGATAATTATCGCTGTCAGCAGCCCAATTAACTAAAATTTAATAATTAACTTTTTACTGGCTGCGGTAAGTTGGCATGTTTATATTGAAAAAATGTAGGCAGTGGTGTTTGTACACAGTTTCAGTTGGAAGATTTTTTCTAGCACGCCTGTGTTCCGAGATATCCGGCTCCAAAGTTTAATTGTCTTTCGCACGATTACGCATGCAAGAGGGTGAGGGTCCGCGCAAAGCTCCTCCCTAAAGTGACGCATCTGTTGCGTGTGGTGTTTAGTGTGTGAAGAGGGTGGAAGCGTAGGCATAGGTGATAACAATTACCCTTGCCCTCTCGGCCGTCGAAATCAAAAATCGAAGAACGCTTGCAACCAGTGTCGTAACACGCAACTGCAGAGCCTCTAACGATAGTGGCAGATACCATGCCGAGATAATGGTGCGAGCGGAGAATCTGGATGCCAGTGCGCGTGCGTAATAATCACTAGAGAAGCATGCGTGGTCGTTGCCTGGGCTACGCGAATAGCGTGACTGCTGATGTCCGAGTACTGTAACTTTTATTGAAACAAGAGCAACAACTCCACCAATAATAACTGAAACAGTTTTATCCTTGCTAACGCATATTTCCTGCTGCTACATAAGCATATTTCGGTCATGCACAAATCTCATCGAAACTCTTCACCTCTCAAGACGTCAATGCCCCAAAAAGTGTTCAAAATGCCTGCCTTCGGCAGCAACGCAAAGCATGAACCGCTGTCGCGTCGACTCGATGACTCGGCGCAGTACTTCTGCAGGAATACTCGCACAGGCAGATGTTATCCTGTCCTTCATGTCATTAACATCGCTGGGCTCTGTTACGTAAACTCGATCTTTAACGTAGCCCCAAAGGAAAAAGTCGAGCGGAGAAAGGTCAGGTGATCTTGGTGGCCAAAACATCGCTCCTGCGCGCCCAATCCACTGTTGTGGAAAACGTCTGTCCAACCAGTTCTTCGCCCTGGTAGAAAAATGTGGTGGTGCTCCATCGTGCTGAAACCATACTTGGCGCAGGTCATTCAGGGAAAGACTGCAGACAAGATCATCAATGACAACACCTAATATTTCTTCTGTGTACATCTTTCCGTTCAAGTTGTCCTCAAAAAAGTGAGGTCCGATGATCCTGTCCCCGAGTATGCCGCACCACACATTCACACTCCAGCGAACTTGATGCTTGTGCTGCCTCAGCCAGTGTGGGTTTTCTTGTGCCCAATAATGGGCGTTGTGAAGATTAACACTTCCATTTCGGCAAAACCGAGCTTCATCAGTCCAAATTATTCTGTGCAAAAAGTCATTTTCTTGATCAGTTTTGATGAGGCCCCAATTGCAGAAGTCAACTCGCCTTTCAAAGTCCGCCTCATTTAGGTCCTGATGAAGGTAAACGTGATATGGATGGAACTTGTGCTTTCTTAAAACATTTGTGACTGTTCCGATGCTGCGACCGCACTGATCGGCAATCTGTCGGATGCTGAGCTCTGGCATCGAGGTTACGCACGCGACAACGTCGATTTCAAAGTCTTCATCGACGATTGCCTTCCTGGTCCGTCTCGGAAGGTGGACAGAGCCTGTTGTGCAGAAGCGTCGAAACAGGTTTGTGAAAGTGGGCCTTGTTGGAAGGGGACGGTGTGGGTGGCGAGACGCGTAAAGCTCCATTGCTAACGAAGCGTTGCCATTCATTTCAGCCATTGCAAGCACCACGTCTACTTTTACTTTGGTAGAATACCTCACGCCAGAAGCAGCCATATTAGCTCGAAAGGACTCCACGTGGATTTCCTTGGTAGACCTTCAATGCAGAGACGCTGTGCTCTAACCGGAGGCACCCTAGTGCAGGACGGTCCTGCTAACGCGTTCACAAGAAGATGTCTCAGTGTGATCTAAAGTCACGAAAAAACGTCGCGAAAAATGGTCTCCTGTTATCGCGTTCATCAGGATCATGCGTAAGGCTCATGGCGCACCGCGCTGTCACATTTTGATTTCGCCGGCCGAAGAGGGCAAGGGTAATTGCTATCACCTATGCCTACGCTTCCACCCTCTTCACACACTAAACACCACACGCAACAGATGCGTCACTTTAGGGAGGAGCTTTGCGCGGACCCTCACCCTCTTGCATGCGTAATCGTGCGAAAGACAATTAAACTTTGGAGCCGGATATCTCGGAACACAGGCGTGCTAGAAAAAATCTTCCAACTGAAACTGTGTACAAACACCACTGCCTACATTTTTTCAATATAAACATGCCAACTTACCGCAGCCAGTAAAAAGTTAATTATTAAATTTTAGTTAATTGGGCTGCTGACAGCGATAATTATCATCTAACTTTCTGTCCCCCTGGCCGCTTAACTTATTTGCACAAGTGGTTCTCACGTGCCTTCGAGCGCCTAATTTTAAAAAAATCATAAAGCTTAATTTTGAACACCCGGTACATGCCTGGTGTTTATGCTTCGACAAGCAAGGACATATTTTGGAGAGTTGATTGTTGACCAGTGAGTACATACTTAGTTAACTACAAAAGACGCCGCGAAACGTCGAAACAAAAAAAGCAGAGTGGTAGAAACAGAGACAGAGAGCAGGAACGTAGTTAACTACGACATGTTTTGCAGCGATTCGAAAGAGTAAAGTCAGGTGTGGGCCACGCAGTAATACCACTACATAATGATGAAGTTTTCGAGTGTGTTAAATAAAACTTGTTCTAATTTATGCTTTCGTGGCAATTTAATTATTGAATAATGAATACGGAATCTTTCGCGGTATCGCTATTTTCCTCGTATGTAGCATGGAGTCATGTATGTTCTGTTGGTAATGATGCACAGGCTGGAGAAAGCACTTTTCACTTAGGACGTTTTCCTTGGGGACTTTCTCACGAATTTATTTAGAACTCTCACCTGCATAATGTGGGAAAGAGGACGGTCGTTGCTTTCAGTGAATGGGTGTATCAAGCCCCTTGTGTCAACATTACGTGCATTCAGAAGACACGCCATGGTGGACGTAAATGGGGCTGGTACTGTAATCATTTACGTGCTTATGTTGACACGGCTGAAAGAACTTCCAGTACATGGCAATTGCGCGCACCACGTAGTGAACACATTTCGAAACACGGTTTGAAACGTTTGCATCCTCTACACTTGCGCAATAATGCAGTCATCACAGAACAATAGGACAGGCTCTTAGCAAAGAAAAAAATACATATTTGCCGACCAAATTCAACTGACTGAAACAGAAAAAGTTTAGACGGTCTGCTGGCCAACGCTTGGCTCACAACTCTCAGTGGTTTTGGAAGAAAAAGGGCATTATTATGGCTGCGCACGCACAAGCCGAGTGCGTGTTTAACTTTTTAGAAACTTCGTTCTTTGTAATATTTTTTTTTCATTTCACCTTCATAGAAAAACATTTCGGCGTCCGTAATTGACAGTTTGTGCATTACGCTTTATTCTTCGTCTTGGGCCAGTCTCCGAAAAGGTGCACATCACTGATGCTCCCTAGTCACGAAGCATCAGACACGTGCGTGTATCACCTTTAGGCGACGAATTGAGAACATAAAGATATGTGATTATGTCTATTGCGCACTGTTCAGAGGTGCACATACATATTTCACCTTCTACACATGCCACCTATAGACTGAAATAGCTCGAAAGTGATTTGATTGCACAATTTCAGATAAATGAGCGGCACGGACGTGCTCACCTAGAAGGGGTGGGGTCAAAGTGAGTCCCACGCAATGATCATAAACGAAGTGGCGAAGTGTGGGTACTGTGACTGGGGGGGGGGGGGAGAGGGGGCGCGGTAAACTTTTTACATCGACGAAATAGGAAGGGGTTACTGCAACAAAACTTCGCCCTATCCCTTAAGGGGAATCCTGTACTCACCTATGCTCATGGGGGGGGGGGGGGCGCTATATACAAAGAAGACAAGAAACAGGAGGACGCAAGGAAATGCGTTACCAGCAACCTCTTTTTTGTATCCTCGTTTTTCTTTTGTGCTGTGTACTTCATTGCCCCCTCCGCTTTCATGCTTCCCTTCGTTATCATGAGTCAACACCTACTCGCCCAATTTTTTTTTATTTTACGCCGCAGTTAGCTTGAAGCGACTGGTGAGAGGTGACCGTGACTGCAGTAATGTAGTGGGGAGTTGTTCGGTGATTGTGTTCTATAGGCTTATCTGCCAACACATTGTGGTGAAGCACCGAGGTAGCGCACTGAATGAACCTTTTGTCGTGAATATCCCGGGCGAGATGATGGCATACACCGTCTATGACAGTTGTTTCTTTGCATGCACAGAAATTATTCCGTCTGATTGTCACAGAACAAGCGCTAAAAACGGGCGCGCCGCCAAATTCTTGCGATAGCGCGCCGGAGAGACGCGGCGAGGTTAACGAAAAAAAAAGAAAAGAGAAAACAAGCATCCAAGGCTCCCCGGGCGCGCGACGCCTCTCCTCTCGGAAGCGTGGCTTCGCAGATGAACCTCCTCACCCCACATCGGCGGCCCAGCAAGCCCGCGATTTTTCTAGATGGAAAGGGGCGTGGTCATACCGAGTTGAGTCATCCGCCGCGGAGGGCAGTCGAACCGTCTCGCGCCTCTCCCCAGCCTTCGCTGCGTATCGCGCCGACGAAATGACGAGAACTTTTTGGAATGTCGCGCGGAAGGTATTTAACCGAGTAGCCGAGACGAGAGATCAAGAGAAGACGGAAGTGAGCGCCAGAGCGCGTAGGGATTCCGCCGTGTAGTCGGCGAAGGTTTTGGTCCGTAGGGACGAAGCCGGAGATGAATAGGATTTCCACCTGAGGGGTGAAGGCTCGAGCTACAGGCAAGAGCGTGTGTTTACCGCTATTGAGCGAAGACGCGTGGCAACAGCTGCGTGTGTGAAGCCGACGTGTTTCCTGCGAAGAAGTTTGAAGCTTGGAGAGTGGCCAATTGAAGACGCGAGGTTTACTAGGAGGAAGAGAAACTTCGGGACAGCGGAACGGCAACAACGCTGGACTTTGAGTGAGTGATTCTCGGAAGAGTATCATTCAGACTTTGGTTCCAAGGACTTTGGACTGAATAGGTTTTCTATCTCTTTAGTCTTTAAGGGTCTTGGTTGTTGAATGCATGCGACTGCATTGTAGTGTGTACTGTTGTCTGTGTCCGTTGTTCGAGTGTGGCTAATTGTACTGTGTAGTGTGTTGATTGATTGGTGACATATTGTACTCAGCTATTGTGGAGTGAGCATATTGGTGTATTGTTTTTCTGATCTGCCATTATTGAGAATATAATTTTGTTTGTTTATCAACTCTTGGCTCTGACTTGTTCTTTGGGCCACAGCCGGCGTCTGCTGGCACACCAATAAGGACCACTTCTAAATTGTCCACGCTTTCGTGGTGCCGTTCGGGGGGCCGATACTTCGGCTCTTGGAATTAGCCCGGCGATAGCCTCCCTATTTAACGGGACCGGTGTGACACTGATTATAGGTACACGCTCGCCGTGGCGTACCTATTAGCACGAAGCTATAGTTCCTATCCGTCTCATAAACACTTGTTTTAATACTGTCCTTTTGATGAAGAGTCGAAGCTCATGAGCAGCTGTTTTTCATCAAAACCGCTGATTTCCCCATTCACTACTAATGCTCTTTTTTGCCAAACGGTTCAGTCAAGGTGGTTACAAAAAAAGAAACTGAAAGTATCAGTTCTTTCGGCCCCATGACAGGGGCTTTGCTTGAAATCGCACATGTTTATATGATGGTCTGCACAAGATTTCACAAGATTTCACAAGAAGTTCACGAGATTGTGAACAAGGCTCCCGTACAGGAGCGGAAATGTCTGTTATATTCAAACTGCTTTCGGTCGGCTTCTTCCTTTCACGTTTCGACCATGATTATTGCCGGCCAGACAAGATGGATTGATTTGAACAATGTCTTTCGCTGCATACCATGCATATATGTTTTAATCACGTGCTTATTTTGTTCCAATACAGTGTGATCACTCGGTTGATGATCAGTACTTACGATTTTCCTCTCTATTTTGTTTGTGTATAGACACCTAACTTGTACAGAAAAGCTGTGTAGGGCTAGGTAAAACCAAAATTCACCCGTACTATCACATTTCCTCTGTAATTACATCAGCTGTTGAGAAAAATTTTGGCTTAAGTTCCTATCGCATCAGAGAAATTGAAAGAGCTCCTCTACTCGCTATACTGGCTATCTGTAAAAGAAAAACGATAGGTATTGATGCAAAGTTCGCTCAAAATAATGAAAGAGAAAGAGAGTTATACCACTGGCTGCATCATCAGTGACATTGTTCTCTACTATGCAACCAAGCACCTTATAAGGAAACACAAGTACGCACCAATAAATTAGGAAGACCTTTATCAGCTTGAAATTAACCCAATGAGGTAAAGGTTTCAGCTTTGCTGGTTAACCGGCTGTGCCTTGGGGGACCCCCTCTAAAGTGTATTGGGCTGCGTCTGCTTTGGTTGCTCATGTTGATTTTCGCAGACGTGATCCAAGAGTCGGAATTGCTACTATGTCTCATGAATGCTGTCAAGTGTTTAAAAAATAATGGACATTATGAACGTGAGGTCGCACAGGATTAGGGAATATTTGTATGGAGTGCTGTGATATCCCCCCTCCCATCGTTGGCCGCTCAGACACGGCGCTAAGCCGAGAAGAAAGGAGGAATGCGAGGATAACTTGCATGATGGTGAAGTTCGTAATGGTCTTGAATGTCTACAGCGCGCATTCAGGCGGGTACAAAGGAATGAAATTCAACGTCATCACTTGTGTTTAGTTCCTTCATCCTCGTCTGTATTTTTTGTAGTCTTTCAAGAGGAATATGGCACGGAATGGAGCACATATTGAAGTGAATGGTTTTAATGACCGTGCCTTTCAGTGCTTGTGATTTCACCGGGGGGCACGCGACCGCGCCGCTTCAGAAAGAGTGTGGCGTGAGTGGAAGGCATTTCGTACCGCCACGGGCTCGAGACTCCGCCAAGTTATACAGACAACCAGACAACCACGCCACCCGGCGGAGCGTGAGGCCCCATGACTTCACGCACCACGCCTGCGCAGTGTGAATAGCCACCCGGCCCGGAAGCTTATTCCTTTGTCTCACCTCAAATACTTCTTTCATGTCATCTTTTCCCGCCATCACAGCCATTTCGAAAGCGCGTGTCGCGTTTATCCATTCCTGTGGTGCTCATTGTTGCCGTTTATTTAGCCGTCCTGCATCGGTATCTGTTCCAGTGTCTGAGGAGTAGTATGTATGAGGATATGTGACATGGTTCCATGTAGGCGTTATTTCGAAAGTACGCAGACCGCAAGCT
Organism: Rhipicephalus annulatus; assembly: GCA_013436015.1. NCBI lineage: Eukaryota > Metazoa > Arthropoda > Arachnida > Ixodida > Ixodidae > Rhipicephalus > Rhipicephalus annulatus. The sequence goes on along the minus strand of WOVY01001741.1, from coordinate 188,317 downwards.
TTCTAAAGGCGTGCAAGAGTTACCGATTGTAAAAATCACAATATATCTAGGATACTGGTGAATCAAAAAATACCAACTGATATTTCGTAGATTAATTTACCTTATTGGTGCTTCAACGGCAGCTACTTAACCGCACTGGCCGTCAGATGGGTAAAGCATATTGTGGTTCACGAAGAGGTAGTCTTAATCTGGGAGCTCTTTTCCAGCTATGGTTCATCCTGTCCTTGAAACCCATGCGTACTGCCTTTTGTCGCTCATTGCTATGAACCTCTGTGATTCTGTTTTCCAGCGTAGCTTGCAGTCACTAGGAAAAATGACAGTTGGTTCATCGTATATACAGATATTATTGTAGCGTGTATGCGCTACAGAAAGTGGGATAGCCCTACTGCTCAACGCACTTCCACTGAAGTTGTAGGCGGGACGCATGAGCGGTAACTTCTGACTGCGATATCAATGACTGAGAAACACTTTGATGAACTCTTGGGATGAACTCAATCATAAATACCAGAATTGCACGATTTATGCTTCGTTGTTTTAACACCTTCAAGAAGCGCTAATAGCTTTGAATCGACGCAAGGATTGGTATGACACATAGGTGCTCTAGAATCATTATTTCTTTTGTGGACTTCTTTGTTTAAACAATGATTGACGGAAAGGTGTGCTTCATAACCTGCCAGTGGTAATTGTGCGATGTGAATTGAGACCTAAGCTCCTATAAAGAAGACCATTGATGCATGAGCAGGAGACAGGACTTAAGATTTCATGATATGTTGTTTGAAAAAACAATCTTAACATACCGTGTCTTTTAGATTGTCCAGGTTTTGCGCTTCGCTGGAAAGGCACCCTTTGTATCTTGCAGACAGCTCATTTTGTAAGGCGGAATAGCAAAATCAGACTTGTAATGCGTTTATAGGCGGTTTCTACTGCTGCCTCGGTGACAAATTGATGGATGGTGTACGGGAAATTAACAATGTTCAAAAGAACTACAGCTATGTTGCGTTGCCTGTCGTCTAAGGCTGCCGCATCCGGCAGATTTTCTTGAGCTACTGGGATCTCGTCAGTAATCACAGCTTTCTCTGCACCACTATTTCAAAGGAGTCGTCTACTTATTCTCCACAGCAAGTTGATGAGCTGTCGCCGATTGATATAGCTAACTAATGCGGCCTATCCAACGATGAAACGTGCTTCGCAGAAATCTTTATACAGTGCGATGCAAGAGAGTGAGTATCTGTTTAAAGAAAGCTAGAGGGTTGGCCTGGCGTAAATCCTGTAGCATGCTTATCCTGCTGAACATAATGGAAAATGGAATCGAACATCGCTCTGCAATGAGGACGCAATGGTTTGTACAGATATTCACCTATATTGTATGATCACGTGGCTGCTGAAAAATTCTGACAAACACGCCTATGTTCTATGCACTGAATTTTTGAAACGGGAGAAAAACGCCACTCGGCCGAAACTTCACGTCTCCTGTAGGCAAACTTGTTGAGCTGATACGGCGAGAAAAGAAACAACATGGATCTTTATTTCAGTTATCTGCTGGTTGTTCTCTCAAACAATCCAAGTGTATGAAGTTATTCCAAGAAAAAATAAAGTGACTCTGTAAACCCACTCACCTTAGCAACCCATTTGGGCGCAGTGCACTTAACTAGGCACGCTTTATTTTTCTTGAGTAGAAAATAAAAAAAAACATATGATTGTGTCTTTCTCAATAGAATTTCGGATTCCAGAGGTCACAGCAAGATAATCTTAAATTGTGAAGAAGACTCGGATGTGCTTGTTTTGTTTTACGAGTCGACACACTTTGGAAAACGAAAGTCCGCTAAACATTTGGGGTGGGCACTTTCCTTTCTAAATTTGTTTCAAGTAATACATTTTATATGTCAAGAAAACAAACTGCTTCGCCCTCAACGAGAACAATTTATAGCCTTAAAAGGGTGAGAAGTGTATAGCGTGCGTAGTATTGCTTTATAGAGTAATTAAATGTTGGCGTACTTCACGTGGTGCAGTGGGTCTTTTTCAGAACATACATGCGCCTATTGTGAATTGCCTGAGTGATTGATGAAGCTAGTTTTAGAAGAATATTCTTTTTTTTCTCGGTCATCTAACACTCTGGAGGCAGCGACAGATGTTGCGACTGTACAAGAGCGCGCTGATGTTTTCCTCGTCGCTTCTGGCCCTAACATGAAAACATAAGGAGAGAAAGGAACGATGACAGTACATTTGAATGCTCTCTGCGAAAGAGAAAAACGCATTGACAAAAAGCCGCTTTGTTTCAAAAGCAGCACAGACACAACATCACAGTTACTATGCTGCCGAACGACAACACAGTTGAGTCACTATGCTCTCTATTCTGGTGGCCATCCACTGAAAAGAAAAAAGAAAACTGTAGTGCTGCTGCCAAGCCTCTTCAGCTGCTGTAACAACGGCATGGGACCTGCGGAGCTCTGACATCAAAGAGGTACCAGCCACTGTATAACCAGATGATCAAACTTGCCGCCGGGGACGCATACCTAGTTTTCTACAACAATGGAGATTTTATAAGACACTCAACGAGATGACTATTGTCATTTAGTCGCATGATAGCGCGATACTAAATGCCCCTTGTTGTGCCCAACAGAAACACCAAGTGATCTTCATCATTCACTGTGCGAGCTGTTGCCCTCTATATAAAGGGACATTTTCCCGTGACGCTTGCAAAACAGCCGAAGTCTGTCAATTTAATCAAAATATATATTATAATAATGTCGCGAAAAGGGGCGACAATACGCTTTCCATCAAGCACTGGAGCTTTGATGAGTGACATAGGCCAAGAAAACTTTGGTATTCGCTTGGCAAGAGCTTCGCGTAGTCACCATTCTTGCAACAAACTCGCGTGCCCGCAATATTGGGAAACTAGCGTACTTGCTAAAGCACAGAATCATAGAGTTACTTCTGAAAAGTAACTCTATGAAAATTTGTACGTGTTGTCCACTACCTGTATTTACACCTACGAAATACCAATGAAATTCAACTAGTAGTCCTTGCATAGACCTTAATTGGTTAAGGCACCTGTTTGGTCAAGGAAGTCAAGAAACTCTCACTACACACCACTCCTCCTTGATTTGTCGCTAGCTGAACACAAAAGGTGGCGCCACTGCGTCCCGCCTATATTTAGGAAGCAATACGCGCGTAACGGGCACGACCAAACTTTTAGATGCGGAAGCATCTTATACTCGCGCCTTGTAGTGCGCCGTCCGCGCCGTCCGCACCGCTTCTCGAACATTCGACAGCTGACGCGCGCGCTTCTCCTTCGAGAACATTCGACAGCTGACAGCGCATGCGCCGTCGCGCCGTCACCATCTGTGCCGCGCGCGCGCTTCTCCTTCGAGAACATTCAACAGCTGACAGTGCATGCGCCGTCGCGCTGTATATATACTCAAGGTCGGCGCTCGCTCGCTCAGTTGCCGCTCGTCGGTTGGTTTGTACGGCGCGTCGACGTCCAAGGTCGCGGTGAAATGAATTCCAACGAATCCACAAACACAATGATCGACGTCCCTTCGACCAGCGCCGTCCTTTCGCATACGTGTGTACGTGTTCACTCATTTAACACCCCCTCCTACAACCACGTTAACCAATTTAGCCATCGACCCAAGTAAGTCGCAATTTAACACCCCATTTCACAACCACGTTAACCAATTTAGCCATCGACCCAAGTAAGTCGCACTTTAACACCCCGTTAACCAATTATATGCTCCGCATCCTCCTCAGTGTTCCCCCGAGGGAAGCTGCGGGCAATTTTTCGCAAACCTTGGCCCGACATTTCGCGATGGAGGAGCAGCTCCACAAACACCTCGGCCGCTTGACTCGGCGCTTGTCTTTGCGGTGGGGGGCTCAGAACGTATAATTGAAAACCGGTCCGGCTGTCAACAATGCTCAATTTGACAAGATCGATGGGTGTTTATACGCAGGCGTGCTCTGTCCATGCGCGGTGCGTGTGTTTAAGCAAGCGGCGTTTGTTGCAGCCGGGGCGAGAAAGAGGACATCGCTGTCGACAGTCGGAAACATGATTTTGATGACGACTACACACGTTGCACACGCGCATTCTGCCCATTCGCCTCTGCTTTTAGTGTTACACGATCTCCCTTCTTCGAAGCCAGGCCGACGGGAAAGGGCAGCTTGGAAGACAATTGCTATAGAGTCCGCGGGAGTGATTAAAGAACCGAACAATGCTAGCGCCATCTTAAGCAGGCGGCATCAGCGGTGAGTGATTGACTGTAATTGCAGGTTTGCACTGCGCGGACTGTGCTGGCGGTCAACAGATGGCACCCCCTTGGGCCCCGCGTGTTAGAGGGAAACTATGCATGACTGCACGTTTCTCCTCACTATTTTTTTTGTTTCTTTGCTCCTCGCTTGGCCTCACGCAGTCTCCAGGTCGCACCGCCTGAGATTTTCTACGCAGTTGTTGTACGCTTCCGGCTGTTTCACATAGCGCTGAAGCACCACCTGACTTTCTGTGATTGTGAGTAGGGCCTTTTGCTACCACAATAGCCGGGTTTGTTAATTTGTGACATGTATTGGACCTACACCTTCTCTCAGATTCTCCGCAGCGTGAAGTCCAGTGCCCAAAAGATCACTGAATCAGTCGAAGGTTATTCAAGTACGTACTGTGGGGACCTTTAAGCCCGCCCTCCCGCATGCAGCTCTAACCAGCAGATAGGATACGAGCCTTTCTTATAATTACCTTGATGTTTGTTGTATTGAACTTTACATTTCGGCATTTTTTGTTTATATTTTTTCAACGCAAGGCCCTCTATCATGTCTACCTTTATCTACGCATTTACCGAGTCTCATTCAACAATTTGAATTCTTTGCTTTACTTTCTTCGATATTCCATGCATATCTTACTTCCGTGGTTTGCCATTAATACTTACCATCACTTGGAAGCTTATATCCACTGAAAAATTAGCACATTCCCCAGATTTCGTCAACCTAGTATTACGATAGTTATTGCGGCTTGTAGACTATCAATCTGCAGTCATTTCTTTCAAGGTAGCCAGTTCTACTAAGACTGAACTAGAAGAGCATCATGGCCACGATTTAAGAAAAACAGACCACGTGGTTTGTGCTTTCACCTGCTTTTTTGGGAAAAGTTTAGGTGTGGGCACAAGGTCCTATTCTTCCCGGCTCAACGTGACTATAATAACTCCATTAATCTGACTCATGTCTTTTGTTTAGATAGGATGTCTTCTAGATGAGATTTTTTCGTCTGTTTTGTATGTAAGTTACCAATAGACTGTGGCGAATGTCTCTTCGCATCGAATAATGGATCAATCCCGTGACGGTTTGTCCTCTGCGGCGTACATTCTGAATTATACGCAGGACTATCGCAGATCATGAAAGCAGGACGCGGAGTCACAGAGAAAAATGTCCCGGGTTTGGGGGGGGGGGGGTGTACGGAAAAATTGATGCTCGAGGAGACAAAATAAAGAACGAAGCGAAACATTTAAATTACCCCGTGGCGTGTGACCGCGCGGCTCCTGCAAAGGTATAATGCGGAATTTATGCAAACGGTAATGTCTTATATGCGTCTTCGTGTATGTGCTCACTTTTTGTAGGGTTTGAATCTCTGGTCAAAACGACTGATTCTGGCGGTAGTTTTCTTGTTCTTTTAGTAGTTGTTCTTCCATTTTACTGGGGATACTTCTATCTAAACCTGTTGAGGTTGTGTTTCTTTTTTCTTCGTTTTTTTGGTGGGGAGGGACATTTTTTTTCTGATTATGTGGATGTACGTCTGTAAGCCTATACCTTCCTAGGAATAAAATTTCTGTCGCGAGGTTGTTTCTTCATGCTATTGTTCTGCATGTCTTGGTATGAAACACCTCAAAGCTTTCAGTGATTAGGAAGTATTGTGATACTCAGGTATGAGGGACCGTATTTGCTCCACGCGACCGCTAGTATGTTATGATTAAACCAACTGATAGCCGCTTCTGGAAAGACACATATGTCGTCATTAGTGAATACGTTGAAATGTGCTCCGGTAGTCGCACTGCACACGATGGGTCTGTTAAGTGGAACTTATTTGCCGGCGACTTTTCTGCTATCCATAAATGTCCTGACATGTCTTTTAGTAAACTACGTTGCATGCTCACAAATCAATGCGGTACCCTTCAGATGACAGAAAAGTTCGACTTGACAATTTGTATTTTATGTGCACACTATTAGGGTGTTCGTATGTGGGATGTGGGAGCACATGATAAAAAAACGTTGTTTTGTTTCGCACTTTCCATGAATAGGCAAAGCCGTTGTTTCAGCTCACCTGAAACAGTCTTTGTGTATATACCGTATACACTATTATGCTATCGTTGATAAGTGCTAGTTTGTCAGTGTTTGTGGTAATACCGGAATGGATTCATCTAAAGCATAGCTTATGAAAATGAAGGATCAATAATGACGTCATAATCGTAGGCTATTCACCACCTCTACCAAATGTGATGGTCTGTTCTCCCAGCAAGAAATGTATCAATTTCATCAATCGTAACGTGGAGTTACATCCTTTTCTTCCTCATTTCAGAAGCCAGACGCCGTAGCTCCACATGTGCATGTAGCTACTTTCCAACTCTGTTAGCAGATTATCCGTTAGACGTCATAGATTGTAGGTTACTTAGAGAGCATAATAATTTATGAGGCCATGCCTGATGATAGTAACATCGCATGCACTACTCAAGAGCACCTTACAATGCGGTATGATTCAATTCGAAGTTCGCGTGTTGCCTAACTCAAACAGTTTGAACTTCTTTGTGGTTCATGATGCAAAATACCAGGCATCCGGCCCCTGCGCATGGCCTCTTGGTGTCAGTGAACGTGTCTTCTCTTCAACTGCGTTGCTCTTTCCGTGCCATATTGCCGTAATGTATTAGTGCACGCATCTTTGTGCTGCTCCGTATGCTGCAGCAGAAAATGATAATCTCAGCATTTCTTATTGTGGACTCGGTCAGTGGTTCTTAAGAACATCTATTGAGGTTCTTTTTTGTGTTGCACTATGTTGTACTTGGTGGACCAGAGAGCCAAATTACATGCGACCGCCAGGATTGCACGAAATATACAACGCATCAAACGTGTGATTCAGCGTATTACTGATGCGAATTAGGTCAGTATTATAATCACGGATTTCTGACCGATAAGTGCTGTGTTTCATCTGGCTACAACTCAATCTCTCCTCAATATTTTGCTTTATACTACGCTTCTAAGGCCAGTGTTGGAGTCTGCCCAAAATAATTACTGCCGCGCCTATAAACGACCTCTGAGGCACTTAAAAAGACAGCGGACGGCAGCGCCTGCTTTTGGACGCCACAACAAAATAATGTGCAAATTACTATGATCACATAACCGGAAACAACGTTGAAAGAGCAATATTTTCATACATCCTGAAACAGGATTATGCGGATGTCCTGGGAGAACATAATGGGGCAATTATTCAAGGAATAAAAGGTGTGTTGTTCGTGGGGGTGATGAAATGGGAGACTGAATAAAACTCACATCACGCGTGTTCATTGAGGTTCAGCTTGAATTGGTTGTGATCTAGAGTTTGTGGTTACCAGAAGTTATATATGAGCAGAATGTTGATCAAATGTACTGGCACTCGCAATAAATGACGCAGTTTCGTTACGAGCTATAGGTCTATAGCGAACAGCAGATGAACTTTTCCCAGCTGTTCTGATAGACTCATGGTTGTCGACAGCGAGAAAGTGCCGAGCGCAGCAGACGACGGTGCACGCATAAAACTCACGCGTCACGCAGTGGAGCCTTACGTCGTTGCATTTAGTAGACACTTACTCCAGGCTGCAGAAAATGGGAGGAAGGATTGACTCCATCTTACTGCTTTACCTGTCTGGTTTTTCTTATAATGTCTGCGAAATAAGCAAGACACCCGAATTAAGCAGATAACGAGCGTTAGTATAGTATACTCTGGCTTCGAGCGGAATAACAGGCGGAACTGTTATACTGTCTGTGTAGTTAACAAAACGTCCTATGGAATGCACGTACTTTCAAAATGTCCCAATTACTTGCCTCCCAACATACTTATGAACCTTTACTCTATGCATTTGTTCACGCTCACATTATCTCACACTGCATAGAGATCTGGTGTTGCACAAACAGAACTCATTTGTCAGCAGTGTTCACGCTTCTAAAAAAGTTCTCCGCAATAGAGGACCTAACACGACGCACATTAAGAGCAAAAATTTATTTAAAAGTATCAACATTCTCAATTTTTATTATGTGGTTACATACTACAATACCTCAATCATGCATCAAATATTCAATGAAAAACATGTCATGACGAGAGTCTACTTCCACCACTCACCTCGCAATGCTGAGAGTGTATCGCGTCATCGTTTTATCCTGCCTAAGATAGCTACTCATTACGGCCATTCGATACTAAACCTTCAAGGTACATCTCTTCGGAATGATCTTGATTGCAACCTAACCTAAAAAACACATTTTAATACTTTCTAAAAAAATAAAACTCTCTCTCATCGACAATGTAGAGCACACTTGCTCGCAATTTCTTTTTTTTCCTTTTTTTCTTCAAAGGTGCGTTTTATTGTAGAATATTTTCGGAAAATTTTCTTTTTGCAGATATTTATTTTGCACTGTAAATATTTGTTCTACGTAATTTATAAGTGTCTGTTTTTTTCTTGTTACAATGTGTGTATTAACAGCTGCTATAGATGTTTTTACGACAGGTACCTTCAATAGAGACCCTTCAACAAACCTTCTGGGTCCCAAAAGTGCTTTATGTAATCAATACATGTTTTATGTTAAATAAATTTTCAAACCTTTCAAACAGAAAGTAAACGATGCTACAGGTTTCATCTGATTCGTTCCATTTGCTGTTTGGCTACCTCACTTCGCTATTCTTTTATTGATTTGTGCATTTTCAGTACTTACTTTGCTTACAGGTTCAGCCACAAACGGCATGCATACGGTGGGCCTAGACTCAGCTCCTTTCTGCGTGGGCGGATCCACATCGCAAACTGTTTTCGGTGTCTCTCCTCTGGCTCAGCCCAGGACATGAAGCAGTGCGGGAATGTAATTTGTGCCCTAGCCACTAGCTTATTGCCGACCAGCCACCGTTTCCTGTGCCTCGTGTCTAGTTGCCTGCATAAGCGGTCATGCAGCTTTCATTCCTGGCTGTCTCACAGTTCTTCGTGAAAATTGTTTCCGTAGTTCCAAGCATAGCACTCACTGTATGGACTTTGTATGGTTACTCAGGGGCCACGCTTAGCTTACATTATTACATCGTATGGCGAAGTAGCGCACTTTTTTCAGGGACAAGTGGGACAAGTTGGACACATCAATCAATACTCCCGCAGCCAAAACCTTGTCCCATGCATTTGACCCTGTCAAAAGTGCGCTACTTCACCATACACTGTAAGGATAAGCCACCAACTAGCCCATATTTGAACCTTATTGAACTTCATGTTTAGTCTATGCTTTACCGGCACGCCCAGACGGAGCCGAAGTGCGAAGACACATTCGAGATTATTCTTGCATCCAGTAGTAGGCCCGACTGCTAATGGAAGAAAGCCTTCTGGTCGCGTTTCCGGTAAAGTCTGGCAGACAGGCCTACTGATTCATCAACGGAATAGGTCCAATAATGCGAAGCTTGTCACAGCTAAGCGAATGGTAGCATTGCATGTGTCGTGATCGAGGTTGGTGTCGGCATGAGATATCAGATTCCTCGGGGAGTTTGGTTTATGATCTTTCTCGGCATGACCACTGTAAATAAGTATTTTTTTTAAATAGTTGCTGTTACAAATTTCATCTAGAGTCACATTTAGGAGGCTTCAGTAAGGTGCTGTAATAAATGCGAAGCATTTCTTAATGAACTTCAGTGACTTCAAGCGTATCTATCTATCTATCTGTCTATGTAGCTGCCTATGGCTTTTAGCTCTCCTAGCCGTTTTGATAACGATATCAATACGAAAATTGGTATGCCATAACATGACTGTATGACACACATAAGTGGCAAGTCATAACATAAAATCATTATATGTATGCCAAGAATGACATGAATTACATTTAATGGTCTTGCTGCTCTTGGGGTGGTTTCGTTACATGACAAGTTGTAAAACTGGTATGGTATGACATGAAGGACGAACACAAGCGGCAGACCCTAACAATAAAATCATGACATAGGTGTCATGTAACAACATACTCTATGCCACACTCATGATGTGCTCGCCACCGTTTCACTAGCTTCACATATACCAAATTTGGAATACGGGACGTGAATGGATGACGAAGATATGTGACTGGTGCGAACACGAAAATCATGACATGCGTGTTATGTAACAACATGACTGCATGCCAAACTCGTGATGTGTTCACGGCCGTTTCGCTAGCTTCACTTATGCCAAACCTGGTATTACGTCACGTACATTGATGACAAAAGTATGTTACTGGTGCAAACATGATATTCATGAGATGCGTGTCATGTAAGAACATGAGTTCATGCCACACTCAAGGCGCCAATACGCTTCGACATGACCCGGCACATGTAAGTGCTGGTGTTCGTTGCGTAGCGTCACGCGGGCAAAGCCATCCAGGCGCCAATCTGCCTGCCATATTCTCGCAGGTGCACGCCGCACTGTGTTGCTTTGAAGCGTGTGCGTTTTAACACACCCGGCATCCCTCTGTCATGAAGAGAGGCAGACGCGGTAGTGTGCAGGTAACGTCGTCGGCGCAATATGCAGCATGTCACGGTTCGCGCCGGTTGTTGCTGCGCCACGCCGACAGACGCGAGTCGCGCAGGTCGCACCTGGCGCCAGACTATAGAAGTGCTTATGTTTTGCTAGCCTAGAGTCACTGCGCCAAGTGTGAGCGCGCGTCAACGTTACGTAGAAGTATATCGGGTTCATCATGATGCGGTCGCCGTTTCGCTAGCCTTACATATACGAAATTTGGTATAATAGGACGTAAATGGACGACAAAGGTATGTGACTGGTGCAAACGATGTAATAATGAGATGCGTTTCATTTAAACGCATTCCTACATGCTACGCTCATAGCACACTCTCAGCCGTTCCACTTGCTCCACAGATACCAAATTTTTTTATCAGGTGACGTGAATATATGACGAATGTAAATGACACGTTCAAACATGACAATAATCACATGAAAGTCATGTGCGGCATTATTTAGCTGCGCCTTGTAAGATTGTGCTTATCCTAAAGTGACATAGAAAACTTCCTCCTTTGTGCTTCGCATATCATGGATTCCCAGCTAAGGTGAGATCTCCCATTTTTTTTATTTGTAGGGCTTGTTCACGGACGTGATCGATGCTACCATGTTATCGTACAGCCAGGCCCAGACGGTAAAAAATCACCTCTTCATTACGGAATTCTCATCTCCTATATAGGTGTGACTAATGTTTCAAGTCAGACCAACCTGCATATTATACTGACTAATGACCAATACGGTTTCATGAATTGCTTCTTTCGATTGCCTTGCTTGTCGGTGTCATTTTCCAAATAAACACTGCTAGTGTTGAAAGCGATAAAAATGTGCAGCTTAGTTAGCAGACGTGAACCTATCAGAAATGTGAGGACATAAATAGCCCACGAGGCACATGCGAGCGTCTTGTCGGTCTGCAATTCATTCCCCAAAAAACAAAAACAAATCGTCGACAGCTCATGGCTTTCTGCATAGTAAAGAAACAAATGAAAGTACTTGACCACAAGAGCACGGTCTAAGAGTGAAAGTTTTGAAACAGTGCTGCTGTAAAGCAGATTCATGTACTGGTCTTCTATCTATCTATCTATCTATCTATCTATCTATCTATCTATCTATCTATCTATCTATCTATATATCTATCTATCTGTCTATCTATCTTTCTATCTATTTATCTATCTATCTATTTATATATCTGTCTATCTATCTTTCTATCTATTTATCTATCTATCTATCTATTTATCTATCTATCTATCTATCTATCTGTCCGTCTGTCTGTCTGTCTGTCTGTCTGTCTGTCTGTCTGTCTGTCTGTCTGTCTGTCTGTCTGTCTAGAAAATGTGGAATAGTTTTCATCGCATCTGTAAGTGAAGAGAGCTTCCGTACGTGAAGCGTACAACAAAGGGCTCCGGTTTCAAGACATCCTCCAAGAAGGCAGGAACGATGCAAGTAGACATAAAATAAAGAGATAGGCCCATAGTGCGTTCATTGTCACAAGGAACAGTGGCTCTGCGCTACCACCATGACGTTTTGAGATGAATGCCTTTTGTCCACAAACACCGCACACCTCACCTTCTCCTTTGATGTAGCAAATGTGCCCAAATTTGAAACAAAGGTAATAAAAACTCGACTCAAAGTTTATGGTCGACCTCCTAGACACCACCGACGTGCCCTTTACCCACCATTTCGCGACCCTGGAAGGCGGTAGAAAAGGCGTTGTCGCGGTGAAGTACGCCCACTCACATGCGTGGGCATTACGGCCTGCTTTTGTTTTTCTCGTTATTTAGTGATTGGCAGTAGAGTCAGTATTCAACGCGCTGCACCAAAATCACCGCAGTTGCGAAACACAGAGTGCCATGGTCATTTCTGCAGCATCCACACATACTTGTGGCACCTATTTGGCACCTTCCCGAAACGCCATCTGTTGGAGACAAAAAGCGAGTCGAGCAGGTACGTATTGTTTGCCGAATAAGTAGACAAACTAAAGTCAGGCAGCGAAACGACTCCTACTGAATCGCGTTGAAACGGGCGCTCCAATGAAGCTCTCGAATGATCGGTCAGCGGAACTTCAGAAACGATGGTCAGGAAAAAAATGAAGACTTTTGCCACTCCTACATCCTCAAAACTGCGTCCCGGACACAGTTATCGTCTTTGTCTATTGTATTTTGTTGATGATGGAGTCCTGAGGATAGCAGGAGGGGCATGTCTCGACCAGCGTTTAACTTTCTTTTATCGTTTTTATCTTCAACAGACAAATGACGCAGCGAGAGCACCGTTGCACAATCTCGCCCTTCTGTGTATACTTTGCCGCAACACTTGACCTGTCTACCAAGGCACATTGAGAGGAAATTTAAGGTAATTGTTAGAGTTAGCCAGGCTAAAGAACAGCATGCCTGCTGTTGTGGATGGCTAAGATGGAACAGTGGCAATAGCAGTGGCGTCCGTGTTGTAAATCATCAATTCAGCACAATGACACACACACAGCTAAACATCCAAACCTACGTGTGAATAAACGCATGCTACGCACAAGAAACTAAAAGTTATGACACATACGCACCTCACGAACAATTATGAAGGTAACTTGTCTTTTACCCTTCCACATTTATTAACAGGTTACATAGGGAATCATTTCACCAGTTTTGTTACACAAGCAAAGAAAGCAGAGGTTTCTTGTCGGAAATAGGTAAGGGAACATAGACACAATACATCTAATCTTGGTGCGATATGTCGAACGGCATATTGTTAAATTAATACTTTATTTCGTTCAGTGATGCGAAATCTGTTTTAAAAAGCTTGTATTTATTTTGCTATTTTGATTTATATATTTATATCTTTGTTTGAAAATATTGTGTAATTTTTCTGCATTGCAATGTATCATTCACTGTATTCTAAAAGCAATATCGTAAACCACACGATATGTGAAATGTATGCAGCTACACGCTGTGCCATGCCAAGAACAAAAAGAGTGTGGACCTCTGTCAAGATGTAATTATGTTTTTTATACCCACCTCCTCCTCCCTAAAAGGAGAAAAAATATAGCTTGATCGATTGATTGATTTATGATTAATCGATCTAACAACCATGTACGCATGCCAATTATTATTGACAATGAGCAACTTTCTCTATTAAAACACAGCGGCAATTAATTGGAACAGGTTACGTTGGGTGAGAGTGAACTAAAAAGCTCACCGCCACGTAGAGCTACGTATATCGTTCGATTGGTCCATCTTTGCAAACAAAGTGTGTTGGCGACATGCGTTGCTGTTGGGATGTGATGATTTGATGGAGATGAAAATGACACATCATGTTTGACTGCTCAAAGACACCTTGTGGCTCAAAGGAAGTCAAGCAACAATGGCATTGTTAAAAACTAAGTGCTCACTGGCGCAGCCGCTGTGAGTTGCAACTGTAAACAGAAAGAAACTAAGAGGAATTCTAGAGGCGTTAACTAGAGGAAATCATCAGATTGGTAACCTGTATTGAGTATTTAAAAAGAGAGGTGTAAAAATGAAAAAAAGAATGTTTGTCTGCGTGTTTAGGACAACCTATATCAATGAAATAAACACAGGGGAGAAAAAATGGGAGAAAAGGAATAAACGATTGTAAGTGAGCGCCCGTGCTGTCTATGGGTTTTTGTCTTCTTTGTGGCTGTGAATTTGGCTCGAAGTTGACTTTTTAATCCAGACATGCACCAACTCGCTGAACAGCGAGTTCTACGAGAGACGTCTTGGAACACAAAAATCTAGATGACGATTTCATGGTGCTGTTTAAATATATATAAATATAATATTGTTACGTGATTTCGGCTTACTGAAACAGGGCATTGTGGACATACCCAAAAAAGGTGCCTCAGACTGAGAGTAAAGAAGTGGACGTTGTTTGTGAGCTGCGTTGTGGCTGCGGACTTACTACTGTTATTTTCCACATGACATTTTGGTGGAAGTGCTGGGTGCTCTTCTAACATCGGAGCTACGCAGTGGACGCGTCCTTTAGTCTGCTACCATGGCCCCGGGTGAATATACGACTTCGCCATCTACCTCGGCAATGACAGCGACCCGGTACGTCGCCCTAACGCAACCTCGTGATCCCGGTACCTTTACCGGTGAGGACAACGCGAATGTGGACAAGTGTCTTAGTATGTACGAGCGCGTCAGCAAGCAATATGGCTGGGACCCAACTGTTATGCTTGCGAATGTCATTTGTATCTTGAAAAGACCCCTCGCATCTGGTTTGAGACCCACGAGAACGAAATCACAAGCTGAGAAATGTTTAAGCAACAGCTCCGCGACCTCTTTGGCAACCCGTTTGGTCAACAGCTTGATGTCCGAACGCTATTTACGGTACGTACACAGACGTACACTGAGCCCTACTTGATTTATATTCGAGACGTCTTAGCGTTGTGTCAAAGGGCTGATCCTTACATGAATGAGGCCGACAAGATTTCACACGTTTTAAAGAAATCGCTGACGATGCGTTCAGCCTGCTTGTATTTACGAACGTAACGACAATCGACGCCGTGATCAAAGAGTCCCGCCGTCTTGAGCAAGCGAAGAGTCGACGCATTTTGCACCAGTTCCAGCGCCTACCCAACACTGCCGTAACGTCGTCTTGCGAAGCCACTCCTTGTCATCCGTCTACAATCGAAGACGTGACGCGCATCGTCCAGCGTGAACTCGAGGCCGCTCACCCGGCTGTCAACGAACCGACGTTGTGCGACACCTCAACGCCAGCTGTCTCCTTGATCCAGGCTATTGTCCGCCAGGGATTCGCTAACCTTTGTATCCTGTCCACTGCACCCACCCTGGATAATACTGATCCCTCGATAACTTCTGTGGACATGATACGTCGTCGTCCATACTCTATTCGAACCAGAAACCCGTCTGAATGGCGAACAGCTGATGATAAGCCAATCTGCTTCCGCTGTGGTCGCGCAGGACACATCGTTTGTTACCGCCGCAGCCAGTGGCCATCTATGCCTTCTTGCTCGTACCCCGCTTCAGTAACTCTTTCCGTCCACTTAACCACCGTTATCCCACCCGCACTGAGTCTACAGCATTTACTGCGCCTGAGAACTACGGCCACCCGGTCCCGTCGTCGCCGCCGCCCTAAAGCCGCCCTTCTCGTCCAAATACGCGTCGCCCCTCTCCCTCGCCATCGTTGAAGCGCCGCATGTCTCCGGAAAACTAGGCTGCGCAGCTTCTGGAGGTGAAGTTGCGCTGTCGACCTTACCCAAAAATCCTCTGTTGCCCTTACGTTTTAGCCGGAACACCCTTGACGTATATGTTGATGGCACACCCATTGAAGCTTTGGTTGATACGGGCACTCACGTCTTTATTATGAGTTCGCACTTTCGTCATCGCATGAAGAAGGTCCTCACGCCCCCCTTGACCAGTGTCGTCCAAGTTGCAGATGGCGCAATGGTCCCTGTCGTCGGTATGTGCACAGCTCAACTTACCGTGGCCGGTCATCAAGTGGTCGTCGTTTTTACCGTGCTTGCAACATGTCCCCACGACCTCATAGTAGGCCTAGATTTTCTTGCCGCCAATTTTGCTCTGATTGATTGCTCCACTGGTGTGCTCCGCCTTGAACTGCCACAAATCAGTGACGCCCCGTACCAACCAACATGCCGATTACAATGCAGCGACTTTGTCCATCTTCCCTCCAAAACTGTGATGTACATCAATTTTCTGTGCTCACCAGCTGTGCCTGACGGTGACTATTACGCTACGCCTCTCACCGACGTACTCCTTGTGCACAATGTTGCAGTGCCCTACACGGTGCTCAGCATCACAGATAACAAAACTTGATTACCTCTTGTAAATTTCGGCTACATGAATCATGTGCTTCCACAAGGCATTTGTGTGGTCCACCTGTGTCCTTTGCTCGATTCGCAAACTAAAGGGCTTGCCTTAGACACCCATGTTTCAACGCACTGCACACCACTCTCAACAGATTCGGGCAGCCGTCAAATTGTAGACATGATCGCCACTGATCTTCCGCCTCCTCATGTTGAAGCCCTACAGCATCTTCTCGAGGCCTACCAGGATATTTTCGATTTTGGCGACCGACCTCTAGGGCAGACGTCCTTTGTCCAGCATCGCATACACACAAGTGATGCCAACCCTGTTCACCGCCGTCCCTACAGAGTATCTGCTTTTGAGCGGGGCATCATTCAGTAGGAGGTGAACAAGATGCTAGCGAAGGATATTATTGAACCATCCTCCAGTCCCAGGGCATCCTCGGTGGTATCAGTTGAAAAGAAGGACAGATTGTGGCGATTTTGTGTGGACTATTGCCACCTTAACAACATCACCAAAAAAGAAGTATACCCTCTGCCCCGAATTGACGACGCCCTTGATTGCCTCCATGGTGTCATCTACTTTTCTTTCATTGATCATGGTTCTGGTTATTGGCAGATTGCCGTGGACCCCATGGACCGAGAGAAGACAGCTTTTGTAACACCCGATGGCCTCTACCAATTTAAAGTCATCGCTCTCGGCTTATGCAATGCCCCCGCCACCTTTGAACGAATGTTGAACTCCCTGCTCCATGTATTCAAGTGGTCTACGTGTCTTTGTTATCTGGATGACGTGATTGTGTTTGCTCTCACTTTGAAGCGCACCTTCAGAGACTGTCCAAAATTCTTGATGTATTCCGTCTCGCTGGCCTTCAGCTGAATTCGTCCAAGTGCCGGTTTGGTCGCCGCCACATTACAATACTTGGACACATTGTTGACGGTTACGGCGTACAGCCTGACCCAGAAAAATTTCGAACTGTGAAGGGCTTTCCTGTGCCAAAAACCACCAAAGATTTCCGCAGCTTTGTGGGGATCTGCTCCTACTTTCGGCGGTTTATCAAGAACTTCGCGGAAATTGCTCGGCCCCTAACAGATTGACTTAAACCAGATGAGACGTTTACCTGGGGTCTTTCGCAACCAGCAGCATTCTACGACCTGACCACTTTTCTCACTTCCTCTCCTGTTCTGGCACACGTCAGCCCTACTGCACCAACCGAAGTCCGCACCGATGCCATTGGTTACGGAATGCTCGCTGTGTTGGCTCAGCGACATTGTGGCTCAGCAACATCGTGGATAGCTTATTTCAGCAGGCTGCTGTCCCCCTCGGAGCGGAATTAGTCCATCACCGAGCGCAAATGCCTAGAGCTAGTGTGGGCAGTCATGAAATTTCACCCTTACTTATACGGCCGACCATTTGTAGTTCTCAC
Organism: Rhipicephalus annulatus; assembly: GCA_013436015.1. NCBI lineage: Eukaryota > Metazoa > Arthropoda > Arachnida > Ixodida > Ixodidae > Rhipicephalus > Rhipicephalus annulatus. The sequence goes on along the minus strand of WOVY01001741.1, from coordinate 170,378 downwards.
CGACTACCACGCTCTTTGCTGGCTCGCCTCCCTCAAAGATCCCAAAGGTCGTCTTGCCCGTTGGGCACTCCCCCTCCAAGAGTATTCTTACACCGTGGTGTATAAATCAAGAAAATTGCACAAAGATGTGGATTGTCTTTCACGCTACCCTGTGGCCGACTGCGATCCTACGAGTGCTGATTTTGTGGGTTGCGTCCATTCCATCTCCCAGCTGCTTCATATCGGGGACGAGCAGCGTCGCGATCCGGATATCAGCCGCCTAATAAAACAGCTCGAATCTTCACCGCAAGACGCTTCTGTTCGCATGTTTACCTTAATGGACCACACGTTATATCGGCGTAATTTATCGCCCACTGGCCACGACCTACCTCGTGTCATACCAAAGCACCTGCACTTCACAGTCCTACGCAAGCTCTATGACGCGCCAACCGCGGGTCACCTTGGTGTCTCTCGCTCATATGACCGTGTGCGCCACCGCTTCCAGTGGCCTGGCCTTTCACGCTCTGTACGTCGTTATGTCAACGCTTGCGAAATTTGCCAGCATCGCAAAAAGCCATCGGGACTCCCTTCTGCGTATCTTCAGCCCATAGACATCCCATCGGATCCATTCTTCCGTGTTGGTTTGGACCTTCTCGGTCCCTTCCCAACATACGCCTCTGGAAACAAGTGGGTCGCGGTTGCTACACATTACGCGACTCGCTATGCAGTTACGCGAGTCATGCCAGCAAGCTGCGCTACAAACGTCGCTGATTTTTTACTACACGATCTCATTTTAGTGCATGGAGCTCCTCGTCAACTGCTGACAGACCGAGGCCGTACGTTCCTTTCGAAAGTGGTTGACGATATCCTGCGTTCCTGCTCAACCCAACATAAGCTCACGACATCGTACCATCACTAGACAAACGGGCTTACAGAACGTTAAAACCGCACCCTGACAGACATTCTATCGAAATACGTCTCGGCCGACCATCGTGATTGGGACCTTGTACTACCCTACGTGACGTTCGCATACAATTCCTCCCAGTATGACACTGCTGGTACTCGCCAGTTTGCTTTCTGTTTGGATGCGAACCAACATTGCCGTTAGATACCTCCCTGACAGCTGCTGCGCAGTCTACTTCTGAATATGCGAGCGACGCTATTACCCGAGCTGAGCATGCTCGTCAGCTTGCCCGCAGCAGAATAATGGCGTCCCAAGACTCGCAGAAGCATCGTTACGACGAGCGGCATCGCAACGAACACTTCCGGACAGGTTCCTTCGTTCTTCTTGCTTCCCTACGCAACATCCAGGCCTTTCGGAGAAGCTTCTCTCTCCTTTCACGGGCCCATACCGCGTGCTTGGACGAGTAGCCGACACTACATATGAAACTGTTCCTGATAATCCATCAACCTCTTCTGCTCTGCTGTCCCGGGACATTGTCCACGTCTCAAGGCTCAAGCGTTACCTCACTGCTCCTGCTGTGGCCCCGTAAGCTCGCCGGGTCGGCGGTTTTGCCGCCGGAGGTTGTGTTCGGCTGACTGAAACAGGGCATAGTGGTACATACCCAAAAAAGGTGCCTCAGACTGAGAGTAAAGAAGTAAACGTTGTTGGCGAGCTTCGTTGTGACTGCGGACTGACTACTGTTATTTTCCACGTAACAATACATTCACGTAAAGAATGTTTGGTAAATTTAGACAGGCAAATATTTAGCACACATTCATCGAGGACAGGCGCAGCAGTACCTTCTATCAATATTGTTCAGGTTTTATATTAGATTCCTAAATCACAACTGCAGAACGGTGACACAGATTTTCATCTACCTTGCAAACGTAACGAATCAACAGTGCAACAGAATATTTTTGTACTCTAGCATGTGGACTGCTTGTGTAAGCAGAAGACGAAACAAGGAAATTGCACAAATTGTGGCAAGTGCAAGTTGCAATGAATCCTCATAAATAGGGCTCATTTCGTGCTTAGGGAATACGATAATTTTGATTTTCAACGAATAACCACTGCTGTGTGGAACCCCAGGTGGTCAAAATTTCCGGAGCCCTCCACTACGGCGTCTCTCATAATCAAATGGTGGTTTTGGGACGTTAAACCCCACAAATCATCAATCAACCACTGCTGTGTGATCTATTCACAGGAAGTCATCGTCAAAGCCAAGCTATAAAGGTGTACCTGCGTGTAGACGTTAACGAATAAACAGCCCATGCAAGCTTTTGAAATGCGTAAATAAAATAACAGCTAACAAAAAAATTTAAAAAAAATCAATAAGTGAACCAATCATTTTGGAGCTTAAATGCATTTCTGTTGGTGCAGGAAAATTTAACAAAATGCGTAATGTTAACAGTGCCAAAGTAAACACACACAATTCAGAGCTTGAAACTGAATTTTCTGTCGGGGTTTTATTTAGAAGTTAGAGGAATAACTGTGCTCCATTTGGTATAGATGGCCTACGGAAAAACCCCGAGATAGTCATCGTGAAGGAATATAGATATAGCTTCATTTTTAGTAAGAGATGCGCGGAAAAATCTTTCAATAAAAACACGGAAATATTGTTTCAGTGTTTAATTTTTATGCCACACATTGTGCTTCACATGATCAGGGTCATCGAGCAGTGTAATGACCTCTTCAGTGCGCTTCACAACGCGTCAGTCACAGTGCTTGCTCTCCATCTAGGCCGGTCACAGACGTCACAGCCGAAGTCACTGCGGCGCTGGAGATACTACCGCTGAAAGCGGGTGTTCGCGCTGGTGAACGTGTTCCCGTAATCATGAAGTTGACGCCGAAATGCCCCTTTTGCGGCGTAGGCACTGTGCCGTGTCGCCTATAGGCAAATATAAGTTAGGTGCCTTTTTCCCTTCATCGAGAACCACATTTATTGTTGCCCGTGGCGTTGTTGGAAGCGTTTCAAATCGCGAGCTAACTTGGCGGCGTGGTTGTCAAGATCCGCCCGCCACCAGCGCTTGCATTTCTGTTCACGAATTGGCGCGGCTTGGAATGCTGCCAGATCACCAGTATGCAGTTGCGAATGATACTCGGCCTCCCGGGCCTGTTTTTGTGTCTGACTGTACTCTAGCCTTGTCAAATGCGAGCTGTCTCACGTTTTCAGTGTCGGCGTTCATACCTATTTGGAAGGTTTCAGGAAAAACTGATGCGCACGTGCTCAGCGCCTCTGCCTGTACTTGTAGGTTCCAATCAGTGACAGGGTCAGAGGCAAATATTAAGCAAGGTCCGCTTGCGTGGAACAGTGGCTACGGTGATCATTTGCTGGCCCAAAGGTCGCGGGTTTGATCCAGGCCGGGGCAGTCGCATTTCGAAGGAGGCGAAAAGGTTCATTACTATGTACTGTGTGATGTCACTGCACGATATAGAACCCCAGATAGTTGAAATTTTTTTAGCCCTCTATACAGTATCTCTCATTATTATGGGGTAGTTTTCGGACGTAGAACCCCCGGTGTTATTTATTTAAATAATAAGAGAGCTGCTAGCCAAGTACAGGGAAACTGTAAGGGTAAATAGATAAGGCAGTTCCGTAAAAAGAAGCCTTGAGAAGCATTAATGCACATTGGGTATAGCAATCGACGTAAGAATACTATAAAATGAAAGCTTGCAAAAATGAGTAGTATTGAAAACTGGGCAATTTGGTAACGATCGATTCATAGCTGGTTGATGTAAACAGCTCGAAAAAAGGAGGCAGAGTTAAGGTCGGACACAAGAAGAGCACCGACTTCTAACTATTTATTTTTTGAAGAAACACAAAACGTATACAATTTTTCCCCTGCATGTTGTTACAAGGCAAAAAAAATGAAAACACCCCGTTGTAGACACGGGGCATTGCATCTTTACAATGCTAGCGGTAATAATCTAAAAGGATACTTCACTATTATAGAGAGCAATTGATGGCTCTCTTTGATATTGAAATGTAATTTTTGATTGTTCTGGCAAACATTGGTAAAATAGCTTGCCTCATGTCTACGCTGGAGTGTTTTCAGTTTTCTTGTCTTGTAACAACATGCAGGGAAAAAAATGTATACGTGTGGTGTTTCTTCGAAAAACTTCACAGGTGAAAGTCGGCGCTCCTGTTGTTTCCTTCCTTCACTTTGTCTTCGTTTATTACGCTGTTTACCTAGACCAGCGTAAAAAAGGTCATTATGAAACTAGAAAAAACAACATGCGTGATAACGCAAGGGGTAGTGCCTTGCCATGTGAAGCACGATTGGGCTTTGTGAAGTGAAAAACACACAGTAGAAGGTACTAATGAAATATTGAGAAAAGAGCGAAAACTGCTCAACTCCTGCGAGAAAAGGCGAAAACTACTCAAGGCATCGCACTTGAACTCCAGTTCAGTCAGTGCTCCGGGCATTGGAAAGACGGCGCCTAACCACACCCTCAGCTTTTTTGGATGATAATGACTTAGGATTGAAATTAAACTTTAATCAATTTAGCAAAAGCAGTTCCACAGAAGAGATTACACTTCTTCAGTTACATATTTCGGTTACAAGGTCTTAGCCGTGAAACGCAGGTCGCATGCGGCCAGCAGCTGCCCTCTGTTCCGCTCAAGTAAAGATTTCGGCACATTCTGGTGACGTAGCTGCCCAGTGTTTTGAGTCGTTAAAGCACTCTGGTCTAAATTATGGTGACGGGCGTAGTTTTCTCTTAGATCTTGGTGTATAGTCGATGACCAGGAGACACTGCCTTGCGGAAACAGTACCTGAATGCCTAAATTTTAGAATCTTCTGATGGGCACGCAAGCCCGAACAGTTGCGGTCATTCTAGTGCCGATGCAGCTGCCAGCAGTAAGGATCTAATATGCGATGTGGCATGTACTCAAGTGCTTTACCACGCATCGTATTCCCAAACGGCCGTGGACAGTTATTGCCGCTATCAGTACTGAGGGTGAATTGCCGATGACGTTGACTTCTCCCTTTTTGTGTACAATTCAGCTGAAATGAAGGGTTCCATGTTTGTCCGTCTTGCTGTAACCTTCTTCTTTGTCCCAACCGCGTCACAATATTACCACCTTTTCTCTTTAATACATTTGTTCCGAGTTCCCATTGATTTCCCTCGCAGCGTGCTTATTTATTCTGCCACGCTAACAGTCCTACATGGCGAACGTCAGGACTTCACGTAAGCTATAGTCAAGCACGTATTATAGCCCTCGTTGGTTATGGAGCGCATGCAATGTTTAGGCTTCACCATACTTCGTCGTTAGGCGTTGCCACTAAGGGCAAACTTCCCTTGTGCAAAAAAACAACAACACAAAAAGCGGAAATAGAAAGATTTCCGATCTCAAAGTGATTACCAAATGCTATTCCCAACTGGACCCTGTACAACGAACGCGCGTTTGTGAATTAAGTTCCGAGAATGCCGCAGTATTTCACACCTTCAGCAAGCAGTCAGCAAAATTGCGCAGGTGGCACATTTCACACGAACAAGTCTTAACATACCCTGGGCTTAAATATAAATTATGTCTTAACGTAGAAGCCACTCCAGAATTATACTTAAGGAGTGCCGAAAATTTATGTGTATATTTTAGCCTCAATAGACTAAATAGAGATGTGGCGAAAAGCAGCACTGACTGGATCAGACCTCCAGGACCAATTTTGAGTGACCAAGCAACCCCGAGAAGGTACCGAAAGACAGGGTCCCTTTACGATATTCTCGGCCTGGCCTAAATCTACACCATATGTGTGCACATTAAAAAATAAAGATTAGCTTCTCTGCAGTATTTTATCAGGCTCGCGTTCAGAAATGTCAATAAATATGAAATATCAATGTGTCCTTCCTGGACAATATTTCCAATTATTTGCTTGAAATGAATAACTACATATAAAGGAGACAACGAAATGGATCAGCCTATCTTCAATAGAACACGCGTATCTTTACGATTGCTTCTCCCGTATTGAGGGGTGAATATTCACAGAACGTCACAATAAAGCGGGCCTGCTCTTTACACCCTTCGAGGTTTTGTTATGTTGTGTTCGTGAACTAGCGCATTCAGCATAATATATAGTTATAGAGCGTAATTTGTATTGTTCTTTTCCAATTCGAGCCTATTGGTTTGGTTCGTGGTATGTCACGTTAACGTTATTCACCGCCCACGTAAGAATCGTCTTGAAATGTAATACAACTGTGATAGGTTTGCGCTGAATCAAAATGTTGAAAATGTGCAAACACATTGGTGAGAAAAAACCAGCATGTGCGCAGAAATGAACTCGCACTGTTGTACTTACAGGTGAGGGCACAGCTAGCTCTATCAATCGGCATCTATCTGCGGCGCTTGCAAGCAGATATATTGCATGGTGTTTTCAAACAGTGCATGGAAAATAGTTGTCGAAGTTATTTCACAAAACGATACCATTGATTACATAGTGCTGAATTCTGATCGCTTGCGCATGGATCGCTTGCGCAAGCTGATCCTCAACTATACCATCGGTCTAATAGTATAGGAAGTGTAACGTCCCAAAACCAAACATTGTCAGTTAGCATAAGGTAATCATTAGTGGCGTGTTGTGTGTAGCGCAAATAATACGGCTGATGCAGAGCAGGGAGCCAGCTTCCGACCCGTCAACCAACAAAGCTTATCAGTTCCGCGAAGGCGAACGCGGGAGACCTGCGCACGGTAAATAAAGGAGACCCATTCGTTCACACGGTTCACGAGCGGAGCCGTCAAGGTCGCAAACCGCAACGTACGCCCTCAGCAAATAAAATAACCGTGGTCTGTAGGTATTTTATGTCGTTTAAAATACCATTATATACTTGGAACACAGCACGAATGTCCTTTTGATAAAGTTGCCGATCATTTAGGCCCCAAAAAGCTACAGGAACAGCTTCGTCGTCTACTACACACTCCAGACGCGGTATTATTCTCTCATCGCATATTAAAACAAACGATAAACAGCATGCGGAAATAGTAACATCGTCTTCTCTCAACGATTGCTCTGGAGCTTTTAATCTGTCAACGATACTGCTGACGTATACTCAATCAATCCCGTGAGCGATATGTAACTTATGGGTTATACACGCAAGTCTGTCCATAAAATTGTATATATAAATAAATATCCTTTCTTACTTTACCGTTCATCGCATGCGCACTTCATCGCGGTTTTCGAATAATGATTGCCAGATGGAGTCACCGTTTCCTTTAGGGCTAGGAAAAGCTAGTAGACGAATCGCACCCGCCGCAAAGTCGAAGTGCAAATGGGGTTTCTGAAGCACTTATACAGACTGAATATATGTGCAAATTGAATCTTTGTATTCGTTTTTTATGGGCGATACGAATTTATGATGAATACACAATCATCACTAACCGAGTGTAGAATCCAGATAGAAAATAAACGTTTTTAAGAGAAAAATCATTACTTTGTCGTAATGCGCCCCTTTTTTTACTTGTTTCGTTGTGATAAGGCATCTCTACAACCATAAATTTGCGCTCGGCTGCTATTTTATTCGCTGGTGTCTCATTTCAGCTTCGTAAGAATATTTAGAGATTGCCTTGGACGCTCGCTTTATTCCTTTTTTTTTGCCTTCACAGAGGATTTTACTTTCGAGGCTTCCCGAATTGCCAGATTTCTCGCTCACTTTTCGCTAAAGTTGTAATGGGAAGGAAACAGCTTAATTACCTCTTCAATTAAATATTGATTAGGACTTAGTTTTCAATTTACTGCCCGAGATTTGTGCATTGTTTACTCTCCAGCTGTGACTGACCTATCTAGCTTTTTGCGCTTTTTTGTACAGTTTTCGCCCAGCGTTCAATAGCATTTTGAAGGAATGTCTCAGTTGCCGCACTCGCCAAGAAAACAGCTCTTACGGCTTGGCAGTGTATATTTGCTTTTCTTCTCTGCTCTCGACATTTATGTACAGCCTTCATTTTGCTATTCGTTTGCATTTTCTGGTGCACAAGCAAATTCCAGTATTTTTACACCCATTAATAGTCAGAAAAGCATGGACACCATTATTAGCTATATGCCCTGCGGAGATTTGGGTTTCGAGCTTTTGTTTGTATTTTGTCGAGAGAGGCGTGATTACCTCAAACTTACGAAAGCATGAAAAGCACAACTACCCTGAGCTTCCCCTTCGTTATCACAAATGAGAGACGAACAATGGCTCCCCTCAAGCGAAAGGTAGGCTCAACTTGGATGAAACGGTAACTCTAAATTTGTTGACTGAGTTGCTGTTAGTGAGAGAAAGAGCTCTTTATTGAAAAGCAAACAATTTAGCCGGCGTGTATGTGTCGCTGACTTGCTACTCAGCGTGGGGAAGGGGATTGGGGACGGAAAGGCAAGAAGATAGAGAGAAAAAATAATAAGAATCGAAATGAAGAGAAAAAAAAATAAATATACAGACATTTTTCTGTCTCTTGGATGGGGACGTGTGATGACAGCATGAGTTCAGTTTTCAAGGCGCCCCTACAGTTTGTCTAGCTTACCGATATTACCTAAATACGCGAATAAATGTTTCATCGCTTGCCTCTGTTGCGTGAAACTGGGGAAAGAGCCCAGGACATAATTAACTGATAAAGTTCTTTGGGTTAATAGATGCATGCAGTGTTCATAGAGCGCGCGCTTATCGGCATACGCTCGGCACTCAAACAAGGTATGTTTTACAGTTTCTATTGAGCCACAGTTATTGCAGTATGGACTGTCTACTTGACCGAAGCGATACCGTAAATTGTTTGCTTAAGCACTGTTCAGCCGGAGACAGTGGTCGAGAGTTTCCCGGTGTCGAGGGATTCGGGATGAGAGTCTAGTCCTTAGATGTGGGTTGATAGAGTGGAAGAAAGAATAATGATGTGTCGGGAGGTTCCATAGCCTCTTCTTTTCTTCGGAAGCAAGCGTTTTGGCCAGCTGAGAAGCATCTGATTTAGTGAAATACCTTCGCATGTTATTTTGCTTTTGAATTCTTTGGTGGGCCGCTTCATCTGCTTTTTCATTGGCCAGTATACTGCAATGAGCCGGCATCCATTAAAATGTGATAACGTGGCTCACGATAATAGCCAACTGGTGTAAGTATGCTATATCAAATAAAGTCGGGTGATAATTTGTTTTCTTTAAGAGACTGAATAGTATTTTTAGTGCTCTCTTGGAGTCGGTGAAGATCACCCATAAGTACGGCTTTTCGCGCAGGATGTAGAGCACTGCTTCTTTAATTCCATGAAGTTCTGCTGTCGTTGATGATGTCCTGTGTTGTAGCCGATAAGATAGACTTTTTCCTGTAGAGGGGGAACATAGAGGCTATATCAGGAAAACTCCTGTGTAGTTGAGGCTTCAGTATAGATATGAGAATGCTTTGTGTAATGCTGGGCTAAGTAGAAGAGAGTAGTCTGCAGCAGTGCGATCTTTGCAATACGTCTTCTCGCCTAATTTCTTCCTGGGACACACTATTTAGTATCTAGAGGTGAAAGCGTCCCCAGAGGAAATCTTGGAGGCGTCAACTTCTTCGGCTCTCTAATAGGAGTAAGTTGCTGTATTTGTACAGCTTGGCCGAATGCTGAATTTCTATGGGTGAGACGTAAGCGGTACAGAAAATGCTTCTTTCCATGTATGTCATGGCTGAAATGAGTGCGCAATATTTGTTGAGCGCCGATGACATCTAGCGGAAGACATCCTGCTTCATCTACAGTTCCCGAGCCTGATGAGCTCTTCGGAACGCCTAGACAGACTCGTACACAATTGTTTTGTGTGGCTTCTAAAGGTGTCTTGTTTGATGGTGATAATCGGTGAAGCACCGGTAGGCAATAACGCGAGGTTCCCTCGATTTACGCTTTCTCAAGCGGGACCATTAATCGGCACTTGCATTCCCCTCGTGTTCCCGCCATAAATTTGAAGAGTTGCGATGCTGCAGCTATTCTCGCTCGAAGTTTTTTCACCTGAAGAGACCAGGAAAGACAATTCTGTCAAAGACTATTCTAAGAAATTGCTGAGACCATACGTAGGTCAGTGGCCGGCCACCGAGGAGGAGCGGATGCTCGGTCATTTTCTTTCTCGTGAATGCGATGGCTGTGCTGTTTTCTAGAGAAACGTGCATACCCCGGGGAGCCAAATACGTGGAGAGGTTCCGTAAAGCCTTTTGAAGGCGTTGTTTGGTAACAAAACGTGAGCTTGAAGCACTCCAGATACAGATATCGTTGGCGTAAATTGTGATGTGCACTCCTTGCGGCAATATCCTTTTTATATGTATCAGGGTGGTGTTGAAAGGAGTGGACTGAGCACTGCAGCCTGGGGTGCGCCCTTCTCTACTGCGTAGAACTGTGTGTGGCTCTTTGGAGTGCACATATATATCTTCCGTTCTTTTAAAAGCTCTCAATTCATTTATACACTCATGCTCCAAGGCCAAGATGTTGCCTGACGGTCCCAGGTCAGTATGTATATTCACTTTGAGGTACATGACTAACAGGGACAGTGTTGATCAACTGTAAATCGATTCGTTCTGTAGATTATTAGAATGAAAGGTTATTAAAATTGTAAAGAAAATCACATTACATCTTCAAGAATCTGGCCACCGAATTGGACGTTTTCCCGGACGTATGCTCTTAAAGTATGACCGATATGACGGAAGCATGGAAAGGCGAAAACGAAAGTACATGCATTACTAACCATAACTTATCATTTCCTATTCGTCAGTGCTGTACACAAGGTCGAGGAAACATAATGTGTTACGGTAATATTCTGAAGAAGGTGTAAGTGGGATTAACATTTTCTGGGGATTTTTTATCACATACGCGTAATGCCAAAGTAGAATGCAAAAATTAATACTGCCGAACGGCTTTTTTATCGCTTTTCGTGTCGAAAAAAGTATTGAAAAGTAGGATTACCTAATTAAAGAAATGTATATAACTTTAGAGCTGAATTCATGTAAAGGATTATGGCCTCGTTAGCATCATTAACAGCTAGACCATCACTACCATTGTAACGCTTGCGTGTACACGACAACGAATGACTATTTCGTTAATATCAATATTCAGAGAAACCACCTGTTCGTAATTGCGCGTATTTCATAAATTTTGGACAGGAATTTGAAGCTCAATAGTCTGCATCAGCACTTCCTTGTCTTACAGCCCCTGGTTGACATGAACAGAACCTCTGCTTTTTTTGCATCTGCAGCTGTAAAACTGCTACAAAGGTACCAAGAAACACCGTGTTCAACGTAGTGAGAACTATAAGACAATAATGGCAAGTAAAGTATACGGGACGTTGTTAGCACTAATTGTAAAGTAACAGTGAAGAAGGAAAGGTGCACGAAAAAAAATTTGCTCCGAGCAGGAACCGAACCTGCGACCTTTGAAAAACGTGTACAATGCTCCGAAAAACGTGTACCATGATGGCAATGCTTCTGTTAACTTTATGGGATATACACTTGCATTTAGACGAAGGAGCATAAGTCAGCGCTGTCATGGCTATAGTAATGACGGCGAGTCTGACAAAGAACAAAACAGCCCCTAATATTTCCACTTCTTTCCGTGCTCAATATAGTCAGTCTTCGAAACACTTGCGATTGGCTTGAATAATTGCCGTAAGCGTGTTTTCGACGCACGAACGACCTTCAAAGGATAGCTTTCAGGCAACTAAAAATATTTTGTTTTATTCGGACATACTCCTCTCGATCGGCACACTTCTCCCACTTATCGTTATTTGCGATTCCTGTTATAGCGGCAGGAAAAGGAAACAAAAAAACAAACCTTTGCTTTCACATACGCAGAGCACTGCACCACAACAAGCAAGTTCTCTATTTCCTAGGTATTATAGCTTCGAGTCGATCAGTGTTGCCATACGGACCGAACCGAGCGCACTGACTATCGTAGGTTTCACAGCAAAACAAATCCTCAGAACACCCCCAATAAGAAGCCACCTATTTATCAGGTTTTGCACTCACACGACACCGCTTCAAAACACACACAACACTCGTAAAATTGCGTCTACAAGTTCAGCAACTGTTTCGGAGAGTTGGTACTGCGCGCATAAACGGAACCAACCACAAGCATACATTTGCAGCTGTTAGTTTGCACGTATTTTGGTATTTCTGTTTCCGCGTTTCGACACGAAATATAGCCCACTTTCAGTTAAGTCATCGAGCAGGGGCGAGACAATGCACAGACTGGAAACATAACAAGGCGCAAACGCGATACGTATGCCCCCAATAAGCGACGCGGAAGCAGACACGTGCCGAGAGAAATGCAGCCGCCATAGAAAAAAGTAAGCGCAAATCACCCAAATACTTTATTTCAATATTCGAACACGGAAGTACATGCAGAGCCCTTTGCTGTACTGAAACAATCGCGAGCGCCTGTAAGATTGCGCTTTTTTTCTTCTTCTGAAATCATTGCATTTATTGCGACATAATAGTACTTTGTTTTTTTAGCGGCCTTTTATATTGTTTTCATAAATACTTGTTATACCTCGCAAAAAATAGGTTTCTTTGAGTCCCCGTAATAACAAATCATGGCAGGCAAACTGAAGGTAACCTGCCCGAACCTCGCGTTATGTACACAGCATCGGGCAGTAGCTTTCAAGCACGAGAGGAGTGTTTTAAGGCAGCTGCGGTAACATGGTCATCGAAACCTATACGTCGTCCTTAATGCACGAGAGAGATGCCGGTAATCGGAAATGAACACAGTTACGCTCCCGGTGTCTGTAACCTCTTCTTTTAGCCACATCCATAGCGACGCCCCTTCGTTCAGTAGGGAGCCCATACGGTGATTTACATGAAGTTTACACCACCGCCACAGTCATTGGTAAACGATAGCCACTCCGTCATAGAGGAGGGAAAGTTTGCGGCGTCCCACACGCTAGGTGTACCCATATATATGCCCGGGAACACGAAGACATCCATGATGAAAAGAAAAACAAATTGTGTTAGCACAAAATGGATGCATAGCGGAATTGAGCTGTCTGTGATGAACACTGAAGCACACATTGCAAGCGTGCCAAGTAAAGCAATCGTGCGTGCAGCCACTCGCAAGGTCTTGTTTTAACGCCCACCTCGCGGAGATTCCGTTCCCTAAAAAAAACAGATGACGGGCGATTCGAGACGAAAGAAAACAGACGGCATCGCGAGTGCGCACCCAGATAATCGCGTGCTTGCACGCTCCGCCCGAGAGTACATTGTGTTCTTGTGGGAAAAATGGGCTGGGGAGGGTGGCCCAATCGTTTTCTTGCAAGTGTTGGCATTTGATGAACGATATAGGCGCCGCCTACATAGGAGGGGCGATTTTATGTGTGCACAGCACTGAACGAAGTGGCTTTATTTAGTGTATTGAGTGCGTAGGAAGGCGGGAACCACTGCTCCTCGCGTGACTCGAGACAACACGAGATTTCACCAAGGTCTGCTGCCTCTTCGCCCCACTTATTTTATGCCTTATCGTGGGCAAGCTGAGTTTCGTTACTGAAGTTGAAAGCAGCGTTTTGTACGCTGAGAAAAGTTAAGATGTCCTAAACTCCAAAGAGCACGTCTTATTTTCGGCAGCGTTCATATTTCGACGACAAAACTAATGATGGACGCAATGTCGCAAGACTAAATGGGGTGCGTATGGGTTTACCTGCTCGGCGTGGCTGGACGCATGCTCGTGCAGGCTGTTTCACACTTAGGGAAAATCTGGAAGCGCGTGCCATCGCGATACGGCCAGCCCCGCCACTAAGCGCCGTCAGCTGCTCGTGCGTGCGCAGATGATTCAGGAGGGCAGTTTTGCACCACGTCGTCTGCTACGGCGGCTCTTACTTGCCGCATTGCTGGCCAGCGCGCGAATATCATTGTAAGTGCATGAACTGGGCCGATAATCTGCACTAAACGTTATCTGACGCCAGATTCTTAGCCTTTTTTTTTGTGATATTGGGTTGCTACAAGCACAATTTGACAGAATACCTTGTTTGCCTTTTCGAAATGTCGAGGTGCTGTGTGCGTTCATAAATATTTCTTCACTGTGCGTGCAACGCAGTACACTTGGGCGAGGAAGACACGCAATTAGCACGCAATGAGCGTTGTATTGACTTGACTCTGAGTAAAAAAATTGCCCGCAGCTTCCCTCGGGGGAACACTGAGGAGGATGTGGAGCATATAATTGGTTAACGGGGTGTTAAAGTGCGACTTACTTGGGTCGATGGCTAAATTGGTTAACGTGGTTGTGAAATGGGGTGTTAAATTGCGACTTACTTGGGTCGATGGCTAAATTGGTTAACGTGGTTGTAGGAGGGGGTGTTAAATGAGTGAACACGTACACACGTATGCGAAAGGGCGGCGCTGGTCGAAGGGACGTCGATCATTGTGTTTGTGGATTCGTTGGAATTCATTTCACCGCGACCTTGGACGTCGACGCGCCGTACAAACCAACCGACGAGCGGCAACTGAGCGAGCGAGCGCCGACCTTGAGTATATATACAGCGCGACGGCGCATGCGCTGTCAGCTGTCGAATGTTCTCGAAGGAGAAGCGCGCGCGCGGCACAGATGGCGACGGCGCGACGGCGCATGCGCTGTCAGCTGTCGAATGTTCTCGAAGGAGAAGCGCGCGCGGCACAGATGGTGGGCGACGGCGCGACGGCGCATGCGCGTAGGTCAGCTGTCGAATGTTCGAGAAGCGGTGCGGACGGCGCGGACGGCGCACTACAAGGCGCGAGTATAAGATGCTTCCGCATCTAAAATCGCACTCAACAGCAAGAGTCGTGCTGTCGCGCTAGCTTAACACGATAAAACAGATGGGAATAAATTCGAGGATGTTTTAGCTCAGGACAAAGCCTGCACGTGTCTTTTAACGACTACTTTTCATTACCACAAGATTCGCTACCCGGATTCGAACTGTAGTGTAGTTTTTACAAGAGCGTTCAATAATCTTAAGTCTCTCTTTTTATGGTGTAAGGGACATGGTAAACCAGGCAAACAACACAGTAATGCTGTTTTTAGACAATAAAAAATGAAAAAGAAAACGTATGGCAGATCAGCCCGTTTTATGCTGCTCAATCTGGATCTTGTGATGTCACGCCCCCATCGTCAACAAATAAGACATGCAGCGGCGGGACATATCACTCGCCATGCATTCACTGCATGCCATCTAGAATGAGCGCCATCATTGCTATCGCTCGTTACATGAACTTGGAAGCGTCACAAGGGCATCATATTGCCGGGAGCGAGTCATTTCTGTCGTGATAAAATATACCTGAAAGTAAGCACGTTCAGGTGGTAGTTTTATACTAAATTGTCCCTGAATTCCTTTTTGACGCTCACGCGTTAAAATTTCCCACGTGTGTTCTCGTCGTTCCTGGGTTGATACTAAGTGTCCCTCACCTTTGGCACATACCCGCATACCAGCGGCACATACCCACACCTGGGTATGTGCCACTGTCTGGCGAGAAGTGTTCGACGACGTACGCGACGGCATTGTGACAATATTTATGTCTTGACCAACGCGTCGTATTCGTCAAACCATTTTAAGGCCATTTCACATGACAGAAAAAGTAGCGATTTTCAGGCTACGAACTCGCTCGCAGCGAAAAAAAGGGCAGTTCGCTCCCGCCGCAGTGGTCCGCGGCGAGCTTCCAACGTGTTGGAAATTTTCGCTCTGATCGCAGCGGCGGGAGCAATTTTCGTCGGGACCCGTCGAAATAGGGCTGGTCTGGGCAAGCCGTCTAAATAGAGTCGACGTGTTTGTTTTAGTAATGGCCGAGCCTGTGCATTTCAAAATGAATTCAGAGTGGAAAGTGTTTTTAAAAGACGAAACAAGCAAGCCCTTCGTTACCGTTCACGGTAACATCATGATATTATAATGCGCATATTGTTACATTACATTCGTGTCTGTCACTATGAGCGGTAGCAAGAACTCGCCGCTCAAGTTGTAGAGCGAGAATCGCGGTCCGTTCGCGGTCCATGTGAAACGAAACCGCCATGAGCAATGGTTGCGCACAGATTGATTAGAGCGACCGGAACGATTTTTTTCGCTGCAATCGCGGCATGTCAAACAGTCATTACGCTCGCATGCTAACTTTGGTCCACGCCACGTTAAGGGGGTGACCACGAGAGCACCCAAACGCAGTCGGCTAGATAAATAGATAGATAGATAGATAGATAGATAGATAGATAGATAGATAGATAGATAGATAGATAGATAGATTATGCTCAAAGTCGTTAAAGTTCGATAACAAATGCTTCGCTTTTAAAAGGATTGTGCGCGTCTGCAGCGGTGACACTGCACAAAAGGTAAAGGTGTTCACATAAGCCTATAGCCCTCAAGGAAGGAAAATAGAGGGAAAAGAAAGGCAAGGAGGTTAACCAGCCTATAGGCAGCCGGTTTGCTACCCTGCGCATGGGAGAGGGATGGGGGAGATGAAAGAGAGCAGAGAGGGAAGATAGAAACAGCACAATTGGCAGCACATGCGCGCACACTCAGTCATAGTCCAGTCTTGTCTTTCGCGGTGTGTGACATTGCTGTTACAGTCGCTTGTTCAAGTCGGTGTCGCGTAGGAATTTCAACAGAGCTTTCGTCGCCTTCTGTTGCAGTGTCTTCTCTCGGGCATTTGACAGAATAGTGTCCACAGACATTTGGCTGTTGTCGATGCGCGCAAAAGCAGACGCGAGTGACTGTCTCTGGATTTCATACAATGGACAGTCACACAGGATGTGGTGTAGCGTCTCTTCGCAATGACAGGCATCGCAGAGAGCGTTGTCGGCCATTCCTATGACAAAGGAGTAAGATTTTGTAAATGCCACTCCTAGCCATAAGCGATGAAGTAGGGTGGCTTCTCTTCGATCGAGTCCAGTGGGCATGCGGACAGCCATCAAAGAGGACAGGTGGTGTTGACGATTCGTATCAATGCTTGGTGGGCACCATAGTGAAAACGTGATTTCACGCGCAAGTCGTCGAAGATTACTGGCAACATCAGTCCTCGAAAGTGGTATGGCTTCTTCTCGTGTTCCTTCAAGGGCTGCCCGCGCGGCAGTATCGGCATGTTCGTTCCCTATGATGCCGCAATGACTTGGCAGCCATTGAAGCGTCACATGATGCCCTTTCTCGAGTAAAGTGTGGAGAAGGCATCGAATTTAGAAAACAAGCTGTTCGTACGGGCCGCGACGCAGTGCTGAGAGCACAGATTGTAGGGCAGCCCTTGAGTCGCTGAAAATCGACCATTGTTGCGGTGGTTCCCGATTGATCACACAAAGTGCAGCGCGCAAAGCAGCTAGTTCCGCTGCTGTAGATGCCGTGGAGTGGTCAGTCCTAAAGCTGATGGTAACACCTCTTGCTGGGATAACTACTGCCCCCGACGAACACTGGTGGTTCGTGGAACCATCGGTGTATACATGTATGCTGTCTGAATATTTCTCGTGCAAAAGAAGAAGAGACAGTTGTTTCAGCACAGGCGATGATAGCTCAGATTTCCTCCGGATCCCTGGTATACTAAGATGCACTGTGGGTCGAATAAGACACCAAGGCCGTATGGATGATTTAGATGCAGGAGTGAAGCCCGAGAGGAAGTTTATCGTTGTATTTCACAATCATTTTGGCGAACGATGCTTGTCGCCTCTCTGAAGGCAACAGTGCAAGGTGATGGCCGGGGGCACGTGCGAAGTGTCGGATGTGTGTTCTCAGGACTTCAACAACAATGTGAGTTTGTATCGGATAGTCACCAGCAATTGCAATTGTTGCTTCTGTTGACGTACATCTGGGCAGACCGAGGCACACTCTCAGCGCTTGTGCTTGTACTGCCTGTAAAATACGAACATTGGTCTTGCAGGTATTGCTAAGCACGGGCAAGCTATATCTGAGGAAACCGAGAAACAGGGCCCTGTAGAGCTCCATCATTGCGTCTACTGACATCCCCCACGTCTTTCCTGCCAGGAACTTGAACAGTTGACAAATAGCGGTCAGGCGTTTCTTCATATAGGTCACATGCGGACTCCAACAGAGGTCCCTATCAATAATGATGCCCAGAAACCGGTGGGTTTTGGCGTAAGAAATCGGTCGCCCGCAGATTGAGATGACATAAGGGGTCATTGCTTTACGAGTGAAAGCCACCAGCGCGCATTTTTCTGGTGATATGCTGAGACCTTGTTTGAACAAGTAGTTGGCAATCATAGTTGCTGCTTTTTTAAGCCGGGAACGTATCTGAGGACGTGTGACTGCCGATGTCCAGACACAGATGTCGTCTGCGTATATTGAGATTTTAATGGTGCTTGGCAAGTATTCAGCAAGGCCAATTAGTGCAAGATTGAATAGCGTCGGGCTAAGAACTCCGCCTTGAGGAACACCCCTGGAAGTATAGCGTCGCGTAGTTGGGCCATCTTCTGTTAACACAAAGAATGATCTTGCAGCCAGGTAACTCGAAATCCACCGAAATACTCGACCACCAAGGCCAACCACCGCAAGAGCACCCAAAATGGCTTCATGTAGTACATTATCATAAGCGCCTTTCACATCTAGAAACAAAGCTGCAGATAGTCGCTTACGGGATCTTTCGTGCTGAACGTACGAAACTAGATCAACGACATTGTCAATAGAAGAGCGGTCGCGTCGGAAACCAGCCATTGAATTCGGATAAATCTTGTGGCATTCAAGATACCACTCCAGGCGGCCTAGTATCATCCGTTCCATTATCTTCCCTACGCAGTTGGCCAGTGCTATTGGGCGGTATGAGGTTAGTTCGAGTGGGGATTTGCCCTGCTTCAAGATGGGTAACAAGCGGCTTACTTTCCAGTATAGATAGATAGATAGATAGATAGATAGATAGATAGATAGATAGATAGATACGCTCAAAGTCGTCGAAGTTCGATAACAAATGCTTCGCTTTTAAAAGGATTGTGCGCGTATGCAGCGGTGACACTGCACAAACGTTAAAGGTGTTCACAAAAGCCTGTAGTCCTCAAAAAGCACAAGACGGCTTTGACTCCCTTTTGAGCCGACGAAAGACAAGGACGGTGCTCCAGTAGCATCTGCATAGAGAGTGGCCGGTCGTCCAATTGTCGCGATGCGTCAGAAAGCTTCTATCTTTGAGAGGCGAATCGAGGGCAACAATATACAAATAGTCGAGGTCTTCTTCGGTGCCGCAGGCGTCACATTTCGCATTGTCGCTCAATTAAACGAGGGTTGTATATGCTTTTGTGAAGGCAACCCTCAACGAAAGGCGACAAAGAAGCGAGGCTTCACGTCGACGAAGTCCGGAAAAAAATCGAAGTTCCAGCCGAGGGTTTGGTAGAGTCCTGTATATCTGATGCTTGGGGTGTTTCACTCCAGCAGGCACAGATTACGTGCCAGGGGATGAAGTTGCTTGGCAGCGTCTGTCCTTGACAAATAAATCCGAAGGGTCTGCTCTTCTTGGTGTATGGATGTGCGAGCCGCGTTATCTGCGGAATCATTGCCACTGATCTCACAATGATCAGGTAGCGACTGAAAATTGACCTCGTGGCCGGTTTCTGTGGCGTGGGGACGAAGCTTGACAACCTCGTATGTTAACTGTTCGTGGCAGCCTCGTCGAAGGACTGACTGACTGCATGCTCTGTAAGGTCGGTTTCGATTCAGAAAACACAGCCCATTCACTTGATCTCTGGAATTACGTGTACTGTAGGGCGCCACAAAAAACAGCAAGTTCTGCCACCGTAGACGTAGTGACGTGTGACAGCTTGATTCGGCGAATGGTTTCTCAAGCTAGAATCCCCACCGCACCGCCCGAACCTTATGCTGTAATTGAACCATCGGTGTAATGTGCACGTGGTTATTGTACATTTCATGCAGGCGTTTCAAGCTCAATTGTTTTAGGGCTGACGAACGCAAGTTTGGTTTTGCCTGTATGCCTTGAATTGAAAGATGTACTTGCGGAAGTGTCAAGTACCACGGAGGATACAATTTTTCTACAGGCGTAAAACCTGATGTAAACGAAGCACGATGCGCAAAGACAATTGCACTCAATTTTGTGCGGGGCCTCTAAGTAGCGAGGGTTGATTCTTACCCAAAATGTTGCCTGATGTACGTACGCATTATTTCAATCGTGATGTGCGTCATGATCGAGTAGTACCTGTGCAATGAATATGGTTTCAGCTGTCGATGCACAGTGGGGTAAACTAAGGCATATCCTAAGAGCCTGGGCTTGAATATTTTGGAGTGTGCGCAGGTTAAGATATAACAGGTAGGCTGTACTGCAGGAATCCAATAATTATTACCTTTACAGCGGTAACATAGACTCGACAGACACTCCCGCACATTTCTGGCAAGGAACCTGAACAAGTGACAAATGGCAGTCAGCCGCTTTTTCACGGAGTTTACGTGTGGGATCCAAGACAGGTTTCGGTCGATTATAACTCCCAAGAACCTGTGACTCCGGCTGCATGACACCAATTGCCCGTTAATTGATATGCCGTAAGCGGACATTGGTTTTCTTGTGAAAGCCACGACTGCACACTTTCCAGTTGAGATTTCGAGCCCTTGTTTGCGTAGGTGGTGCGATGTCACTGATGCTGCCTTCTGAAGTCGAGTGCGAAGTTGAAGTCGAGTCAAACCTGATGTACACACACAGATGTCATCAGCATAAATGAAAAGTCGTAGGCTGATTAAAGATTAGTGCAGAGTATCGGCCCAGTTCCCACATTAACAATGATATGCGTGCGCTGTCGGCTTTGACGAAAAGTTATTAGAACCAATGTTATCAAAATAGGAAGAAAGAAAAGTGGGTGAAAAAATAACTTGCCGTGAGCAGGAAGGTGCATTTATTTTTTCACCCACATTTCTTTCTTTTTATCTCGATTACATTGGTTTGAATAACTTCCCCTATACATTCCTTGGCAATATAGTCTGTTAGATCTCTCTCTCTCTCTCACACACACACACACAATTTTATATATATATATATATATCATTTCAGCTAGTGCTTTATAGCTCTTATACCATTTATTTGCAGATCAAACGTTTTACTTGTACACGTTGTAGTAGTTCATTCTTGGAGTCACGAGGGCGTAGCCTGCATTTATACTAACGATAGACTACATTGTAGGATACAATATAGCGCCTAGTGTACAAAGTCTTGTATTAAGAACTAGACCATGGGATGAAACACGTAGTTATCTTCAGTGCATACAACTACTTCTGTAGGCATGAAATACATGGCATATGAAAACCTTATTCATTCCGCTTGCGCTTGCGCAGTGCTTCCGCTTGCGCAATGTAAGGGTCACAATGAGAGCTTCAGTTAATTTTGTTTATGTAAACTGTGAAATGTCTGCATTCGAAAGGAATGCTGCTTGATGTACGTCACCCTATTCTATGTGATTCTTAAAAACGTTCTCCTGTTCATCCATACAGTCCTAGGGGAAATTCGTTTAGGCTTCAAATCAGTTGTTTTATCCGTTGAACAGTTCTTGACTGGTTTAAACAATTACAAGGCCTAGCATGTTATGGTTTCATGCGTGTGCTGTGTAACAAAAAAGAAAATCATGCGCACGTCAGACATTGTTCCTTAATTTCGTCGGACATGTGGCAGTATGATAGCGTTATGTTGGTTTAATCAGCAAATAATCCACGCCGACATATCGAACACACTTCTAAAAAGCAACTAAGTCCTAAAACTAATGACCAGAAATAACTTCCTGCTTCTTACAGGTTTCAATTTGCCCTGAACAAAGCTTCCTGACTACGACTACAGTCCGGTGCCCAACAGCGTCTACGCAAAACATCGACGCCTGATGCAGACTGAGAAGAAATAAGAACTTCGCAAAGATCACGTAGGTCAGGCCATTGCCCAAAACGCATTCGTCAACAACAGGTGGTTTCCGACAGAAAATGAAGGAAACAAGAAACGAATATTTAGGCATGCTAATGGGGGTATCTAAATGGGAGGACAGGGACCAGGCACGAGCAGTTGTCAACCCGATGTTCTCGCTAGGGGAGGCACAATCTGTGGGGGCAGAATGCAAGAATAAGCAGAAGAAAAAAATACAAGCCGGGGGCTAAAACAAACGTTCGGCTAGACTACGACCGGCGCCGCTGCGGGTGCCGCGTTGAGGCGCCTTCTGGCATCCACCAGAACCCGCGACCACTTAACAGCGTGCATCACGACAGCGGAAGCGCCGACCATCTTGTCCCGAGCAACACTCGTGCACGAATGCACGCACTGCGGTTGCGGTGTTTTGATTTCTCGCCTCTCACTGACGCCCTGCATGTTTCGGGCCTTCCCCAAAACCGAGCCTAATTTGGTCATTCATCGTTTGTCTTCGCCAGTCTAGCTCACGCAATCGCTGCACAAGCTCAGGCCCGGTTTCGCTGCGGAGATTCTTTACGTAAGCTACGTGACATACATCCGTCAACATGGTCTAGGTTTGAAACCCAAGCTGTCGTTCGGTTTCCGTCGCTTCGTAGGACGCTAGCCTCAAGGACAATGAATTAGAAGCAATCGTGGTTGCTTTATTCTTCTCAGGGTCGTCCATGTGTCGCCATCAGCGCATCTTTCGTGATCTGCTGTCATAAATGCGTTTCGCTAGTGGGGCCACACTTCGAAGCTTCTTCGCGTGCCGTCAAAATACGAGTGTGGGCAACAGTTGCAGGTAATGCGTGTGCAAAGCTATAAAGCGTCATCTGCGACTGCAGCGTGAAAGGTGGTGAAGGGATCGCAGATAATTTTACCCGCATGTTAGAGCTGTGTATAATGCCGAATAGTCGCTTACTCAGGGTGCTGTTTTCTACTAATGATGATGTGACGGTTACGTAACCCACGCGTATATTGATTGTTCTTTCTTTTCCGCTTTGATTTTTGAGAGTTGTTAAGATGTTTCTCTTTGTTCACATTGTTTTTTCCTTCTTCATGAAGAGCCTCGATTGTTTTGAGAAATTATCGCAATGCGCACCTCTTCAAGAGCCAAAATGGAACAGCAGGAGGCTTATTTTCTCAACAGGCTGTGGAACTCCCCTGATTTTAGGCTCGTTGGTTGCCTTTTTCACAAAAAAGTTTGAAGAAGAGAGAAAGAACTTGTTTTGTTTCCTTGCTTGGACACTGTTGTTACACGGCGGGAAAGTTAGACATTTGTTTGCATCGTAGGGCACCTTTTATGTTATTCCACTTGTGTGTGAGACCCATGAATAAAATATTGCCGTGACGCAGTACTGTATAATACCGTCTATATAACCTGTAGGGCCTACTTATATAGGTTGTGTCCACACAGTGAAAAGGACGGGTGATTTTAAATTGCTACTCACATATGTTTGCTCTTGCAACGAACAAAAATAGATAAGTATGAAGATATAGATCGTGACGATTGTCATGATTGAGTTGAGCGATGCTTGGTCAGATGCAACCATGTGCGCAGACGTCTCATGTGATGTTGATAGGTTGCACATGCCATATTCACAATGTGAGTAGTATAATCAAGTAAACAAGCTAATTGTCAATGCTTATACATATTGCCTATTAGAGCCTTTGAGGTCTTTCTCAGCTGGCAGATGGTTTGAGTTAGCACATAACTAAATCGGCGTTGTTATGCACGAGCATTTGAGTGGTGCTTATAGCTGCACGAACATGTTCGCACATTGGTGCTTTGACGAGCTATGATACACTCCACTGCTGTAATCACTGTTAATGCAACGCCATTCAGACATGTATTCTGATTTCTTCGTCAGCTTCGTGAAAAGAATTGATCGTTACTTTGGATATTGGCTGTAATGGATCGTTCATGCCCTAGAAATAAATGTTGCTGCTGCCAGCTATATTTTTGACCAGCCCATCATATGTCTATTGCGTTAGAGACATGTCCAAACCCTAGCAAGTAATATCTGTGTCACCGAACTGAACTTTTTATTGCTGGATATTTTCTGATTTCAAGAGATATAGAATATTCTCAGCCGTTCATTATACTGCCCTTTTCATCACTTGGCGTAGCCATTATTATAAGCTACGTCATCGCGTTTCTCTGTTGATAAAAACGCGGACATCGGTTACCCTATCTTTCCTCTCTGATCAACACTGCCGTAGTATCGTCTCCTAATGTCTTGCATTATACTTTAGGCCTAGCGAAGTTACATCCACCACTGGTAGATGAGCGCTTGGCCGAGGACACCCATGCTAAGCATCCTAATGGTCATGAATTCATCCCTTGCGCAAGCACCAGGCTGAGACGCTTCCATTTGTCCCGCGCGAAACTCGAGCTCGAGTTTCAGCCAATTGATTAAGCAGCATCGCAGAGCTCTGCCAACCTCTGGCTCCCATACGCCACATGACTCATTCCCACGCATGTGCAATTGCTGCTGTCTTCTCCGCCTCCTCGTGCGCTGGTCTTCTCCTCGCAGCTTTTGAGGGACCCCGTCATCTGATTTGCATTATATTATGCAGCCGATGCCGACTACAGTGAGGTTTAAAGATCTCGCTGAATTCAGCCGCGCAAGGCATGAATGCATGTGTACTTCAGTTATTTACATCGTTTATAATATTTACCTGAATGATTCACATGTTTGAAAAACGATTTACTTCTATATTCTTTCTGTCATGTGTTTTCTGATGAGAATGAACAAAGTACGCGATAATGATTTATATCGACGAGACGGAGGAATTAGTATCTCAAAAAGTAAAAGTTGGCCCATTGCTATTGCCACCAACTTTAACAGAGAAAACTGTAAAAACTCACAGGAATCGAGTGAGTACTGCAGGAGCATAAGAACTGTATTACTTTCCTCATAGTTCTTTAACTCGCTGGGCGAGTAGGGTAGGGTTAGCCACGGAACTTACTCTTTCCTTGAAGGCTAAGTAAAAAACGACTGCGGACACTCTGCTACTCAGGTTAAGTACTAAATCTAAGCAACTCTCGGGCCGATGAGGTGTCAGTGGGCGCTCACACTACTACATCGCTGACGGAGTACAATGTAGCACCTGCACATCAACACCGACCCCGCAAAGCAATATACCATTCTCGTAATTATACGTCTCTGAGCGTAGATGCCCGGCATGCAAGTTTAATGAGTGAAGTTCATAACATAACTTTCTTTGATAACAAAAGAATAGTTTTGTGATTATGAATTTTTCGTTCCCGAAGCATCAACAACAGCCACACCTTCGAAACAAGGAACAGCGGCAACTTCTAGCGCGTCAGCAAAAGCTAATTTATACAGAACAAACACATTGCCTCCAGAGTAAGGTATACCAACTCCACACGTATGGTGAAAAAAACAAACAAACGAAAACTGTCTTGAAAATTTAGACTCCCTAACCCCAGCGCAGTTAACTCGCTACTTACATATAACCAGGTGAGTACTCTACCACTACGCCACGTCACATCTCGCTCACTCCGTAGTAAAAAAACTGGTTAAAAGAAAACACACTGTTCCGTTTCGCAGGTCCCAGTTTCAACACAGACGCAATTTCTTTTTTCTTAAACCTTACGTCTTTATATTATGCAAACCACTTTCGTCCACGCACAAATTGCCACTAGTGCTAAGGCTCAAAATTTATTTCAGGATTCACTACATATAAAAGAAAATATTCAAAATTTACCGAGAAGCTTGGGCAAATTATCAGCTGGTGCTGCCGAGTCCAAGAGACGTTTCTCACTTTTTATGCTGGTTCACGTGCACAGCAGTTGTATATCGATTGTAATGTTCGATAGATATAGGCGCGTATACCTGAGTGAATATTGTGTATTTTTTTGCGCAAGCGGTCATGTATAGTGCAGCAGCCGTGTCAGAGTGTATTAATTTGTATGTGTAGACCTATAGCTGGAACGACATAGCCGATTGCCAAAAACGAAATCGCATGTGCATAAAGTGCCTCATCGTGTTACTTTATGATGCGCGCCAAATGAGAAGCCTGTGTTTTCAGGTATGCGTCATCAATGTGCCGATGAAGGCGCCCGGATGCTTTCAACGGCAGCCCGTGCGTACTGCGTCGCAGGCTGAAAGCGCATTGCATCGATGCTCTTCGCTCCTTGTGCAGACATTGTACGCAAGATTCACATTTCCTTCAAGTTAACCGATGACAAGACCCTACTTTACTGTCATTCTTACTCCCCGCAATCGCATATGTTCAAAGGTAGAAGCGCTGATGACATATATGACGGACTCGGCCGGTGAGCTTGTCCTATATTCGCTGGGAGTCGTACTCGCACGGGTTACATTTAGTTGGACCAATCCCCCCACAGGTAGATCGCAAATGTTTAAGTTTAAGCCTTCCCCAAGTCTCTCACTGTTGCATTACACTGTAGATGATGTAAGCAGAACTGTCAGGATTGCCAGATGTGTGTTTGAGTTGTGGTTTTGCTGAGCAGCGGTGTATTTCTGGCGTACTATAGTACACGGCGAGGCAACGCAAGGCGAATCAGACACTGGATTGTAAAGTTCGTAGAGTATTTCTCAGCTATTACTGCTGAAAGGTTGTCCCAACTGCGTTCTTGAGCGCCTAGCTACAACTTCCAGGCCTTGGAATAAATGTCTTATCCGCATGAAGTTGATATGACAGATTGCTAGCTGATAATTGAGATTTAGGAATGAAAATGATGCTGAGTTACATGTAGTTCCATAATGAAAGGTCAATGTGCTCACAAAGTACCTAACCATCACCAGATCCTTAAACATGCTAGATGTGTATTTGCTCTTCTAATTCGCGTAATAGAGATATTGCGCCGCCCGCCCTAGATAGGGGCTACACATCATAGATGTATATTATGGTTATATATACTTATATATATGATCTCTAGAGGAGCATTTTGCTTCTGGACACGATCGAGTGCAAAAGAAGGATAGTGGCTCGTCAAGAGATGTGAAAGTGGCCGACGCCGGCAGCGGTTTCTCCTACACATCAATGCCGTTCAATTGCCGTTCAATTCTGCCACCATTGCCATAAGAGAAGGACTCAGAGGTGCATTGGTTCTGCACTGCGACATCGCAGGGCGTCCGTACGGGATTAATGGCTTCCGAAAGTCACTCAAACAACTAGGCATCATTGAAGAGGTGAGCGATATAGGAGCGTATTATCAGATGTCGCACGTACGACTTCTTAACAAGAAGACGGAAGAGGTCAAGAAGACACTTTGGATGCTGGCCTACTCCTCGTGAAAGACTGGTCTGGCCTTGGCGTTGACTCAGAAAGGCAAGAGATTGGTCTTGAGTTGCTCTAGATTGCTTTTGATGTCAACTAAATAATGTATACGGCGTGCCTTTTGGAGTACGGTGAAGTTAAAAAAATCAATTGCGAGATGTGCAGAGATAAGATTTCGAAGTAGTTGTGTCAACTACAAGCTTCCTTCGTCTATTAATAAAGGAAGACCTTATTACTGATCGGATACCACACCAGATTCGTCTCGGAAGCGGCACGGCACTGGTGGTCGTGCCAGTACAAGCGCTGCTGTGGGCCTCTACCAATCTGCTTCAGCCCAAATGTGACTGCCCCGGACGGCATAGACCCCGCAACCTTCGGGTCTGTAGCGGACCACCGTAGCCACTGTTCTACCGAGGCGGACATTGTAAGCTTCCTGAATATCGTTCGGTCATACGGTGCCACCGCGGCTAGCCGGCCTCTGACCAAGCGACGATGACCATTGACCGTCACCGCGTGACATCTTATGACAAAGATTGCAGTGTCATAACAACGTCACTAGTAATGTGACGCCACAAGTGTGCAGGGAAGAGTTTTGAAGTCACAACAACGTCACATATATTTGCTCCGGTGACCCGCTATAACGCCGTAGCGAAGTCATCACTCGATGATGATTTTTTCGCGCTATTCATGTTGACACCGCTCACGCCGACCATTACTTTTCTTATTTGATGAACAGTTTAAGGCTTTACAAAACTGCCGTACCAAGTAAACATTAGCCAGGAGCCGCAATGAGCAGACGGTGTGCCACATACAAGTAGATATCTGTGAAGCTGCGTCGATGGCTACATCCCTGAAGCGAGGTTATTGTGATGAGGACCTATGGCTGCATTTGAAAGGACACTTGCTAGCGGGAGCATTCTACACACATCCCGCGAGATTTCAGCTCCAGTGTTCTGCGCCATGGTCTTTCCCCTCGCTGTTTCGCCCCTAGGCGTTACTTCTTTTTTGTATGTCAACCTTTGAGCGCACAGAGTAAGGCAGTCGGGTGTATAGTTGCCAAGTTGCCTCCATTCCCCGCTGTTTCCATTCGCGCTTCTTTTCTGACTTATTTCTTTTTTTTTCAATGTAATGTTGAACTTTCTCTTCTCTTAACACTTCTCACCCGCATAGAAACGTCTATTTCTCCCAGCCTCCCCATGCTCCTATATTACGCTGCAACCATGGTGTCATGTTCATTTTAAACCACCAAGTAATTTTTTTTCTTGTTCGCTTCAATTTGTTAACATGATCTTGACAACTAAGGCAAGGGATATCACAATGTTGCTTCTCTGTCCCAGAATAACACCAAAAAGAAAATAGATAAAGTAAACAATAAAAACTTGCGGAATTGGGCGGAAAGTGTTAAAATCAAAGAGAAATTATAAAACGGCTGGTAGTGTACCTCAAAGAGGGGAGCCTCACTAACCCAGAAGTCACGAATGTGACATGGTGACCTTATGTCACTCCGAGGGCGAAAGAAGCATTTGCAATACGATATATTCGAGTGATGTCAGCGGTAAAAGAATAACAGAGTGAAACGACTCATCAGGCAGTAGAGGGATTTGGCGGCAGTATACCCATTACGTTGCAGAGAGAACCTTGCTAACCAAATGAAAGTGAATACGAACTTGGAGACAAAATATTTGATCAGTGGGCTCGAGGCTTCACAAAATTTTCAACAACATTATCACTGGCACCACAGCATACTTCTAAACGCTAGATGCTACAAAACTCACATCAAAATACGGAATACATTTCCGCACACTCCCCTTCAGCTTAGTATAAAAGTGTTTTTTCAGCAGAATACTTTAGACCAATGCAGAAATAAGGTTATTCCTTTGGTCTTCATTCTGTTTCACTTCGTTATTGAGTGAACATTTATCTTTAAGCACCATGGTACCATGATTGCAACTCATCACGTCTCAGTCTACCTCAAACGATTGCGTGCCCCATATACGGAGACAGTTCCGAAGTGCTAACTGCTTGACGTCATCACCTGCTGCCTTTAAATGCATATAACTGCAAAATCTAACGAGTGTGGTCAAGCTAGCAGTTAGAGTCAAAGCCGTGTGATGAAATTTATATGTCGACTGAGGCAGCGAGAGCTTGCAGAGCGGGAAAGGTGAAATAGAAAAGTCTCAGTGGATGAATCAATCTCTAACTCGTTAGTATAGCCTGCCTCGTTGCCTGATGACTGGTGAGTGCATTTCATCATCATCATTTATTGAATCCCAAAGGCCCCTTGCGGGGTATTACATAAGGGGGAGGCAAAAAACACAATTGAACAGATGCATGATTGTCAATGGTACAAAGCATAATCGAAAGTGAACTACATGATAAAAAACAATGTCAGCAGAAGGAAAAATATATATATACGTGGAAGGAAACGACAACAATTGTGAACTACATGATAAAAACAATGTCAACAGAAGAAAAAATATATATATACGTGGAAGGAAACGACAATTGTAAATTAACTAACATATCAAGTGATTTGTGATTAGCTGTTTAAATTTTAAGGCGTTTTGTTCATGCACTATGAATTCAGACAGGTTATTACAGTCTTCAATGGCAATAGGTAAAAAAGATTTATTGAAAGCGTTAGTTGAACCATGTAAGCGCTGTAAACATAGGGAGTTAAAGAGGCGACGCGATGAACGGGCGGGAGGTATAAGAACGGAATTGCGTTGCGACGGGAAATTGTGGTATAGTTTGTGCAGAAGGCAGAGCCGAGTGACCTTGCGGCGAATTTCTAGAGGAGGGAGGTTGAGGGATAGTTCGATACTGATAATACTTAAGCGAGAACTGTATTGTGAGGTGATGAATTTGGCAGCACGATTTTGAATTGCTTCTAATGCGTCGATTAGGTAATCTTGATGAGGGTTCCAAATAGCAGAAGCATATTCAAGTTTAGTACGCGTGAAGGTTTCGTAACCTAATTTTCAAATTTGCGATGGGCAGGACGTAAGCGATCTTTTAATGTAGCCAAGTAATTTTGCTGAAGCGGAGACTAGTTGTTCTATGTGCTCGGACCATGCTAGTTTACTTGTTATTATTACGCCAAGATAACAATAGGAGTCGACCTGGGTGAAGGGTTGGAAGTTCACAGAATACTGGAAGGAAAAGTTAGTGCGCTTGCGCGAAACTTGCATGAATTTACCATTTTGTGTATTAAGCTGCATTAGCCACCGCAAACACCAATTATATATGTTAGACAAGTGATTCTGGAGGGCAATTTGGTCAGTGAAACATGAGATGCGACGGTAAAGCACACAATCGTCTGCAAAAGGCGGATGGTGGATAAAATCTTGTCTGGAAGATCATTAATAATGATTATAAACAAAAGAGGCCCAAGAACGGAACCTTGCAGTACACCGAAAACTACATCAATACGGGTTCATTCATTATTCGCGAAAACAGTATACTGAACATGACCGATTAGAAAATTTTTAATTCAAGATAGGGCTAAGGGGTCTATACTGAGACAAGGAAGTTTACTTATTAGACGGCAGTGGGGAACACGGTCGAAGGCTTTGGAAAAGTCGAGGTATAGTACGTATGTTTGAAAAGAAGAGTGTATGTTAAAATGAAGGTCAGTAGAAAATTCGTACAGCTGTGCCTCGCACGACAGTCCACGCCGGAATCCGTTCTGGTTAGAAAAAAAGAAGGAATTTTGGTCAAGATGAGTTGCAATGTGGGAGTAGATTACGTGTTCTAGCAGCTTGCAGGCAATGCAAGTTAACGAAATAGGACGATAGTTTGAAGGGTCTGAAGGGCTTCCTGATTTGGGCACGGGGGTGACTTTACTTATCTTCCAGTCTTTAGGAGTAAAACCAGTGTCAAGGGATTGGTTAAAAATAAATTGTAGGATAAGACTAGATATTATTTTTTCTGCTTTTCTGAATTTCAGCGGGTATATTGTCTGGGCCAGCGGAACACGAGAATTTAAGGTTGTCGATTAGATTTGCTATTCCTTCGCTTGTAACAAAAATACGTGGCATCTGCGGGAAGTCTCTGGGCCGCAAAGACGGAAGATCGGTGGAGCGTTCATGCGTGAATATAGATGAAAAATGGGAATTCATGATTTCGGCGGAGTCAGTGGCGGAAACAGCCGAACCATCGGGATTAGTAAATGGCAAGTTTTGAGCAGCGCTGTTTTTAGGAGACAAATACTTCCAAAATTTTTGTGGGTTGACGCGCAGGATGCCGAGGAGATCATGACCGAAGAATTGCCTTTTTGCATTTTGTAACAGTTAAGTGTACTCGCGCAAACATGTGCGATACTTTTCCCATTTAACAGGGGATTCCGATTACTTGGCTTCTCCAAAGAGGTGTTTTTTTTTTGACAGCCTCCTCAAGGAATTAGAGTACCATGGTCTTTCGGCATCCCCGCGAATAAAGATTATAGGTACATGTCTGTCAATTAAGGACAGCAATTTGTTTTTAATTAACACCCAGTTTTGTTCGACTGTTCGCGAAGCAGCACAATGAAAAAAAAAACGTTTCATAGAAATCGGCCAGTTCATCATTATTTTGGAAAAATTGACTTTGTTATAATCGAGGATGTACTTATCGAGAGGTTGTCGGGTAGGAATAGGAATGGAAAGGCCAATTATAAAATTTTATGGTCACTGATACCGTCTACGCATTGAACTAAGTTTACAAGATAGCGAGTTGACACCAAAAATAAATCGAGTATGTTGGTACCACGAGTGGGCATAGTAACCATTTGGTCAAAATTAAACATAAGGCACAAATCTAGAAAGTTTCTTGAAAGGGGTGAGTGAGCAGCTATAGGTGAACCCAATCAATGCCTGAGAAATTGAAGTCACCACACAACAAGAAGCTCGAACGGGGAAAGCGAGAAGTTAGGTCTTAGACAACAGAGTAGAGTTCTTGCGTAAGGCCCGTGTGCTCAGATTTGGGTGCATGTTAAAGAACCCCAGGTGGTCTAAATTTCCTGAGCCCTCCACTACGGCGTCTCTCATAATCATATAGTGGTTTTGGGACGTTAAACCCCACATATCAATCAATCAGAGTTCTTGCGTAAAATTATCGTCACAGCCGGGGGCTCGATAACATGCGATTAGTACTGTTTTACTGGTTGGCAAAGTTAGATTTACGCACAGAATTTCATAACGGCATTCTGCATCAATTCTGGAGGAAGGCAAACTAGGCTTTAGGCGCCACAACCCCGCCTCCCCGGCGCGCCAGCCTATCTTGCCTGTGAATACAGTATGAAGATTTTGCGGAAAGTAGTTCATTATCCTGAATGTCCGGGTTAAGCCAAGATTCAGTAAATATCGCGAGATCAGTACTGTTATCTTCTAGTAGAGCTTCAACGGTTTCTCTTTTGGGCAGGTAGCTCCGGACGTTAGTAAGCATTACAGTTGCGTTATGGAAAGCTGAAATGGCTGTGAGGAGCTTGTTTGGAACGTTAGCATGAGAGAGAGCGGACTTGTGGGCACGTGGAAATTGCTATGTGGTTAGTTCAACAACGGAATCGGTCATTGCATCGTAGGTGTATTGTTTCTTATCAATTGTCAGTTTATCAAAGCGGATTTTAAAGGTTGCGTTACTTTGCTGCCCAAAAGAGTATAACTTTTGCCTTGCGAGACGCACGCGTGCTGAACAGTCTTCCCGTATAAAGAAGGTTGTTTCCTTCAGTTTCCGAGAAGACTGGAGGATTCTAGATAGATCTGTAAAGTGCGCAAACCTAACGATAATTGGGCGTATTTTGTCGGCGCAGTAGCGACCGAGCCGATGCGCACGCTCTAAAGCTGCGTCGGTGATGATTATTTCGAGGTTCGTGGCGCAAAAAGAAATTATTTTTGCTTCAAATTCGGCCGAGGTTTCTGTATTTTCGTCTTTAATTCCGAGGAACGATAGATTCGATTGGTGTAGGCGGTTTTCAGCGTCATCACATTTGTCAGCGAGTTGTTTTACCTCAGAAGAAAGAGAAGCGATTTCGGAGAGAGAAGGGGGGGGGGGTTGGAGAGGTGGGCGTTTGCACTGGTTTATGTCGAAATTTTTTTCAACCTCATCTAGACGCGACGAGTGGTTGCCGAGAAGATTTTCGATGTTAGCATGAGCCAAGCGGATAGATGCAAGTTCGTCCCGAATGGTAGATTGCGTAAGTTCTAAGCAGGATACCTTTTCTACAAGGCTTTCTAAAGTTTCCGGGGGTCCCGGATTCATCTCAACATCACCCGACAGAACTAGAAGTAGACCAATAAGGTGGCACGTTGCACAGTATTCAAAAAGGGATTCACACACAGTTTTGCGGCAGAAGTAAAGCACTTCAGTGAGGCACGACACCGCTAACAAAAAAGGATCGTTAGAACGAATACAGAAGGCGCGGGGTACGTAACCAACTTGCATGAAGAACGAAAATTTGAAGGCCATGCTCGCAGCGGTAGCGTGCCCCAACTGGCTACAATTGTTCTTTGTTTGATCCATGCCCATGGGGCAAACATCGGGGACATGTTCCTCACTATTGACGCACATTTCGTTGTGGCAATGCTTCCGTTGCGGATATGTTGCATTCACGCATAGTACGTATTTTTGCCTCCATGAATACTTCTCAATACATGTTTAGCTTTTGTCGTGTAAAGCGACTTAGAAGCAAGTATTTCCTGAACATTTTGTAACTGGCAGCAAAGCTATAAACACTATGTAAGACAGCGGAGGAAAGAGATTTTTCAGGGCCAAAGTACAAACTCTTCATTGTTGGCCTGGGCTGAAAAACAGGTAAATTTGCGCACGTGCACAGTAGCGTGGAAGAGTTACTACCGACATGTCACCACCTAAGCAGTCCATTAAAGAAGGAAAACTTTGATTGCTAAAGTACAATAGATGTGTCAATTACAAAAGTTGACTCATTGCTTTTAATATAATACGCCTTCAGTAAATCACTTGTTGTTTCATCTCTGCTTTAGCTGATAAGCATAACTTGCACAAGACGTGGCACACACGAGCATGATCTCACAGGAACAGGCCGAAACGCACCATCACTGTTTCCAATAATACCGACATGTCCCCTGAGGCGGTCGTTGGTACACCGTCACGTATGTGCAATGTACACTTGGCACAGCTCAGAGGAATTTCATGCACAACACCTCCAGCACAACACCTAAAAGGCTTCATGTGCTTTTTGTGGCACCGAATCTCTCTCAGCACGAGAGATTCGTCGGCACAAGTGCCTGAGTTTATTCAGAACGGAAAACACAACAAGAATTGCAAACTATAGTGACAATCTTGTCTTAGTTATGGCTCAACTTGTGCAAGTACGGCACTACCTGTGGTTTAGCACGCTCCCATTCCCTCGAGTGCTCATTCCCAGGTTTGATATTAAGCATCCGTAGCAGATATTTGGCAACGGCCTGCAAGACTACCCGAAAGATTTCAGCCTTTTGAAGTCTGCCGTTCTTATAACAAAGGCTGGTCTGCATCATTTGCAGACACGATCTGCGCAGCGCTGAGTGAAGGCAAGGCAGAGCGATTCTACGTTTTACACGATTGTAATTCGCAGGATAATATCGCGAAAAGATTCATTTGTTGCGAGGCATGCAAGTGCCATAAACATAATCGCTTTTCGAGAGCAGCTTATTTTATAAAAATCTGCGAAATAATTTCGGTTGGAAGGTAATGAGTGAAGGTCAGTCTTTTGGCATGTCTTAAAGACTTCTAAAATAAAGTTTGCTATTTCATGATATGCGGCTCAAGGCACATCTTGTATAAAGCAATTAAAGTAGTTTACAACCAATATAAAAACATAAAAAGGTTGTTAATAACTAAAAACACGTTGTAGTGCCTGGTGAATAAGTGACAAAAAATAACACACAAAATTGGAGCTACATTGGACCCAATGCAAACGCCTTTCTTTTGCAATAAGCGTAATCTTCAAAAGGAACGACAATATTTAGAGGAATACTTTCGGAACAGTTTTCAATTGGGTACCAACATTTCTGCACAAGCAACAGAATCAGCCTCACCGCATTTTACTATGAACATCTTAACAGCAGCAAAGAGCTCAGGATGTGGAACTGAATAAAAATGATTATTCAGCGACAGAAAAATCATGAACTGCGTTAATATATCGGTCAAAAACTCGACAACTTTTCCAGATTTCTTATCAGAAAAGCGTCGTTGACAACAAGGCTCTCGAAGGACCTTAACAGAAAGCTACCAACATGCTCCCGTTGCCATGCACCCCAATCACTAATTATGTTTCACAAAGGAATATTCACTTTGTGCGTCTTAGCACTGAAAAACGCTACTAAGCTATCCGCTTTGGGCTTCCGAATTTGCTTGGACAAACTATCAGCGCCGACGTTTTCACAAAGCTTGCTGACATTCTTTTCCACTTTTACCAGTCTCAACTTAGCAGTAGCCAAATTCTTATTAAGAGCCTGCAAGGCTTTTTTTAATTAAAGACAGATGTCGGCAAAATAACAAAACCACCTTCTTTATTTGATAGAATAAGGAGTCAGTCATTATCTCTGAAAAAAAAAACGCAATACCCGATCAAATACGCGCACGTTGTGTCCAGTTCCTGTTCTTCGAGTACATCACTGCAAACAATCAACGCCGTCCAGTAAACAATGGTCATGTTGTTTCAACGAAGCTTTCGCAGCTTTGGTTCAGCACTACTAACTATTGTGCGGAGATGGTTGGCTCAACTCCAGATGTGTACCACCCTTTGTAGCATTCTAGGTAGAGTGTCGCGCTTATAACCCCAACAGTGCATGCTACATTTTTTGTTTATTTTATTTTGTTCATACTCTCAGCACGTAAGCCACTACAGGAAATGAAGATACAAAACTCTCGTGTACAAACGTAGTACATGCTAAAACAATTTTAACCCGGGACACTCAAGAATAGCACAACATATCAAAATAAGAAAACAAAACATGAAATCATATTGGAAAAGATGCCGTACAGCTCACCGATATATGTAAAATAACAGGTTCGAATACATCCCGTATACGTCACCAAAGGAAAGCGAAAATTAATATTTGGATGATATAGTACATTGAACATGTTGAGGCAACGAGTAACCAACAAGACAATTGAAGGGCGTACAAACTCTAAAGCAATACAAATCGTTCACAAATATTCATACGAAGCCTTTTCAAAACTTTGTATATCGGAACATTCGACTATGTTTTGAGGTAACCGATTCCAATCATCAATGCTCCGTAATAAAAAAGAATACCTGAATAAATCTGTTCTGTGGTTGATTGGTGTAATCTGTTTTGAATGTTTTGTCCTGAATAAGGTAGTTTTCTCTAGTACGATATGTTCACCTAGGTTAACCCTGAAATCTCTGTTCAATATGTAGGAAAAGAATATCAGTCGATTAAGTTGCATTTTTCTTTTCACCGTCATTATTGCGAGTTTTTCTCTAAGCTCGCTGATAGACTGAGTTCTTGAATACGCATTTGAAATGAATCGCAAGGCTTAATTTTGTATAAGCTTGCATTTCAGTGTGTTTGTTTTAGTAGAAAGTTCCCATATATCACATGCGTAAGTCAGTACAGGTAGAACTGTCACTTTGTATGCGATTGCTTTAGCCTCTCGAGTAGCACTGTGCAGTTTTCGTCGGAACAACTAAAGTTTGCGCATGGCTCTATTACAAACATTATCCACATGTACTGACCAGTTCATGTCGTGTGCAAGGCGAATACCTAGGTATTTAACATCTTTAGCTTCAGTTAGCAGTGCGCCCTTAATGCTGTACAGAAAAGATAGCGGGCTTTTTTTACGTGTCATGTGCATTAAAAGGGTTTTGCATACATTCAGTTTCATTTGCTACTCATCGCACCAAGCATTAATTTTTTGTAGGTGGTTATTAGGTACCATTTGGTCGTTGGAGGAACAAAACTTTGCATGCACGATTGTGTCATAGGTATAATGTTTTATAGCTACTCACTGTGAAAAACCATCACTTGTATCACTAATGTAGATAAAAAAAGTAAAAGGTCTATAACGGACCCTTTCGGCACACTTGATCGGACGGGTTTATTGGCACTGCGAACAATACTGATTTCAACAAAATGTCCC
Organism: Rhipicephalus annulatus; assembly: GCA_013436015.1. Classification (NCBI taxonomy): domain Eukaryota; kingdom Metazoa; phylum Arthropoda; class Arachnida; order Ixodida; family Ixodidae; genus Rhipicephalus; species Rhipicephalus annulatus. Next base: position 133,312 of record WOVY01001741.1, on the reverse strand, counting down.
CTGTTTGACAAATACGCCTCTATTTATTTTGGTAGTTGACTGTCACCAAGGAAACGAGATGACTTCATAAGCAACTTCCTATGTGAAACTTCACCAAATGCTTTTCAAAAATCAATAATATGATGTCTATTTGACCTTTTTCATCAATACAATGACCACTTTCGTGTATATTTCTTTAAGAATTGTAATAGTAGAGTATCCTCGCCGCAACCCGTGATGATTTTTATCTAATATGCCATTTTCTTCCACAAGTTTGAGTATGTGAAATGTCAAAATATGCTCCAGAGTTTTACAAGTACTTGTTAAAGAGATTGGTCGGTGGTTTTCGACGCTATTTTTGGAACCTTGTTTGTGAATTTTTATTACCTTGGAACACCTCCAATCTGTCGGAACGTCACTGGAGTGAAGCGACTTTGTAAATATATCAGAAAGAAAAAATCAACCCCACTAGGCATATCGCCTTAGGAAGGTGTTGCGATTTTAATCGGGCCCTGTAGGATTTTTTCACATCCATTTTAAGGAGCAGATCCAGAATGCCTTCTTGTGTTATAGTTAGCTCAGCTAGAGCTAAACGTTGTTCACAAGAAAATCGCACTTGTGGTGTTGAGCCATCGTCCCAAATGAAAACTGATTCAAAATATTCAATAAAGTGAATAGCAATTTCATATTTTTTCGTTATAGTTATGTTTATGGTCTTCGAAAAATTGAGAGCTAGGTTTCGGTCCTAAAAGGCACCTCCAAAACGTTTTCAGTGATGATTTATAGAAATTTGTAAGTGTTTCATTCATGTATCTATGTTTCGCCTGAAGACTTTCTTTTGCAAGTTCCCTAGAAATAAAATTGACGCAATGACGTAAGTTTAGAGACATGTTTTTCAGCTCTCCATTTCTTCAAAAGTAGTTTTTTATGAATTGTTTGCCGGTTGCTGTGGTTGCATTTTCGATGGGGGCAAAATGGAACCTCTACGTAGCTATTGTGCGCTCTTCGTTCTAGCGGGCGTTGATCGGTTTACCCTTCAACACTGGCTGGCAGGGTTCAATCAACATTGCCTATTGAGAGGGCTCCACCCCATCGCCACTCGGAAAAAGGAAAGAATACACTAAATTTTGCCTTTGAAGTTACCGCCGCCCCCTTGCCAACAAAGTCGCTAATTTAGACGTCATTTGCTATAAAGTGTAGTCCTAAGAGCTTACAACAAACGAAGAGGAACAAAAAGGCTCGTTTTTTTGTTATAGTAGTTAGCATTCAAATGTTAGGAAACAAAGTCAACTAAAAGTAAATTTAAAGCTAGCAGGAATCAAACATACAGTCTTGCAATAGCACATGCGATGTTCTACCAAATGAGTTATGACAGCGTACATCCTCACTCGCTCTCTGGATTTCGTGCCGACCGGTTGTGCCCCCGCGATCTCTGACGACAGCGCTGCTCGGGCCAACTGGCTCACCCTACGCCATCTCCTGCCACCAAAAAGAGCTCTCGCTGAGTGGTGCCCCGCCCTCGGACTCGTGTGACCGTGTCCCTCTTTCCTATCTCCCCTTCACTTCCGTCGTTTTCGGTCGTTCGCTGTCCCTTCACCTTGCTGTCTCGTTCCTCTATATGTTTACAGTTTAATCCTATCCTTTTAATCCTTTCTTACCCCTATCCTTTGTGAGCTACTTGTGAAGTGTCGCACTCTGACGCAGACAGTTACTTGGCTCACTTTTCTATTCTTCCCCCTTTAAGAACCACATAAGAAAGCGGTCATTTTCTCAAGCACTTTGCCGAGTGTATCTGTCCTCCTCAATGTGAAATTATTCGTCAGCGCTGCTCATAGCCATGACGTTGAGTAGTGATGGCATGACTCCCAATATTCTATTTATTGATATTCATTAGACATAATATCCTGATTTCATGATTGTATTTAACGCTGGCACTCAAAGTTATTCTACACAGAGAAGCCGTGTAGAAATAGAAATAGACGATTCCCACGAATTGCGCTGTTTTCTCAATATTGCGAATATAATACATCAAATGATTTTTCTGCAAGTGCATGCACAAGTAATACCGGACACAAATTTAGACCAATTTCCAGATAGTAATTTGAAGTCATGAAGTGAAATATGTATGAAGCGCAATTCAAACGTCATCAAATGTGCGATTCATTCCGCTCAGATGAAGCGTTCACGCAAATGCAAATTATGATTGCGTGCTGGTACTCGTTTTCCTGGAATATGTTTTCTTAAGGGTATCGCATGAATTTTTATGAAGCCTTTCCACGTTTGAAGACTCATCGAAATCAGACTTTATTGCGAACATTTCTCGCCTGTTGCATAAACGTGCGAAAGGAACAGCCTAACATAAACGAAACAAGTTTGCCGAAGCTCTCATTTCATTCTCGCAAACTCAATATCCGCATGCATTGAGTTTGCATGTAAATTTACCCCTTAGCGTTCACGAATCTGAACCCCTAGCGCCCGTTCCTAAATGCATCCCCGTTTTGGTAAAGACATTTTCATCTCACTTCAGATATTTCAGGGGACTCCAGCTTTGTTTTACAGTTTTTTTCTTTATTCAAGCAAGCGACAAAGTAAAGTACAGGCGAGATTCTCTTGCACAATTTCATTACTCGAAGTCATGCACACGTAATATGCAGATAAAACACGCACGACACCTAGTGCAGTGAAGGGATGGGACTTTCGTGCCACGTTATCTCTTTTTCTTTTTCAGTTTATCGGTGCTCGAAACACCATTGTACCATCTGCAGTTGTATGCAAGGCGCCTGTGCACATTATGCAGAAATCATGGCCCACTCAGCAGAGTTCATTTGGTTCTTATAATAAAAACGTGATTCGAAGACTTTGTAGCTCCGTTTGTGGCCCCATAACTGAAAGAAGGCTTATTTTACAAACTGCTAGCATGAATGTTGAACTCAATTACCGAAAGCTCTGACGTCAGCTGCAAAAAAAAGCATGGTTGATCGGTCCCGGTCTAACATATGTGTTTAAATATTCACTATAGATTCACATAAAAGAGCTTGCACAATGTCTATTGGTGTTCGGCAGTTATGGGACCATTTAACGTGATTGTAACGACATTGATCTTGATAGTACAGGGCCAAATTTTATGAAAGGGAACACGGTAGCACGTGGCCTGCTCCCTCCGGCGCCTGCTGGCAGCAAGTTCCAGAAGGGAGCGTAAGCAACCTCAGCCTCTTCTCGCATCATCTCACGGCGCGCAAAACAAGCAGTCGCTGATGATATGAAACAAGCGGCAGGACTGCAACCCTCTCCCCCTTAAAGGCGCTTACGTAAAAGGTCGGTAATTGCATAGGAGGGATAGGGCCGGGACTGCAATCTGGCTGCTGATTTTATATCAGCACTGAGTGTTTGTTTTGCTTGCCCCACGTTGACGCCAGAAGAGACTGTGGTTGCTATCGCTCCCGCTTGAACGCACTGCCAGCAGCTGCCGGAGCACGCAGGCCACGCGATCCGTGTTCTCTTTCATGAAAATTGGCACTCTACGTACTTATCAAGATGACTGACAACCGTGATCACTGAATGAAAACACTTTGTCGCAGCTGTAATAATTCTTGCTGTGAGTGTAATAATAAAAAGAGATCTGAAGGCCAGAAGAGCGCCGATTATTGATTGATTCTTAAACTTGTTGCCACCCTGCTATTGTTGCCACCCCGCGGCAGGTTAAAGAGTTATTGAACGCTGCGGCCACACTAGAGGGAAAGGCGAAACCTTCCGTGTCCACCCTATAGCCCGGCTAACCTGGCTGCAATTTCACGAGCTGTCTTGCCAGTTTCTTAAGGTCGGAAGTAGTCCTGCGCCGTTGCCTTAGTTGCAAAGGCGACCGCTAATCGTGCAGCTGGTACCTTTATTTTAGGAATACTCACTAGATAGCACGCCCATATAAACGCTCATATTCTGCGTGCTTGTTTTCTTTTCGGCAGGAGAAGGACGTACTGATAGACGTACGGATGCTATATGAAGTGTGCGCCAAGTGATAAATGTACATGCCGTTCGGTCAGATTTATAGTGCATTGAATTGTAAATAAGGAACATTGTGTATGAACTTTGCATATATATATATATATATATATATATATATATATATATACATATATATTTTAGAATGGGGTGGCGTCTTTCTATGAAGGTAGATGAAGTTTCATGGAGGGTTTGAGGTCCCTCCGTTTCTTGATGGTGCAGGAGTGAATATCTACAGACGACTCGCATGCTGTCCCGATCTTCTCCGACCCAGCTCCTCAAACTTAGGAACGTGTATTCATGAGCACTACGTTATGTCAAGAAAGTAGGGTAATACGATTAGAAGTGAATATCTTCAATGTTACGATACTTTTTTTCTTTAACATACTGCAGGCTTTTCACGGCCCATGCAGGAATGAAGAAAAGAAAATACATATACTAAGCATCGAAAGAAAGTACATAATGGAATAACAAGAAAGAAGGTACACTGTCAACAGTTCATAATTCAAATGGACACACTTTATTATGTTCATAAATGATTGAATGGTGTTACAGCACACAATAATGTTATCTAGTCTATTTCAATGGTGTATAGCTGACGGAAAAAGAAGATGTTTGTGAGCTTTAACACGACTGAAAGTTTGGTGGATAGTTCTAGAATGGTTCAGACGCGATGAGTGTTTAGGCAGGTCTAGCAGTTCATTAAATTGTGATATGCGGAACTGACCGTGATAGAATTGGTAAAGAAGCTTAATACAGAAAGGTAGAGAGGTGAGAGAGTTCAAAACGCTGCATGTTTGAAAACAATGAGCGCGAGCACGAGGGAGCACAAGATAAGTGCACAGTACGCGTGCTATAGCAACTTAAGTTTGTTGAAAAAAGAAACTAACTTATCAGGAAATGCTTGCGGGATAGTTCATTCGCAGTGAAGCAGTGCCCGCGAGAACCACATACCGCACCAGGAGAAAGAAACGTACATAAGGCACCTTGTGTACGTCTCATTGAATCTGTTCTGGGCAAAGCGCTCGTCAGTTATTCCATGTTTTCATCCGCCCATTTGTTCTTGCTTCCGTCCGTCCATGCGTCGGTCCGTGCGTGCGTCCATGTGTCCGTCCATCTGTGTGACCGTTAGTGCATCCGTCCTTCCGTGCGTCCCTCCATGCGTCCTTTCATGCTTCCGTTCACACGTCCGTTCTTCCGTCTGTCCGTCCATCCGTCCGTGCGTCCGCCCCTCTGTCTGACTGTGCATCCACGAGTCCGTCCGTCTATCTGTATGTTCGTCCATCAGTCCGACTATCAAGTAAACACTCCAAGTACAGCCATCTCACATCTTGTCATGCATTCATCATATACAAGTGCTGCCATCCAGCGGACATTCTAAGGACCGCTCTTTGGGGTATGTGCCACTGGTGGCTTCATACACCGCTGGAGAATGGACAGATCCATACCCTAAGAAACTTGCCCCTAAAACCAACGCGATCGGAGCCATCACTATGCGTGCTCTAAATATTTAGTGGACGTTAAAGAAAGACTAAGCGTGCATACTTAAAGGTGTGAAGTCGGCGTTTCCTTTAGAGTAGTACTCCAGGCAAAGTTTTTCGTTGATGCGCTTACTAGTGTAAACCTTCCCGGAGAAGAAGGCAATCCCGTACAGAACACTAGCGGAGCAGAAAACAGCGTGATCGCCGTATTACAGCAAGCAACCTACACCCGCTGCGTCTCTACCATGCTTCTCAATCACAGCACCGAGATTTACCTGCTTTTAGGCTTGAAAAAGGTAGAAAGTCGGGATCAATGTTTCGAACTGTTCTGCTAATTGGATGTGGCCGTCGATGTACGCAAGCCATGACAGCATGCTTTTTGGACGTATCACCTAGTGGTGTGGTTTAAACCACACAAAATTTACACTTCTTGATAAGCCATTATGAAGCTGACACAAACACATGCGCAGTGTATTCAGTGTTTCCTAGCCAAACAACCTGTTGCTTTAAAAAAACATGAGACTTGTGCATGCAGGACTTCTTTATGGTGGACTGTGATGAGTACTTCGAGCTGGACTATAAACCCGTACTGTGTTCTTCTCGTCTTGCGCTCATTCCTGCTCACGCTGATTTTTGAACTATGCATCAGGATACAAGTGCATGAAAAAAAGCGAAAAAAAAACATCAAACAGACCGACCTCATCCTGATGCAAAAATAACCTTACTTTCTTTTAAACATGGTATGCCGATCCACTACACCAAGCCATTTCCACTAGAAATGAACATGCAGTGAACTCGTTAAATATTTGATTGTGAAGTGACTGCGTGATAATCAGTCCTCTGTAGGCTCGAAATAAGTGAAATTATTGTTAAGCACAATTATTCTCATGTTTGAAATTCATATTGCTGAGCGATGAAAGATTTGCAAAATGATTATAGCTGAGGAACCTTGCTTTAAACAGGGAACCTAAGTTACATCACTATAACAAGCTCATATGGTTATCTGTCTTTTCTGTGAATAGCTTTTGGGATTTCTAATTACTGATTTTCGGGGCCTTGTTTCAATTGGCTATCGCAGCGAGTGGCGAGACCCCCACAAACCCACGCATGCCAACATCATCCACAGAGAACCGAGTGAGGTAGAGTCGTGCTAAGGTGTGTCTATGACAGACAGGGCCTTTAGAAAACCGTCTCAATGCTGCCCCCCCCCCTTTCCCGTATTTTCTGCCATAGAGCAAAGAAGAGCCGAGAGACAAACGAGCTTTCTCACTTCGTGCGGCTTCATTGAACAGCTCTCATTACCGACGTAAACCGTTTTGTTCTTGACTTCATTTCGTCGCCCTGCAGAGAGCAGTCGCACTTCGTTTATTTCCTCTCGTCTTGCAAACCGAGCCAAAACTGTTTTCCTAATGCGCTTCGCTAAGAGGACTCCCGTCGTGACATCATGTGTTGGGGGTGTTTCCGCGGGTGTCAAAGTAAATGAATGTTTTGGAACGATGTAAGGGCCAGTGGTGGAACCGGATTTTCACGTCTGCTACCTATCTATGTACCCCTAGTGTCTGTCTGCCGGATTACCGTAATGAATTTTTTATCTAGCCGCTCGCGTCTTTTGACGCGGCATGGGCACGCGTGCGCCGTGTGTTGTTTTTGAACAGTACTCGCTGATGACCACTTTGTATTTTTGTCGTTTTCACTGGCAGCTGACCAGCCAGCGAGGCTTTCAAGGTGCCGCCATCCGTCGGGGTGCGGTCAGCTGCACGAAAGTTCATCTTCGCCCGAGCCGACCTCATCTTGCGTGGCTGTGCCCCGGCTCGTGAACGACTTCTTTTATCTTGTTTTTCTTTTCTTTTCTATTGTTAATCATATAACGAAGCGTCAAAAACGCATTCTACACCTTGGCCTGTGTATACATACATGTATTTGTAGTTTGAGTATTTATGTGTAATTTTACACATGCATTTCTCTGAGTGCCGTGTAGAGCGTGTTCGTTTGGATTACGCATGGGTGCTTTTCAGTGGATCGAAAATGCGTTCAGCAGCACCAAAACTGTACGAACGATCAAGAAATTTCTCGACAAGAATTAGGACCTGGTCACTGCTTTTGCAGCGAAAGCTGTTATGAGATCACAACAAGGTTCACATGCGCGCCATATCGAATGAAATAAGAAAAAAAAACCTCAGTTTATAAAGAACACGAACGACAACACGGGATTCGAACCCATGCCCCTAGCGCGCCAGCCCAGCATATAAAACTGAGCCATACCAATACGTGGGACTCCTTTGCAAACTAGCCTTAGCCTGGCTTGATGTCGCGAAAAGAATCGCAATGTTGTGAGTAACAAAGCATGTTAGAACAGCAAAAAAAAAACAACAAGGTGTTACATAATACGAATTGCCAACGAGTGGGTTGTACAATGCTCCAACCCATTACAAAAGCTTGATCGTGTTCATCTAATAACTGTGGCGCATACCCACCATGGGTACTGTGGGGATCACAAAATCATGTGGCATAGTTCTTCAACGTATTCAGCGACGGCACAAAAGAATTTCACAAAGGTTGTTGCAAGTGTGCAACGGGTACCACGCTTCTCCGAAGAATGACGAAGATGAGCATGGTGAATGCCTGCAAACTACACAATGATTTATGACAGAGTTGGTACCATGAAATATTGCTTTCACCAACTACCCAAAAAGTGTTAAAATATTCGGCAGATCCCACGTACCTGGGCATCGAAGTTACGCGAAGCATGCGGAAGGAAGGTGACCATATTGCAATGTTTGTATGGAGGGACACATGTTGAAACGACACTACTTGTATGTACAAGTCTTGCACGCACAGACATACGTTGAAGAGTTGCAGATGTTTATAGAAGCAGTTGTATGCACTTGTGCAATGATGCCAGCTTAAACATGCGTATTAGCAACACTAAAACCTGATATGAAACGCTGTTGTTGCCGAGGATGCTGGCCCTGGACACTGCTACGTAAATGAACTTCAGTGCATAGCAACTAATCGTGATTGACGCTAACCCGACGTGACAGTTGTATTAAAGGAGTACATATGTAATGTTTATAAAAGTGGGTAGGCAGCACTGCAATCTCTAAGGACGTTACACGAAGATTAGCGTCTATTTGAAAAGAATTTCTGAGACCTGGCGTAGCTCTGTGGTAAAATGGCTCATTGGCACGCAGAATGCTTGGGTTCGTTTCCAGCGGGTACCCTGACAATTATTTTTTCTATTTGTCCGGTTGACGCTACCGATGTAGGGTATTACTTAACACTCGCGTGTTAAAATTGTCCAGGTGTGTTCTCGTCGTTCCTGGGTAGATACGAAATGTGAATCACCTGTGGCACCTACCCGCATACCAGCGGCACACACCGACTCGTGGGTATGTGCCACTGTCTGGCTAAAAGTGTTTGACGACGTACGTGACGGGATTGTGACATTATCCATGTCTTGAGCAGCGCATCATATTCGTCAAACCATCTTACCCTCCCATGCCAATTTTGGTTCACGCTAGGTTAAGGGGTTGACGATAAGTAGACCCAAACGAAAGCGGCTAGATAGATAGATAGATAGATAGATAGATAGATAGATAGATAGATAGATAGATAGATAGATAGATAGATAGATAGATACGCTTAAAGTCGCCGAAATTCGCAAAAAAATGCTTCGCATATAAAAGGGCTCTGAACGAAGGATTACATGGTGAATGCCTGCCTACTACACAATAATTTAGAGCATAATGGGTACCCTGCAAGTGTGCTTGCAGCAGCTACCCGAGGAGTGTTAATAAAGGACTCTGAATGGCCGCTCTTCCAGCTTTCGCTGCGACAGTGCTGTGCGTTCTGCGCGAGCCTGGCGGTGTTTAGATGCGAAGTCTTCTTTAGCTAACTTCGGTGACTTTGGGCGTATTCATCTATCTAGCCGTATACATTTTGGTGCTCTCGTGGTCATCCCTTCAACTTGGCGTGAACAAAAATTGGCATGGGAGGGTAAGATGGTTTTACGAATTTGACGCGCTGGTCGAGACATGAATATTATCACAATCCCGTCGCGTACGTTGTCAAACACTCCCCCCAGACTGTGGCACATACGCAAGGGTGGGTATGTGTCACTGGTATGCGGGTATGTGCCACAGGTGATTGACACTTAGTATCTACCCAGGAACGACGAGAACACACATGGGTAATTTTAACGCGCGAGCATTAGCCGACATTGGTAGCGTTGACCCGACGAGTGCAGACTCGTCGTGAAGGTCCCAGCTGGAATCGAACCCAAGCCTTCAGCGTGGTACTGAAGCAATTCACCACAGATCTACGCAAGGTCTTGGAACTCCTTTTAAAATAGGCGCTCATCTTCGTGAAACGTCAATAGTGCTTGCAGTGCTGCCTACCCAATTTTTCAAACATATGTGCTCCTTTTATACAGCCATCACGTCGCGTTAACGTAGATTGTGGTGCGGTGCGATCCGCTCAAGTTTATTCATGTATAGCAGTGTCCAGGGCCAACATCCTGGCGAGCATCAGCGCTTCATATCAACTTCTGGTGTAGCTATTAGGCACGCTCCAGTTCGCGTCATTGCGCAAGTTCGAAGAACTGGTTATATATTTACCTGCAACCATTCATCATATGTCTGTGCACGCAACATTTGTACATATATTTGGCGTCCTTTCATGACGTGTTGCTCAGTTATAAAATGCAACATGGTCACCTTCACTCCGCATCCTTCGCATAACGTCGATTCTCTCTGATTATATTTAAAAATGGGGCGAGAACCTACCTGTATCTTTGTAGAAACCTTACATTTTCCTTCAGCAGGATGCTTGGTGTGAAGGTAATCAAAAACGTGGTCAAATTTTCTTGTGAACGCCTCCATTCCCACTAAGTCTTCTAGTCCTTGCACTCCTTTTTCTCTGTTCCTCTTCAGGCCAATCACAGTACTGTGGCTGGAGACCTGCGTTGAAAAATATGTGTGAAGGTCATGTCCTAGCGCTGAGTGCAATCAGCTGAGGAAGCCCAATATAAATATTTGCATAATTTCCACGCTTCCGCTGGCTTTTTTATATTTTCATGTAACCACACCTGTTAATCTTAAACACCATTTCACAAGCGCCGAGCTAGAGTTTTTAAAGTTATGGATTATTTTAAATTTTTGATATTTTGAACGCGCTACGTGAAGAGTACAGTATTTAATGAAACAAAACGGCCAACAACGAAAAGGTTAGAACTTTCTATGCTGTACCTGTAAGGGTGGCGTTGCATTTACGCATTCGATATTTTGGTCAGCCTTACCACTGACTGGCCAGCCTTACCGCCGGCTGATGGCTCAGTGCACAACTTGTACTTCAAATGTTAAAACAAAAGCCTCAAATGACACAAAAAAGAGGAAACTTGACCATCAGCGCTGGCGTCCTACAATGGTGGCGTCAACACAAGTGATCCAAAGAATCATAATCAATAAATGATGTCATAATCATACGTCTGTGTTACTTCTCAGATGTGACGTAAGCCTGACGTCAGTATTAAAGCACCATAGCGTCACACAACGTGACGTGACGTGAAATTTCATCACATGCTATTATCACTTTGCACTACCTCCGTGATAGGTGGGCTAACCACGGATGCAAAGCAAGACCAACAGAGGTACGAAAAACTTTCAATGCCTTCTATTTTGAGGGTAGTGGAAATACCACGTTAGGTGGAGAAAGAATTCAGATAGTCACGGTGATGATCAATAATCTCAGCTGGAAGAAACAGCTGTCAAGCCTGCGCGAAACACGCAGCACAGTGAAAGTGAAAGCTAGAAGAGCGGCCTTTCGAGACTTTTCTAAACACTCTTCGGAAAACTGCTACAAGCACAATTGCTTGGTATCCATTACGCCATAAACATTTGTAATTTGTTTCCGTTTGTTTTGTCGCCTAGAACACCTTGCCTCATTCCCACAAGGGGGATTGGCCACACTGTACCTTATAACGTAAACTTTTATACAACGCCTGGTAAAAAAAGAGAGCAATCAGATAAGAACAAAAATAAGTTCTGTATTGTAGAACTGCGTTCACTATGCCATTCTTCGTTTTTTTTTTCGGGGAAGCGCGGTACCCGCTATATACTTGCAAGCAGTTTTGTGCAAGTTTTTTATTCAGTAGCTCACGACGATGAATCATCAGGCCTGAAGTTGGTGTGCGCCACAGTTTATAAGTGATGAAAAAGAAGCTTTCGTAGCAGGTTTAGAATTTAGGATGGGCAACTCGTTACGCAAATTCGCATTTTGTGATGCCCAGAAATTTCTCGGCAGTTATAAAATGCTATATTACTCAAATAACCGCGATTCATTTTCTGACATCAAGCCTGCCTAAGGCAAGGCAAATTTACGCATGAGTCCAAAGCACCGCATGGGTCAGCAGGGGTCGAACACTGAGCTGGCACGCAGTGAACCCGTGTTCGAATCCGACTTGTTGTTTTTTATTTACTGATATTTTTTTCTTAGTTCTTGCGATAGCGGATATAAACACTGTCGGCGGTGCCGGGCATCTAAGGCCCCGCGCGTGACCCACGTTGTGATCTTACAACAGCTTTCGCTGTAAAACAAGATGTCGTTTGCCTTTCTGTTCGCTAGTACATTGCACCCATAAAGAGTTTTGTCAACTTTTAACTGTCAGCTATTTACTTGTACAAGACTGCAAATGCCTAATTAGGATGACACTTTCAGTGCGCAGAAAGTACGCCACGTGAAGGTGCGCTGGCCGTGTAGCTATACTGCTGTGGTGGCATTCCACAGTATGTACTAAGTGAGAGTATGTTGCTGCGATATTTTAAGTGCGAATGCACTTTATAAGCGACCCTGAATCCGCCGTCTGCGTTACGCCTCCTACTCTCCCCTAACGGCGCGAGGAGTGGAGAGGAGCGACTGTAGCAACGGCGCAGCGACGTCATACACCACGTGATTGCGCGTGCTCCGCCCTCCATTTCGTAGCTGCGTACGCGCGCAGCCACGACTTGCTCGAGATCGGCAAGACGTCATAGGTACGGATCCATCGCAGGCATCAACCTCGACTGCGATACCTCCAACAACGAGTACAACCCAATGGAATGCTAGCATTGCACGCGTCGTTGAAGATGTCGCGCCGGTTAAAGACAAGGCAGCGCGGCGAAGCGCCTGTGATGCTGAGCGCAAGCGGGCGAAGAGCGCCACGGAAATAAACATCATTATAGTGCGAATTTACTCTCACATATACGCATAAACTCACCAAGATTTCCCGAGAGGGTCTAATGATTACTGCGAATCGCAATGTGATCTCACAGGGGAGTTTACGTTAACTCACTGACGAATGCCAACGGATTTTAACTTTACTCTCCCTCATAGCATAACCCCGTGCCCTCGCACTTAACCATGTTCATCCTCGGGAAAATGCTTGGGAGTTTTTTTATTCGATTTAGATATCTTCATTTCTTGTGTGTCAAATATATTTGTCATTTTACGGTCGTGTGTGCATATATGGCTGAGAAAAAAATGGGACCATGTACCCGGGGGAAACCCTCATGTTGCGCACGTGGGCCGTCACGTGTCTAACGGCGCTGACGTGGGTGCCGCGGTGAGCACTGGAAGATTCATTTGAAGCAATGGCAGGCATAGTCCTTGTAGTTGACACGTACAACATGTTTTAACGCGTAAGTTAAGCACGTTTAAGGTTTATTGCGCTTGAATCAACGAGTCAGCGGTATAGCGAGCGGTGCTAAAGGCAAGTGTTTCTGGAGAATGGACGAGGCTGCAGCTGCGGCCTCCGCAGTGAGCGAGTGCGCGGCAAGCAAGATAGAGAGTTAAGTCAGCGCGGCAGACGTAAAAAGGAGAAGGAAGTGGGAATACGGAGCTAGCCTTTATCTAGAAAACGTCGTTTTCCTGGACTACGACCACGGGTCTTGTTCTTAACATTTGATGCCGTGAAACCCGGGAGTGGTCATTCCGGGATTACAATGACGTCAGCCCAGCGGCTTCGGAAGGTGCGTGGAACTGTCAGGGACAGCGTCTGACGAAGCATTACGCTCCTGACAGGACTTCAGCGCAACTCCTACACTGAGGCACGCGAGGTGAACAGGCAAGTCACCGAGAGAAGCTGAGCTGCACCAGTTGGACAAACAGATCCTCGACTTAACGGAAGACGAGGTAATTGACTAGGAACTAAAAAATGCTGCACACTACGGTGAGAAGATCGCGTATGCAATCGTTCAGGACTAGTACTTTCTGCTCGAATGCAAACAGTCAGTTCACGTGTGCGACACGAGCTATTGTGCGCTTTCTTACGCCAGTCATGACGATGGAAACAACTACCGAGTTTCCGTAAAGATGGCGTTAACTGTGACAATTTCTTACGAATAGAAAGAGGCATTGGATTTTTGGAAGACACAGATTCTCACCAAAAAACCGAAGTGTTGGCGAGTGAAGACAAATCTGCCGAGGTTGAAAGTATTATCACCGAATCGGTCGTACCAGTGTGCAGAAGCATGGGGACTTCACACATCAGAGTTCAATACATCGGGACTCTTTCGGCAAATATCAAGAGACGATGACGTGCATGAAAGATACCCCTCAGCAAACTATTCACGCTGTTCATTGGACAAGAGAGGAACAGCTATAGGATGATTATGGCAGTACAGCAAAGTTGGAGGAAGAACCGAGAAACGAAGATCAAGCAGTTGCCAATGTTGAACAAGGGAAAGAAAGAAACACTAATGATGTACGCTGTAGAACTTTTGAGAAGATTGACCAGTGATGAACACATAGCTTTCACTAGCCAACTGGTGATGAGTGTGAGAGAACCTGCTGACATCCAACAATGACCATGAGCTAGTCGTTGCAGTGAGCAGTCCTACCAAATTTTGAATTGTGTCCTTATTGTTTGATGCACGGGTCGGACGTCAGGACTTCGTTCCACTCAGCTTCGAGGTACCATACAATGATGTGACAAATCAAGGGGTTCGTTACTTGAAAACGAAGGTGAAAAGGCTGTTTATGTGTTGGAAAGTGAACCGGTGGGTCCTAGAAAAGCAGCCGCAGCGGAATCGTCACCACGCATACCAACCGTGCATGCGTTGCAGCAAGCATATTGTTACGGAGCACCGAGAGAGCAAGGCGCAGGTTTTCAGTCGCAGCAAAAAACGTCGATGCATGTATCCGGGAACTTCTTGAAGAAGACTCCAAAGTGCTGTAGTAAACCGTCTACTGGAGAGGCTGAGTGTTGTGTACGCCCAAAACGCCCCACCAAGATGTCAACAACGGAGATAGAAGCACGCGCATCGTTCACGTTTCGGACTAGCAGGCTTCATTTGAGAAGGTTGTCACAGACGTGGTGGTATATTCCAAGAACATCACCGCGAATGACGCAGCTGCATTACGGAAAAGACGTAGTTTCGAGAGCCTGCTCAGTGGGTTCGACAACGAACCACGTGGTGAGCCAGCATGAACAAAACTCTTAGATGCGATAAGCAAGTCGTGTCTCAATGAGTTCTCTTCCTCTCAGGATGTTGAAAATAGGTGGGGCATGGGCTTGGGGGGAGGTGCAATAGATGTAAAAGGACAGAAAAAGAAGGTATGAATGCGGAGCTATGCGGAGAATGCTGATCGAGTAAATGCCGTGTTGCTGGTCTACGATTGCGGATCCTTGTTCCTAACACTACACATGATTATAACAAGATAGTGGGAAATTACAAGAATGCGAACGATTCATTCTCAAAGCCAACACCTTTGCAGGAGCACAAGAGCGTCTTTTCTTTTTTTGATGGCTGCTGTCGCAACATAAAACGCGTCGCCATATACCGATAACCTGCACTGGTTGCGAGACTGCCTATTGTACTCGCTTTTCGTGCTGTACGTGTACTCATTACATGGTTACAGAAGGTATTTTATTGCATTGTAAACAATGCTGCTTTTTGGACTAAACGCTATCTTCTTTGCCCTGCAGTAGTAGAATTACAGTATACAACTATCTGATAAATCTAAGAACTTCCTAAAAATAAGGACACACTATTGTAAGCAGTGAATCAATTATCTCTAAGCGAGGGCGATACACACACTGATCGCAATAAGTGGCTTACCGAACTTGCTTAATTTTCTGTAATATAGCTACGGGAGGAAGCTTACACAAGTGATCCTGCTTCCAATTCGTCTTTCGCATTTCATCATTGTCGTTGCCTACGAATCTCACTCTGAATGATTGAGAGCCTTGTTCCGAGTGGAGCCGAGTTTCCTTGCAGCGTTGGTGTTTGCATCGTTCAGCTTAGATGGTTCAATCATGCAACGTGCCGCATCGGCTAACCTTTATGAAATCTGTGTACTGTGGCATACAGAACTCGACTCCGGAATTAGCTGTGTCGAGGCTCTCTTGTGAATGCCTAATGACGCACCGGTGCAGGTGCTCTACCCATGCTTGCATGTTTCAGTTGAATTGTTAATTCTTTATTTCAAAGAAGTTTTGTTGACCGAAAAGGGGTGAGAGCCGTGCTTTGCCCCTCAAAAAAAAACAAAGCTGACACTGTATTTATTCAGACATATGTTTTGTGGTACTACAGTGGTTAACAATGTTCACCGCCGTGTATTGTTCAGAGCTGAGAGATTCATAATGGTCCAACCGATCTTTCAGAGTTGCACATCGGGACGAACCTTCTGTTAAATCCGATGTTTGCGTTCGGAAAGCAACGCAATGTCAGTTTCAGGATGCTATATAGCTGCCACGGATGAAGTCTCGCCGCAAAAAATATTGATATTGTACCTTTGAATTATTCGAGGTTCCAACCAGAGGCATAGTTTAGAGCGGGGAAAGGTCAGCGTCAAGCAGAAAGCGTGGATTCCCCGCAGGGGCGCCTGCGCAAGCAGGCGTTTGGTGTGTAGCGACACCACGGACCCGAGCTAACGGGGGAGTTTTGACTCCCTCCCACGCCTAGCCGTGCGTGGCTGAGCCGTGTCCGGGGAAAAGGGGATCCTGGGGGTTGAGCCGACGCCGGGTGATTGGACCTTAAAGGCCCCCCGGCAGAGGCAACACACCCCTTTGGCCCTGGCTTCACGTAGACGGCACCCCCGAATTGACCCGCCTGGGGGGAATCGGCAGTCGCCTTTTCCTGTCTCCCCCTCACATCTTCGTCTTTTCTCTTACTTCAAATCTTTCCTGTCCTCTACTCTTTTCCGTTGACTTCCGTGTTTCCTGGCGGCAAGGGTTAACCCTGTGTGGCTATCCTACCTTGGATACACCATATTCGGTTATAGTGGTGGCGTACAGCTGGCGTCTGCAGGTCCTGTGCTTACAGACCCTGCATCGTCCCCTTGTAGGACTCCATGGTGGGTGGCTGGCGCCGCTGCCGAAAATGAACCTTTTCCTATGGATAGTTCCTTCCCCCCACTCCCTGATCGCCCTCAGAAAAGAGGGCGCACCGATGAAGTCTTCCAGTTTTATGGTCACCAGAGAGTATCCTTTCCCCGATTCCATGTTATCCACGCTGGCACACCCGGTAAATCAGTGAGAACAATTTCACCTTTTCTTGTTTCAAAGTCTTTGACAGAAATCTTTGGCCCAGGATATAAAGCATCGAGAATGACAAGTGGTGACCTCCTGCTAGAGCTCCGCGACCAGAAACAGTATGAAAAATTGTCTAATCTAGTGAAATTCGGAGATACCAAATTAATAGTAACCCCACACCGAACCATGAACACCACCCGTGGCGTTGTCTCAGATGATGATCTGTTAGGGCTGACGGAGGCTGAACTCCTGGAGGGTTTTAGCGAACAGAATGTCATCAACGTGAAACGAATTAGGATGAGGCGTGATGGCAAAGAAATCCAGACTAAGCACCTGATACTTACTTTTAATTCAAGTGTACTGCCCGACTCCGTTGAGGCTGGGTACATCAAGCTCCGAGTGAGGCCATATATACCGAACCCTCTCCGATGTTTTAAATGCCAGCGATTCGGCCACAGTTCTCAGAACTGCCGAGGCCGCCTAACTTGTGTGAAATGCAGTGCTGATGAACACACATCTGATGCCTGTGAAAACTCTCCTCACTGTGCGAATTGTAATGGGGAACATGCCGCATACTCACGGTCATGCCCAAGCTGGAAGAAAGAAAAGGAAATTGTCACGATTAAGGTAACACAAAACATTTCATTTAGAGAGGCACGAAGGCAGGTGTCCCACCTGCCAGAAACCAGCTTTGCCGAAGTGGCGCGTCAGGGGGCAGCGCCACGACGGCCCCCGGCGCCTGTCTGGCACACGCGTAGTGCGCCGGTGGTGACGCCTTCTGCCCCCTCGGCGGTTGCAGCCAGTGCTGCTCCGCCATTGAAGAAGGACCCACCAGCCACCGGGCTGGGGGCCGCGAAGGCCTTGTCTTTAGAGGCGAGGCCCTCAAAACAAATGCAGCGCTCGCAAGAGCGCGTGTCCAGCGCCTCGCAAGAGGCAATGGACACAACACCGAGTGTGAGGGGCGCAGCCAGCGCCTAGGGATCGGCGCGACTCTGTCGACCGATCCAAAAAAGAAAAATCTCGTGTCACGGCCCCTGGAAAGGGTCTGTGAGCTTACTTTCCACCCTTGAGCACAGAACACAAAATACACCTAAAATGGACACACAAATACTACAGTGGAATGCCAGAGGCCTATTTAAAAACCTAGATGATATCAAGGACTTGCCTAATGACTATCAGCCAAAAGTGTTCTGTGTTCAAGAAACTCATTTAAAGTCGACTCATGTGAATTTCTTGAATCAATATGTGGTTTTTTCGTAAAGATCGAAATGGTGGCAATTTCTCTTCTGGAGGTGTGGCCATCATTGCACAAAGAAGCGTAGCATGCCAGCACATTGTGCTACAAAGCTCTCTTGAGGTTGTGGCTGTTCGCGCTATTCTATTCAACCGTCTTATATCTATCTGCTCGATCTACATAGCCCCTGACGAACCAATCAATAAAATAGAGTTCGAAAAGCTTATTGATCAGCTTCCAGAACCATATGTGTTAATTGGAGATTTTAATGCTCACAGTTCGCTATGGGGAGATACCAAATGTGATGCGAGAGGTCGTGCAATAGAAAACTTTCTTCTCGCATCCGGAGCCTGCCTGCTCAATAAGGCAGAGCCAACCTACTTCAGTACCACGCACAATACATATTCATGCATAGATTTAGCCATTGGATCACCGTCACTCCTACCTTACTTAGATTGGAAAGTTATAATAATCCATATGGAAGTGACCATTTTCCAACTCTTTTAGCAACAAAACAACGGGATGACCGGCCGTCTTATCCCAAAAAGTAGAACTTTCATGTTGCAAACTGGGTGAAATTCAGAGAGCTATGTACACTACGCCTCGAAGAGGTAGACCATTTGGAAGTAGAAGAGATGGCCAACTATATTTCGGAATATGTTCTTACTTGTGCAAAAAAGTGCATACCGCAGTCCAGGAATGATAAGGTTAACGCAAAGCCATGGTGGAATCGGGAGTGTGAAATTGCTAAAAAACGGCAAAACAAAGCATGGAGGGTTTTTTCTCGCTACCCAACAGCAGAAAACTTGATAACCTTTAAACGTTGCAAAGCGAATGGCAGGCGTGTTCGCCGTATAGCCAAACGGGAAAGCTGGACACGCTATATATCCTCAATAAACTCCTACACAGACGCCAGCAAGGTTTATAATAGGGTGCATAAACTCAAAGGACAAGGCCCAAATCCCTTCCATTTGGTGAATGACTGCGGTGATACAATAGAAGAACAAGCAAACGCTCTTGGCGTACACTTCGAGAAAATGTCAAGCTCAGAAAACTATACCACTAAGTTCTTACGCCACAAAAGCATAGCTGAAAGTGTACCTCTGTGCCGGAACAAGCCTCGATCAGACGGATACAATAAACCACTAACAGTATATGAACTGAAGCTCGCCCTTGGATCCTGTGGGAGTTCTGCTCCTGGTTCTGATACAATTACTTATGAAATGATCGGAAATCTCCCTGATGAAACCCTAAACTGCCTTTTAGCCCTTTACAACAAGATTTTCAGTACCGGCAAAATACCCTCTGCTTGGAAAGAGGCAATAGTACTACCGATCCTTAAACAGGGCAAAGATCCCTCTTCGGTAAATAGTTACAGGCCTATCGCCCTCACAAGCTGCCTTCTCAAAGTGTTTGAAAAAATGATTAACCGCCGCTTGGTCTATTACTTGGAGTACAATGGCATATTGGACCCGTGCCAGTCTGGTTTCCGTACAGCTAGATCCACAACCGACAATCTTGTCCTCCTCGAGTCGTATATACGTGACGCGTTTGTACACAATCAATACTGTTTGTCTGTTTTCTTCGATCTTGAGAAGGCATATGATACTGACTGGCGATATGGAATCTTGCAAGATCTACTGTCTTTCGGAATATGTGGCAGGTTGTTTACCATCTTAAAAGATTACCTGTCGGAAAGGAAGTTCCGTGTAAGAATAGGTACTGTGTTATCGCGCACATTTCTTCAAGAAAATGGAGTGCCGCAGGGAGGAGTATTAAGCTGCACCCTATTTATAGTTAAAATGAACTCTCTTCGCTCTGTTATTCCACCTGCGATATCGTACTCTCTATACGTGGACGACATTCAAATTAATTTCAAATCGTGTAACTTGACTGTATGCGAACGCCAAATACAGCTAGGTGTTAACCGACTTGCAAAATGGGCTGACGAGAATGGTTTTAAGTTTAACACTGACAAGACTACTAGTGTGCTGTTCTCGAGACGACGAGGTGTGCATCCTGACCCCTGTATACTAATGATTGGACAAAACATACTCGTCACGAAAGAACAAAAATTCCTCGGTGTAATTTTTGATTCCAAACTCACCTTCATCCAGCACATAAAACAGCTGAAGTTAAAATGTCTCAAGACCATGAACCTTTTAAAGATTTTATCGCATCAGTCATGGGGGACAGACAGGCACTGTCTCATATCTCTGTTTCGAAGCCTGGTTCTGTCACGCATAGACTATGGATGCATAGTATATCAGTCAGCTTCAAGAACAGCCCTGAAAATGTTGGACCCTGTATACCACCTAGGTATCCGGTTGGCACTTGGTGCCTTCCGTACCAGCCCTATTCAAAGCCTTTATGCAGAGTCAGATCAGTGGCCACTAGACTATCAGCGCACGTATCTAGGAGTCAACTATGCAGTTAAGATCATGTCTTTGAAGCAGCACCCATGTAAAACACTTATGAACGATGTGTCTACTACCCAGTTATACCTTAACCGTCCTTCTATCGCCCCACCGTTTCCATTGGCAATACGACCGGCATTAAAACAACTTGCAATTTTTTTCAATGACTTGGAGGAAAGTGACCTTGTCGAACACATCCCTCCCTGGCAGCAAAGTCCAGTCACTTGTGACTGGTCTTTCAAAGACATCATGAAGGAAAACTGTCCAAGTGCACTCATTGAGCAACATTTCTTAGCCCTTGAACACAAATATCGTTCAACTGCGTTCTTCTGTGATGGCTCAAAATCTCAAACATCTGTATCTTGTGCAGCCTATGGACAAAAGCTCTCGGACACCAGAACCATGCATACACATACCAGCATTTTCACAGCGGAAGCCTATGGTATCCTGCTCATTATACAACATATTAAACAACACAAGATACAAAAGTCTATAGTGTACACAGATTCATTAAGTGTTGTCAGGGCCCTGTCTTGTGGCAAGTACAGCAAGAACCCTACTTTTAATAAGCTCCTTAACGAAATCTATGCAGCCTACAACCTAAAACTTTCTATTGTTATTTGCTGGGTTCCAGGTCATTCTGGAATTGCGGGCAATGAAATAGTGGACAAGAATGCACGAGAAGCCGCTGGTCGGCAAACCATAGATATAACCTCTGTTCCGGGTGTAGATCTAAAACCTGTTGTACGTAGAGGTCTACGCAACCACTGGCAAGCTGAATGGGACAGAGAAGTCGACAACAAACTCCACCTAGTAAAACCCCAGCTGAGAAAAGTTATCCCCCAAAAACTCAACAGGTTCGCTGAAGTCACTCTAACACGGCTCAGAATAGGCCACACTTATGCCACACATAAACACCTTTTGACAGGCACTGATCCACCTACATGTATACACTGTGGAGAGAGTCTAACTGTTGTGCATGTTCTCATACAATGTCCTCTTCTTCACCAAGCACGACTGATCCATTTCAGGGAGCTCTATCGACATCATGTCCCACTTCATCCAGCGTTGTTTTTATCACTTGATGCAGTGGTCGACCTTAAGAGACTTCTCCATTATCTTGCGAAAGTGCAATTTTTAACAATGATATTCATTCCATCCTAGGCACCAGCTTCGCCTCAAGAGCGAGGTACTGCCTGTTGCATAAAAAGTATGTCTTAGCCTTCGCAGTTCTTGCTCAGGCAAGGACTTCAGCTGCGAGGGTCTTGGGCCTTGCAGACTAATTTAACAGCACAGATTTCAGCCAACAAAATGAAGGTTTTAGCAAAGTGACATTCCTTTTTAAACAAAGCGACATTCTTTTAAATATACTGTGTTTTAAATAGTTCGTAGATATTTGTTTTAATATTTAATCATGTTTTAATCACTTGTTTTAATTTTTAAACTAATAACCAAATTGAAAGGACACTTGTACTGGCGCTCTTTGGCCTTAGATGCCCTTGCGCCAATAAAACTTAACGTAATAATAATAAGAAAGCGTGGATTGTGTATTGACGTGCGCTGACGCGAAGGTTTTGCACTACTATACACTTTTGCACATGGTGCCATAAAATGCTATGGATATTGCCCAAACAAACTACCCCCACGTTATCACAGCAAGCGGACGTGTATAACCGGTGTTCTACCTTTCACTCTCCAGTCAGGAATGCTGCGATTCGTTTGCCACGCGAGTGTTTGATAAAGCGTGGCGCCCAGGGAAAGAGTGGATCAATTGCATATCGATTCATTGGTGCTATAAAGAAAGTTGGGCATCACTACGGATGGCTTATATGTATTGTAGGTAGACAGGCAGGCGCAGCAGCGACACGGGTGAACCGGCATCTGCACATCTGTATAGTAGACGCCATTCTAATAGGAACTCTAGTGATCGCATGAGTGAACTCAGCATAATTAACTCGTCAGACATGCGCATTGATGCCACTGTCGTCCTACCACAGCTATTGACAGCACGCACAAAGCTTCACGAAATGGTTTCTAAGAAAATAAATCATTAAAAGAAGTTTCCGAAGGCCAGACCAAGAGCCGGACAGTACGTTGTACTTATATCGTGTTGTTTCCGTTACCCCACTCTGAACAAGTGAAGCCTTGCAACACTTCGCTGCCACAGGACGAGTGGCAACTGCGCCTTCTTTCCACGCCGGGCGCGCTGCCACACCGTCTATGCGAGAAGCGCGTGATGACGGGTTCCGGCGTGTACATACGATTACAGGGGAAGCTGTATTGTTCAGGAATCCACCACAGACAAATGCTTGACGGAGACCTCATGCATGACTGTCCCTCGTGGGGCCGTAGAGATACGATCTTCAGATTATTCCTATTGCTAAAGTCCGCAAAAGTGTAGCCAGAATCCGCCTTCCTGGTTATGCCGGCGATAGGCGTAGCCACCATGCATGCTTAGCACCAACGTATTTTCTACGTTCAGCACTGAGGGAGTGAATCAATTTCTCGGTTAAAGCGACTACATGCCGGCAGAACGCCATGGTGTTTCGTTTAGGTGTGCAGTAAAGAATTCCATCAGAACATAATTTAGCTGGCGTGCCCTGCTATGGTGTGCTTCATGAGTACTGTCTGCGGAAATCTTTAATGAACATAATTTGTTTAGGCAAGTTGGATGTTTCTTTTTATTTCTTGAAATGAGCAAGAAAGTCGAAAACAGACCAGTCAGTAGCAATCATTCCAAGCGAATAAGGATAATAAAAGCTGGAGTGGTGGACGCGTGTAATGTAATCATCACACATGTTTCTTCTTTTTTTCTCAGCTCGGACATAGCAAAGCGTGGAAAACAAGTGGGCGTGATCTGTTTCTGCGCGCACAATTTGTCTCTCCTTGCCAGCATCACCCCTCTCCAGTTGTTTCAACGAAGTGGGCCCAGCTCGTATACCCCCTGTCCAGCGAACGCTGGCGCACATGTCGGCTTGTCCAGCCATGCACTCTCGGCGACAATAGATGACCAGCCACTGGCTCGTTGTGCTTGCGAACGAAGTCCCTCTGTCATTGCGTTTTCGTATCCAGCTCTCGCACGGGGCTAACCGCATACGGACAACCTGAAGCCGAGAGACGCCTGCCTCCCATAGAGCGGGCGTGCACCTATTGCAGGTATACTGAGGACGCGAGGTGTACCGAATATTCACGACGCAAAGCACCAATGTCAGCCAAATCACCTATAGACCAAATTAGCTAGACATAATTAAGTGCCGTATCACAATAATGAATTGAATATAATTCATGAACAATCGTCATGCTGCTAAATGATACCTACCTTTGACGCCGAAGATCAATTATCTAAACTTGAAAAAAAAGTGAGAGAACAGGACACACGAAGACGATTTCCGACTACCAACTGACATTCATATTTATAAAACCAACGTTATATAGAACATAGGGAGAATGAAAAACAATAAGGTTACAACGTCTAGTCTTATATGTGAAGTTAAATCGGTGATTTCTCGTTAAACACATCTTTAGTTTTAAACTTGCGTACCAAATAGCCCAGATTTCACCACTTTTGCAAACTGATTATCTACTCAAGCAAATGTTTATGATATACATATTGTTTTGCTATTCCGGCTATATGTTGTGTGGTCTGCAAAGAGGACAACATGTTGTTGTTAAAAAAACAGCCACCATTTTGGCTTAGGTTCCTACCGGAAAGTAGTAAATATATCTGCAGCATTTTGTTTAAGATGCAGGGACGACGCAAGACGGAACTCTAATCGGACGTGTCCACCCACGACAGCCCATCGAAGTGAACAGAAAGTTGTTATGCTGCTTCTGTTTCAACAGTGACTCCAGTACAACCGGCTGTAGTGACGCATTCATGTGTACCTGGAAACTTCTACGACACCAGCCACTTTTTAATGTTGATGACCATACATCGATGTTTGAGTGGTTAACATTGGTCTATGAGTGGAACCCTACAATGATGCCCACCAACTTTGGCTTCTATCCCTGCGGAACAGCAGGCACATAGTTTGAGACACCTGAAGGTCTCTTAACCAGCTGAGATGCTAGTGAATAGAAGCTTCGTGACCTATTTGTTAAAGCTGTCAGGCCCCAGCGGGCCGCTACTGAAGAACTCTCTTGTAGAGCACAAACTACGAGCGAATGGTATTTTTCTTGCATTCTTGACGTTCTCTTCCGTTTTCGTCGCGTTCACCCCAACATGACAGAGAAAAACGAAGAGAACCATTTGCCTAAATGGCATTGCAGTTGATTCTTCGATTTTATTCGTGTATAAGGACTGCTCAACTAATGATGACATCATCGAAGAGTGCCACTGATTAGGGAGCTGAAGAGTCGTCTCGTCGCCCAGCATTTCTTGCGATTTCCAAACACGACCGCTACATCAGTGTGCGAGGACCTTCAGGTGCCTTGCAGTTAACCACCTACCAGCGTGGCTCGCATCAAGCGTCGAGAAATTCAGCCAGCGTCCCCTGCAGCATCTATTCATTTATTCACTTATTTATTTATTCGATACTGCCGACATTTATGCGACGTTGTATGCAGAAGTGGCTAACACATATATACATCTGATAATACATTTTCCAATGCAGGAAAACTAATGATTGATATGTGGAGTTTAACGTTCCTAAACAACCATATGATTATGAGAGACGCTGTAGTGGAGGGCTCCGGAAATTTTTACTACCTGGGGTTTTTTAACGTGCGCCCAAATCTGAGCACACGGGCCTACAACATTTCCGCCTCCATCGGAAATGCAGCCGCCGCAGCCGGGATTCGATCCCGCGACCTGCGGGTCAGCAGCCGAGTACCTTAGCCACTAGAGCACCGCGGTGGGGCTGCAAGAAAACTACAGCAAACACTTAAAAAAACAATTGCTCGAGAGAAAACGAAAACTTAGAACAGTAGAAACGTGGAAACATGGAAAGCATGAGTGAATGTACCACTTTTTTTCCCTTTTTTGCACAGAATGACCATGTTTGCATGAAAAAGGCACCCACAACTTATTCATTGACACAATGAGAAAACATAAATTAGAAGAAAATGGCAGATCCCACGTACACTGGGAATCGATGATATGCGAATCACGAATGAGAAATGTTATGTCACTTTAAAATGAGCACAATGTTACGAGGTAGAGGTAAATGATGCCATACATGCCTTCCCTGTCATGATTGTCATGATTGGATGCGTCGTTTACCTTCATCATTGTTCATGTAACGTGATACCAAAATTAGTTAATATTGAACTCGCAAAACAGCCGCGAGCACGCTATGGGCGTGGTATGTTGTCGCGTTCTTACATAACACGCGTATAAATATTATCATGTTTGCACCAGTCATTTGATTCGTCAGCCATTGACGTCACGTAACACCGAATTCGGTAAACGTTGAGCTATCAAAACGGCCGCGAGCACATCATAAAGAGCCCAATATACTGGAATTTAGCGTTGACGTGCGCGCACGCTGGGCCTAGCGACGCTACGTTAGCAAAACGCGATCACTCTATAGCCTGACGCAAGGCGCGACCAGCGTCCGTCAGCGTGGCCCGACGGCCACCGGCGTGAAATGCTGCATTTCGCGCCAATGCGTTTCCCAGGCAACAGTGCGTCTCTCTCTTTTTGTGACGGAGGGACCCCGGATGCGCTGAAACACGCAAGTGTCAAAGCAACTCAGCGTGGCGTGCACCTGCGAGTATATGGCAGGACCAGCGCCTGGCGTTGCAACGCAGGCGTGACGCGACGAAATGAACGCCGGCAAGCACGCGTATCGCGTCACGTCCAAATTGGCGCCGTGTTGGCGCCTTGACTTTGGCATGTATTCATGTTCTCATATGACACGCATCTTATGGTTGTCATGTTTTCACCAGTCACATACCTTCGTCATTCATTGGCGTCACGTGATACGAAATTTCGCATATGGGAAGCTAGCGAAACGGCTGCGAGCGCATCATCAGTATGGTATGTATTCATGTTACATGACACGCTGTCGTGATTATCGTGTTTTGATGGGTATTTAGCTATGTCGTCCGTTCGCGTCACGTAAGATCGAGTTTGGTACATGTGAAGCTAGCGAAATGGCTGCGAGCACATCATGAGCGTGGCATGTACTCACGGTGTTACATGACACGCATCTCATGATTTTCATGTTAGGGTCGTTCGATTGTGTTCGCCATGCAATTATGCCATACCATACCTGTTTTTCAACATACCATGTGAACGAAACCACCCCCCCAAAAAAGGAGGTATGGCACTGAGTCTTGCTAAAACAGCCATACTTCTGTTTACACTAAAAACACCTGGCAATTTCCAGATTATTCTGAAAAATCAGAAATATTCAAATGGTTAAAACTGATAAATTCTTGGGAGTAATTTTAGACAGGAAACTTACATGGTCGCCTCATGTCCAGTCCCTGGAACAAAACGTGAATCAGGCCATTCGAATCTTCCGGCATCTCTGCGGGACCAAGTGGTGTGGTACTACAAAGTCGTTTTAGCCCTACATGCTGCCTGGATACGCCCCATCGTAACTTACTCACTGCCTCTGCTGCACGGACTCCCGGCCTCCACCGAAAGGAGACTTCACTTGTTATTGGCAAGGAGCTGGAGGGTATGTCGGGGTTTACCACGATCAACTTCCAGTGCTTTAGTGTATGCGGAGGCTTGAGAGCCACCTTTGGCAGTCTTCCGAACTAAAAAAAACATCTCGAAATTTATTTAGAATTTTCACGCAACATGAAAGCCATTTTTTATCTGGTGCACTAACACAAAGGACGGCAACGAGACTACAGGATACTATATCATCATTTCAAGCAGTAGTACCAGAATTTAAACAATGGAAACCTTCAAAATCAACTTAGACGCTGCCACTTTTCAACATTATCCGTGAAATAGAAGGCATAGAGAAGAAAGCAGACATGACACCTCTAGCAGCGGCACAGTTGGTACTTCATCAGCTTCACGTAATGCATAATGAAAAAACGAAGATATATACAGACGGATCATGCACAGAAGCATCAGCCTGTGCAGTTTTTATACCCTAAATTCAGAAAAAGAAGTTGTACAAGTTATCGCACAAACCTTCATCGACGACAGCAGATTCGGTGGCTATCTTTGAAGCAGTTAAGCTTATATGCGAGAATCCTGAGCCACGAAAATGGGTGATATGCACTGATAGCAAGCCTGCTCTTCAGCTAATCAGAAATGTGAGATCGCCTTACAAAAATGGTGAAATAGCACAATGTATCGCAGAAACTGTGGATTATGCCTCATCGCAGGGTCACAACATCGTATTCCAAGGGATACCCAGCCACATTGGAATAAAGGGAAATGAATATGCTGATAGTCTCGTGAAGAAAGCATTGAAGGGAGGACGGGATTGCGATATTCCTATGTCTGGGGCGGATATTCGACATTTTATATCGCAAGGAGCTAACCATTGTTCGATGGAGAAGTGCTTTGAGAGCCCTAAATCAAAGAAAACGGTACTCTATGAACCACACAGAAAATTTTTCATAGCGACAAACCTCCCACGATAACTAGAGACATTGATCCACCGACTTAGATTGGAAGTAGCATACACAAACAGCTTCCTGCACAACATACATCAATCCAACTCACCGGAATGACATTGTGGTCATGCAGAAGAAAATGTTCGCCATATTCTTTTCGAGTGCGTTAAATACGCGAATGAAAGAAAAAAAAATAAAGAACAAATTAGCTAGTTTGGACACACGGCCCCTCACAATAAAGAAACTACTTGGACCATGGCCTGAGATGCATCTCCAGAAAAAGACAATAATCTTACTGACAGACTTTTTAGTGGAGACCGGACTGGACAAGCACCTATGACTGACAGCCTGAGATGGATATTATATAAAATGTGGTCATGTATATACTGACATTAGATTAGTAAGGTGTGCGTGTAAGTAGTTTTTGACTGTGTTAACTGCGCGAAGAAAACTGTGTATTGGCATGATATTTGAACTGGTTTCAATGTGCTATTATGTTTTTTCTTTTTCGTATTTTTAATTTTTGGGTACCATTCTGTATTATTATTTTATTTTTCGCTGCAGAACTTTGTAATATGGAGTAGCCGAGGCAATAGGCACCCCAACCTCTCCACAGCAAAACAGTTAAAACAGAACAGAACAGAAACCACCGCAAGAGCTGCAGGACCATGAAAGGTAAATCATTACAATCTTGACATACATGTCGTGATTTTCATGTTATTACCAGTCAAACTTGTTCTTCATACAGTCTTGTTGTGCCATAACAAGTTAGGTATTGATACCATTATCGAAATGGCCAGGAGAGCTAAAAGTCATAGGCGGCTAGATAGATAGATAGATAGATAGATAGATAGATAGATAGATAGATAGACGGATAGATAGATAGATAGATAGATAGATAGATAGATAGATAGATAGATAGATAGATAGATAGATAGACTCACAGTCACCGAAGTTCTCCAAGAAATGCTTCCCATTTAAAAGAAAGACAACACCTGGTGTTTCTGAAAGAACTATCAGCCTTTAAACAAGGTTACCCAAATATGTCTATCCACCTCCTCGTATGGATAACCCCCTGGACTGGCTGGGCGTATCTATCTATCTACCTATCTATCTATCTATCTATCTATCTATCTATCTATCTATCTATCTACTATCTATCTAGCTGCCTACGACTTTGAACTCTCCTGGCCGTTTGGATAATATTATCGATACCAAACTTGGTATGATATATAATGACTATCACGAACGTAACTGACAAGTCACAACATGAAAATTGTGACATGTATTTCATGCATTTTATGGTTTACATGCCATGTTCTTGCTGGTCTTGCGGTGGTTTCATTCTCATGATATGTTGCAAAATTGCTATGGTTTGACATGACTGCATGGCGAAGACATGCAACAGACCCTAACTTCAAAATCATAATATGTGTGTCATGTAACAACATGACTACATGCCACACTCATGATGTGCTCGCGACCGTTTTACTAGCTTTGCATATACCGAATTCAGTATTACTGGACGTGAATGATTGACGAATGTATGTGACTGGTGCGAACACTATAATCATGAGAATCATGTCATCTAACAACATGAATACGTGCCACACTTGTGATATGCTCGTGGCCGTTTCGCTATCTTCACATATTCCAAAGTGGGGTTTACGTCACGTGAACGCATCAGGAAGGCATGTGACTGGTGGAAACATAATAATAATGAAACGCGGGTCATCTGAGAACATTAAAACACGCCTCACTCAAGGCGCCACTACACTTCAACGTGAGCCAGCACGCGTGCGCGCCGGCGTTCGTTTTATTGTGTCACGCCGGCGATACCACGCCAGGCCCCGATTTCCCCCTAGTAGTGATCAGTCGATCTGGCCACTGAGCTTCATTTCGGACCTGCGTGCCATTTACTCGCAGGCGCACGCCACTCAGCGTTGGTTTGACGCATGCGTGTTTGAGCGCACACGGCGTCCCTCCGTAACGAAGAGAGGCAGACGCGGTGCTGTATAAGTAGCGTCGTCGGCGCGAAATGCAGCATGTTGCATTTCGCACCGGTTGTCACCGGGCTGCGCCGACAGACGCTGGTCGCGTCGGTCGCGCGTGGCGTCACACTATAGAGGGCCGGTGTTTTGCTATAGTAGCGTCGCTGAGCCCAGCTTGCGCGTGCGTCAACGTTGTGTCGGAGTATATAGGGCCCTTCATGACGCGCTCGCCGCCGTTGTGCTGGCTCCATATGTATCAAATTTGGTTTCATGCGAAGTGAACTGAGAATAAAAGTAAATGACACGCCCAAAATGATATCCTAATATGCCTTTTATGTAAAACATGACTACATGCTACGCCCAAAGTTTTCTCGCGTTCATTTCACTAGCTTCACATATACCAAATTTAGTATTACGTGACGTTAATGAATGATGAATGTATATGACATGTCAAAATATGATAGTCATGATACGGATTTCATGTAAAACTTGACTACATGCATGCTCGCGACCGTTTCGCTAGCTCCGTATATACAAATGTTGGTGTGAGGTGATGTTAATAGATGACGAAGTTAAATGAAATGTCCAGACATGATAATCATGATATGGAAGCCATGTAGGGCATAGTTTACCTCGGTCTATTAACGTTGTGCTGATTTTTAATTGACCTATCACCTTCCGTTTCGCAGGGAGAAGATCGGCTTAGTAACGGCTGACGGTCTCTACTAATTCTGAGTCATGCCATTAGACTTGTGCAATGCACCGGCGACGTTCGAGCGGAAGAATTACGTGATTTTGCATAGGTTTTGTTATATGTACGATTTCATAGCGTTTTCCCACCCTTTGTGTCGCACCTCGAGCAAGTTTTATACATTCTCTCAGTATTTTTTGCAGCCACGCTATGAATTCATTTTTCGAAATGCCACTTGGGGCATCGCCAAGTTGGTATTCTGAAGCATTTATTTGACTCATCTGGCATCCGCCCCAACCCCAACAAATGTAGCGCTGTCCTCGATTTTCCCGTTCCAACTTGTGCCATGGACGTTCCAACTTTTGTTGGCCTATGCTCATACTTCCGTCTGTTTGTCAGAAACTTCGCGGAAATTGCATGCCCCAAACGTAATCTTCTCAACAAAGGTGTGCCATTTGAACGGCGTGCTTATCAAGCCACCACGTGTTCTCAGCTCGTACCGATGCTCACCACACCCCCGATTTTCATCCACTTCGGCCCACCTGCTTCAAATGAGGTCCACACTGATGCTAGTGGCTACGTTTAAACGCGGTCTAACCTGCTGTGAATCTGATCATGATCGAGGTCTTGCGTATGTCAGCCGGCTCCTTTCTCTAGCAGAATTTATTTGTTCTCTAGCCGAATTAAGTTGCCTGGAGCTTGTACGCGCTGTTAGCGAATTTCATTCTATTTACATGGCTCACTTTAACTGATGCCACTGACCATCACGCTTTATGCTGGCTTTCAGATCTCAAGGATCCAACGGGGCATTTTGCTCATTGGGCTTTTAGATGCGGAGCATCTAATACTTGAGGCTTGTAGTGCGGCGCCGTCCGCAAGCTTCCTCCTCCTTCTTCCACCATCTGTGCATCTCTTCCTCCTCTACACACCGAGCGCGCTTCACTCCTCCACCATCTGTGCACCCTTCCTCCTCTACACACCACGTGCGCTTCTCCTCTTCACGAACATTCGCTAGCTGTATAATGTAGCGCGCATGCGCCGTCACGCTTCGAGAACATCGGCAGCTGACGCGCGCGCATGCGCCGTCGCGCTTCGAGAATATCGGCAGCTGACGCGCGCGCATGCGCCGTTGCGCTTCTTCCCCTTCTCGAACATTCGACAGCTGACGCGCGCATGCACCGTCACCCACAATCTGTGCCGCGCGCGCTTCTCCCCTTCGAGAACATTCTACAATTCTCCTGATTCTCCAGTGGACGCGCATGCGCCGTCGCGCTTCGAGAACATTCAACAACTGACAGTGCATGCGCCGTCGCGCTGTATATATACTCAAGGTCGGCGCTCGCTCGCTCAGTTGCCGCTCGTCGGTTGGTTTGTACGGCGCGTCGACGTCCAAGGTCGCGGTGAAATGAATTTCAACGAATCCACAAACACAATGATCGACGTCCCTTCGACCAGCGCCGCCCTTTCGCATACGTGTGTACGTGTTCACTCATTTAACACCCCCTCCTACAACCACGTTAACCAATTTAGCCGTCGACCCAAGTAAGTCGCAATTCAACACCCCATTTCACAACCACGTTAACCAATTTAGCCATCGACCCAAGTAAGCCGCACTTTAACACCCCGTTAACCAATTATATGCTCCGCATCCTCCTCAGAGTTCCCCCGAGGGAAGCTGCGGGCAATCTTTTTTGTCTCGATACATTCACGTACAGTGCGGTTACAAGTCTGGCCTTCTAAGCCAAGACGCCGACTGCTTCTTGCAGTATCATGGTGAGCAACATCGTGATGCGTTCCTACAAAATTTAATTGTAAAACATTTGACTCACCTAATAAAGGACACTGCTCCAAGAACTCAGACAGACGTTTGTTAGCGTCCGCTTGAGACCAAAACGTAAAAGATGGCTTCTCCTCTTCTTCTTTCAACAAGCTCACAAGCTCTCTCGCACGCTGGCGCCAACCTCGTTGTTTTGTTCATTAAGGCTGAACGTGGGAAATTTAACACTAATTAACTGCCTGAATACTGGCTCGACGGAAACTACAGTTCGAATGTTCAGATTCTTAGACGACATCTCTTACTGTTGAAATGTGCACCCCGTGGGACAGGGGGTGCATATTTCTTTGCTAATATATTATTCTTTTCCCGCCATCAAGCCTGCTTAAGCGAATTTGCAAACGTGTTGCAAGCACTCGTGTGACTCAGTGGAAGAACGCTGGGCCAGCTTACAGGAAACCCCAGTTGCTGCGATTTTGGTGTTTTTATTTACTAAGTTTTTTTTATTATGTCCTCTGATAGTGGTTATAGACCTCAGCACCACACAACTGCGGCGCCGCACGTGATCCCTGTTGTGATCTCAAAACAGCTTTCTCTGTAAAAGCATTTCAGAACAGGAGAGGGACAACAGGCGTCACAGACTGTGGATTGCGTAAGGAGTGGGTTGTAGAATGGTCCAACTCTTTACAAATGCTTGAACTTGTTCACCATTCCACTATGGCGCATACCCACTGTGCGGGATTGTTGGGATGACAAAAGGTTCTGTCATAATTCATCGTTGGCAGGCACAGCACAAAAAAAGTGCACGAACTGCACATACTGCGTGTTCCGCGCCGGCATGGCTGTTTTTTTCATGTTTATAGCTTCATGCCTGTTACAAAATGTTCAGCAAACTAAGGCACCAACTCGGCAAAAAACACGTTCTTCTAGGGTATTACTGCTCGTTATTCTCTATCGCAGCTGTTCTATTGCAACCAATTGCCTTCATGCCCAACGCGCAATACTTGCTTCTTCTTGCCTAAATTTCCTTTCCGATAGAGTTTTTCTTCGCACAACAACTTACTTGTACGCCCTGCACACTGAAGTTACCATAATCACTGACACATCAGCTCTCAAGTGGCTCATCGAAATCATACTGTCGTGATTTTAAAGGATATACTGTTAGAAATTTTTTAATAACAAGATGCACTAAAACCAACATTTACGCAGGCTAACGCAAAAGCAGACATGCCTATGGACACGTGCCGCAAGCAGCACATGAGCTCCCAGTGGCCGCTACGCCGTATCCCCATAGAAGACGAGTCGAGCTCCACCGCACTAGCAACACCTGCGGTCGCCTATCCGGGGCAGCGACTGCTCTCTCGGCTGATTGATAGAGGCTGTGCCACGTGAAAGCCCCTCGCGTTCACGCACGTCCGAGCACGCCCCAAAACAGAGCCACGCATGCGCACTCTCCGTGAACCCCGGCTTTTTTGCAGCCCAAACCACTGCTGCTTGCTCTGGTCGCTTTTGAGACGTTTTTTCTGCGCGTTTGCTCAGTGCTTTTCCATCTCATAGCCTGCTTTTTCGTTATCCCCGAAAGCACAACTTGTTTTTTTTTACTTCGGCGTGTTGATGCTTTCGGTTTTATTTTTCTCACACATAGACAGTAGTTCGAATTAGTGCCAAAAAGTAATAAGAGATCCAATAGCGTATTGATTGATTGATTGATATGTGGGGTTTAACGTCCCAAAACCACTATATGATTATGAGAGACGCCGTAGTGGAGTGCTCCGGAAATTTCGACCACCTGGGGTTCTTTAACGTGCACCCAAATCTGAGCACACGGGCCTACAACATTTCCGCCTCCATCGGAAATGCAGCCGCCGCAGCCGGGATTTGAACCCGCGACCTCCGGGTCAGCAGCCGAGTACCTTAGCCACTAGACCACCGTGGCGGGGCTCCAATAGCGTATTGAAAAAACCATTTTTGAACCTAGATATTACCGTTTTTCTCTTGCGGAAGTATATACATAATGGTGGCACCTGCAAGTAGGCATCACTGGGCATGTAATAACCTTTAGAGGTCTACGCAAATCGATGTAGGTATAGGTTAAATGGACTTGTGAAACTGGAGGGTTTTTTGTAAGACCGCTGGAAACCTGGACACCGGAAGAAGAGCGTTCCTGTTGATTTGAAAAGCGATAGATGCTGGTTTTGGAATTTCACAGGTGAATCTTTCCTAATACATTTGGAAAAAAGACAATGTGATTGTTTCACACGGGTTCTTATGAAATGATAGCTACACTTTAAGCGCACAAACAGATGAAGACAAAAAGAAAACGTGGCTGATTCCCCTAACTCGGAATTGGTATAACACGAAGGCGTGTCTTCATGGAGCTAGTTGGGCGTTTATTGTGTATTTGTTTCACCAAGAAAAACAAATTGCATTGATATGTGGGGTTTAACGTCCCAAACGCAACAATCTGCAGTCATGTAAATAACAGCGTGAAGGTTGAAACCTGCAGCGCACACCTCAAGCAGAAAGCACGCACGAAATTAGCATACACAGGACGAGCGCACAAAAACAAAGTGTCAAAGGTCGACATTTAAAGTGCGCAGTTCAAACAGAAAGAAAGGTACATGAAGCGAAAGCACAGGTGCACATTAACTCAAGCGTGAACAACTGTGAGAACTCTTGCGACGTCACATGTCAGCAGCGCGCTCAATTCGTGAACATGGCCACGGCAGCGAGCGAAGTCACCTTTGTCTTCTCTTGAATTATGATCATTCACGTGTTTGATAAGCAAGCGCGCAGTAAAGATAACGATCATTGGAGACGACGACCTTTACTTACAGTCCACTTAGCGGAAGCCCTTTGCGCCATAAATTTACTGATAAAAACAACGCGCTAAAATTTCGGAGTTCTGAGGACCACCAAACGCTGTATGATGTATATAAATGGCTTGCTGGTAACTTCGTTGACTACGGTAATTTCTTGGCATAGTGGTTATCGCCACACACTGCGAATCATGAGGTTGCTTGTTCAACGCCGCATGACTAAATCTTCATACTCTTATGTGATTCCTAAAGAGAAAAATGGCAGATTCTACGTACAGTGGGAATCGACGATATGCGAAGCACGAAGCAGAAATGTTGATATGTCACTCTAAAAACAGCATGACGTTACGAGGTGGAGGTAAATGATTCCGTACATGACTTCCGTGCCATCATTATCATGTTTGGATGTGTCGTTTACCTTCTTCATCTATACACCTCACGTGATACCAAATTCAATACACGTAGAGCAAGTGAAACGACCGCGAGCACGCTGCGAGCGTGATATGTTGTCAAGTTTATACATTACACGCGTGTCAGGATTATCATGTGTACACCAAATATTTACTTCGTCGTCCATTGACGTCAACTAACACCCAATTTGGTATGTGTAGAGCAAGCAAAACGGCCGCGAGCACGTCATGAAGGGCCCAATATACTTCAATGTAGCGTTGATGCTCGCCCACGCTGGACACAGCGACGCTACGTTAGCATAACGCGAGCACTCTATAGTCTTACGCCAGGCGCGACCGACGCGACCAGCGTCCGTCGGCGCGGCCCGACGGCAACCGGCGCGAAATACGCCCCGATGCGTTACCCAGACAACACTGCGTCTCCCTCTTTTCGTGACGGAGGGATGCCTGACGCGCCGAACGCAAATGCGTCAAAGCAATGCAACGCGGCGTGCGCCTGCGAGTATATGGCAGGACCGGTGCCTGGCGTGGCCATGCCGGCGCGACGTGACGAAATGAACGCCGGCGACCACGCACATCACGTCACGTCGAAATGTAATGGCGCCTTGACTGTGGCATGTAGTCAAGTTCTCGCATGACACGCATCTCATGATTATCATCTTCGCACCACTCACATACCTGAATCATCCATTCACCTCGCGTAATATTAAATTTCGCATACGTGAAGTTTACTAAATGGCCACGAGCGCATCAAAAGTGTGGCATCTAGTCATGTTGCATCACAAGCATGTCGTGATCATTATGTTTAGATGTGTCATTTACCTATGGCGTCCGTTCGCGTCGCGTAATACCGAGTATGGTATATGGAAAGCTAGCGAAACGGCTGCGAGCGCATCGGGAGCCTAGCATGTAGTCAAGTTGTCACATGACACTAATCTGATATTTAGCTTGTTTGCGCTAAAATCGTACATTCGTCATTCATTTATGTCCCACAATACCAAATTTGGTGTATGCGACGCTATGGAAATAGCCGCGAGAGCATCATGAGCATGGCATGTAGTCATGCTGTTACATGACACGCATGTCGTGATTTTTATGTTAGGGTCTGTTGTTTGTGTTTGCCACGCAAACGCGTCATACCTTACCAGTTTCGCAACATTCCATGTGAACGAAACCACCGCAACATGCAGGAGCATGAAATGTAAATCATGATATTCAAGACATACACGTCATAGTTTTCATGTAATGACTATTCAAATGTGTTCTTTATACAGTCATGTTATGCCATACCAAGTTTGGTATCGATACCATTATCGAAGCGGCCAGGACAGCTAAAAGTCGTAGGCGGATAGATAGATAGATAGATAGATAGATAGATAGATACGCTCAAAGTCGCCGAAGTTCGCCAAAAATGCTTCACATTTAAAAGAAGTGAAAGGTCAGCCCCGCAACTGTCGGCATCAGAGTGCGACACCTCAACAGTAGCTCTAGAGGGAAGGGGGCAAGGAGCGATTAAAAGGATAGAATTAAAAGGTAAATAGATAGAGAGAGGAAGGAGAGGGTGAGGCGCAGGGACAGCAAATGACAGATGACCACGGTAGTAAAGAGGAGATAGGAAAGATGGACATAGTCGCTGGTGTCTGAGGACGGGGCACCACTCAGCGAGAGCTCTAGTCGGCGGCAGTAGGTGGCGTAGGGCGAGCCAGTCGGTCAGAGCTTCGCTGTCATCGGAGATTGCGAGGGCACAACTGATGGGCACAAAACACAGGGAGCGAGTTTCTTTCCTTCTCGTTTTTAAGGACTCTTTCGTGGGATACTTAAATGTAAAAATGTTGGTCTGTCTGTCTGTCTGTCTTTTTGTTTGTCTGTCAAACTGAAAGGGCTTAAGTATCACCACAATCTCGGAGCCCACCAATATTGCTGATGTTTCAGCGTTCATACTTGTGCGATTGTCGATTAAAAGGAAATTTTGCGCATATTTAATGTACAATATTACCACATCAAGATTATATGGTGCGTTTCTCTATACTAGAAAATTCATACATCACTCATTTTAAGAACTGTAGCGCTTGTCACGCTGCGGGGAAAATACGACGCCATGCGCAAAAAGGCGAGCCTACTACCTTGAAAACTACTAAATATGGCTCCCAAAATTGTTGTTTGAGATTACCGTCATATAGCGCTCATGTCTCATGCAGCGCCTCCAGAATCCTATCCACTGATTTTCTCTCACAAGACATGAAATAAATGTTTATTCTATTCACTCTCTCCAGACGGAAGACTATCGTCTTTCTACGACATGTGCAATCAAAGATGCAGATAAGGCGTGAATTTCTTGTCTTTGCGATCGTTCTTACATATTTACCAACGTCATATTCGAGAGGGAAATAAGTCAGCTGCACGTCGCCGAGCTATTTGATGCCGTGGTGGAGCCCACCATAAAACAAACAAAACACACGCAAGACACGCAGGTACTATGTCTTTAATGTTTGTTTTTGGTCCTCGTCTGTATGTTCATAAGAATTTCCTAAAAGTGGACGTGTTTTTGTTAATGAATAGCCAAACCTACGCAAAGTTAATATACATAAAAGAGAGGTGGAAGGGGGAAACACCGCAGGGGCGCCTGCGCAAGTAGGCGTTTGGTGTGTAGTGACACCACGAACCCGAGCTAACGGGGGAGTTTCGACTCCCTCCCACGCCTAGCCGTGCGTGGCTATGCTGTGTCCGAGGAAAAGGGGATCCTGGGGGTTGAGCCGACGCTGGGTGATTGGACCGGTAAGGCCCCCCGGCAGAGGCAACACACCCCTTTGGCCCCGGCTTCACGTAGACGGCACCCCTGAGCTGACCCACCCAGGGGAATCGGCAGTCGCCTTTTCCTATCTCTCTCTCCCTACATCTTCGTCTTTATCTCTTACTATTTATCTGTCCTGTCTTCTACTCTCTTACGTTTACTTCCAAACTTCCTGGCGGCTAGGGTTAACCCTGTGCAAATAGCCTACCTTGGTCTAGGCGCATTGGGTTATAGTGGCGTTGTACGGCTGGCGTCTGCAGGTTTCAGCATTTGTAACCTTGTAGCGTCCCCTCGTTGGGCTCCGTGGTGAGTGGCCGCCAACGCTGCTGAACAACAATAAGGAAGACATGCATGGAGCATTCCCACTACTGTCTGATCGTACCGGCTTAAAGCCGGTACGCACCGATGATCTCACCAGAGAAGGATTGGCCACCCTGGTGCAGTATCTGGCCACCACCTCCCGTAAGCATTCGTCAATTAACTCACGACCCTCAGTCCCCACCAGCTGCGAAGCAACTGACCACGGCGGCGGTCAGATCTGCAAAGCAGCAGAGGGTGCTAGGAATCTCTAAATACGGACAGGCCACCATTGGAACTTGAACTTAGCAACGTTTAACGTTAGAACGTTATCTAGTGAGGGAAGTCTAGCTGTATTATTCGAGGAGCTAGAAGGCATTAAATGGGATATAATAGGGCTGAGTGAGGTTAGGAGGACAGATGAGGCCTATAGTGTGCTACAGAATGGGCACGTCATTTGCTATCGGGGCTTGGCAGACAGAAGAGAACTGGGAGTAGGGTTCCTAATTCACAGAAACATAGCTGGCAACATAGAGGATTACTATAGCATTAATGAAAGGGTGGTAGGCATTGTAATTAAACTGAATAAAAGATACAAAATGAAGGTAGTACAGGCTTACGCGCCTACATCCAGCCATGATGACACTTCAGTTGAAAGCTTCTATGAAGACGTGGAATCGGCAATGAATAAGGTGAAAACACAGTATACTATAGTAATGGGCGACTTTAATGCAAAGGTAGGGAAGAAGCAGGCTGGAGACCAGGCAGTAGGAGATGATGGCATCGGCACTAGAAGCGCCAGAGGAGAGCTACTAGTAGAATTTGCAGAACGCAATAATCTGCATATTTTGAATACCTTCTACCGAAAACGAGAAAACCGCAAGTGGTCATGGAGGAGCCCTAATGGCGTAAATAAGAACGAAATAGACTTTATAATGACTGCACACCCAGGAGTCGTGCAGAATGTGGAAGTGGTTGGCAAGGTAAGATGCAGTGACCATAGAATGGTACGGGCTCGAATCCGCCTAGACTGGAAGAAGGAACGACAGAAACTGATACGCAAGAAGCAAATCAATGAGCTAGCACTGAGAGGGAAAGTACAGGAATTCAGAGTGTCACTGCAGAACAGGTACTCTGCTCTTAGCGAGGAAACCAACCTTAGCGTAGATACAATGAATGATAATCTGACGAGTATCATCACGGAGTGTGCAGTGGAAGTTGGAGGCAGGGTAGCAAGACAGGACACCGGCAAGCTTTCCCAGGAAACGAAGAACCTAGTTAAGAAGCGTCAAATCATGAAAGTGTCAAGTACAACAGACAAAATAGAACTGGCAGAGCTTTCGAAGCTGATTAATAGACGTAAAGTATGCGATGTAAGAAGGTATAACATGGAGAGAATTGAACACGCTCTGAAAAACGGAGGAAGCGTCAAAGCAGTGAAGAGGAAACTTGGGATATACAAAAGGCGGATGTATGCACTAAGGGACAAAGAAGGCAAATTAACTACCAATATGGATACGATAGTTAAAATAGCGGAGGAGTTTTACAGAGATCTGTACAGTAGCCGAGACAACCACGACCTTAATACTATAAGAACTAGCAGTAACCCAGACGACACCCCACCGGTAATGATAGAAGAAGTCAGAAAAGCTTTGGAGAGCATGCACAGAGGAAAAGCTGCTGGTGAGGATCAAGTAACATCAGATCTGCTGAAAGATGGAGGACAGATTGTGTTAGAAAAACTAGCCACTCTATTTACGAGGTGTCTCCTGACGGGAAAAGTACCAGAGTCTTGGAAGAACGTTAACATCATCTTAATACATAAGAAAGGAGATGACAAGGACTTGAAGAATTACAGGCCGATCAGCTTGCTCTCTGTAGTATACAAGCTATTTACAAAGGTAATTGCTAGCAGAGTAAAGAGAACATTAGAATTCAGTCAACCAAAGGAACAAGCAGGATTTAGAACAGGCGACTCAACAATTGACCACATTCATACTATCAATCAGGTAATAGAGAAATGCTCAGAGTATAACCAACCACTATACATAGCCTTCATAGATTACGAGAAGGCGTTTGATTCAGTAGAAATATCAGCCGTCATGCAGACACTGCGCAATCAGGGCGTAGATGAATTATATATAAACATTCTGGAAGAAATCTACAGGGGATCAACTGCTACCATAGTGCTTCATAAAAAAGCAACAGAATACCAATAAAGAAGGGTGTAAGGCAGGGGGACACAATCTCCCCAATGCTATTCACTGCGTGCTTACAGGACGTTTTCAGAAGCCTAGAATGGGAACAGTTAGAGATAAGAGTTAATGGAGAGTACCTCAGTAACCTGCGCTTCGCCGATGACATTGCATTGCTGAGTAACTCAGGGGACGAATTGCAACTCATGATTACGGAGTTAGACAAGGAGAGCAGAAAAGTGGGTCTTAAAATTAATCTGCAGAAAACGAAAGTAATGTACAACAATTTCGGAAAGAAGCAGCGCTTTGCGATAGGTAATAGTGCACTTGAAGTTGTAAAAGACTATGTCTACTTAGGGCAGGTAATAACCGCAGAGCCTAACCACGAGATTGAAGTAACTAGAAGAATAAGAATGGGGTGGAGCACATTCGGCAGGCACTCTCAAATTATGACAAGTAGATTGCCACTGTCCCTCAAGGGAAGGTATATAACAGCTGTATCTTGCCGGTACTTAGCTACGGAGCAGAAACCTGGAGACTCACAACGAGGGTTCAACTTAAATTGAGGACGACGCAGCGAGCAATGGAAAGAAAAATGGTAGGTGTAACCTTAAGAGACAAGAAGAGAGCAGCGTGGATTAGGGGACAAACTGGAGTTAAGGATATCATAGCTGCAATAAAGAAGAGGAAATGGACATGGGCCGAGCATGTAGCACGTAGACAGGATAACCGCTGGTCATTAAGGGTCACCAACTGGATTCCCAGAGAAGGGAAGCGGGGTAGGGGGAGACAGAAGGTTAGGTGGGCAGATGAGATTAAGAAGTTTGCGGGTATAAATTGGCAACAGCAAGCACAGGACCGGGTTAACTGGCGGAACGTGGGAGAGGCCTTTGTCCTGCAGTGGACGTAGACAGGCTGATGATGATGATGATGATGATGATGGAAGGGGGAAATATGTTGTTGATTCCGCCAATATACCATTCGGTATAACCCCAAAATGAAATGTATTCCTACAGATGTAGTTGAATCGTTATCGTACATTGAGAAAGGAGAGCTTGCTCATTGTCTTTTGTTGATTAACAGTGCTGGCTCCCCAGTGACGATTTGTGGTAAATGTCTATACTGAGGCAAACGTCAATAATCAATGATGAAACAAACCTTTGTGCTCATTGATGCTGTCAAGAGAAAGCGATGTCTCCACGAGAAGTGTGTTACTGATTGAATGATGAACTTGACAAAGCCCGCGTACTCGCGGCACGTTATCGTGTCATCTATTAGCAGATTTGAAGCACTTCCGGTAATACTGTTTTAATTTTTAAATGCGAAGCATTTCTTAGAGAACTTCGGCGACTTTGAGCGTATCTATCTCTCTATCTAGCCGCCTACGACTTCTAGCTCTCTTACCGTTTCGATAATGGTATCGATACCAAACTTGGTATGACATAACAAAACTGTATGACGAGCATATATGACATGTTATAACATGAAAGTCAAGAGAAGTATGTCATGAATGTCATGATTTACACTTAATTGTCCAGCTGCTCTTGCTGTGGTTTTGTTCACATGATATGGTAAAAACTGGTATGGTGTGACATGATTGCATGGCGAACACAAGCGACAGACTCTAACATAAAAATAATGACATGCGTGCCATGTAACAACATGATTACAAGGCACGCTCATGATGCGCTCGTTGCTGTATGTGACTGGTGTAAACATGATAATTATGAGATGCGTGTCATGTAACAACATGACTACATGCCACGCTCATGATGCGCTGGCAACTGTTTCGCTAGCTTCACCTATACCAAATTTGGTATTACAGAACGTGAGTGGATGACGAAGGTATGAGACTGGTGCAAACATGATAGTAATGACACACGTGTCATGTAAGAACTTGGCAACATACCAATCCCATGATGCGCTCATGGCCGTTTCGCTAGCTCCTTGTATACCAAATGTCGTGTTACATGACGTCAATAGATAACGAAGGTATGTGATTGGTGCAAACGTAATAATCATGAGACGCTTGTCGTGTAACGACATTACTACAAGCCGTGCTCACGACGCACTCGCGGCCGTTTCAATAGCTTCAGTTGTACCAAATTAGGTGTTACGTGACGGGAACGACACATACAAACATGAGAATCATGACGCGCGTGTCATGTAACAACGTAACTACATGCCACAATTATGATGCTGTCGCGGCCGTTTTGCTAGCTTCACATATGCCAAATTTGTTATTACGTGACGCCAAGGGATGACGAAAGTATGTGACTGATGAAAACATGATAATAATGAGATTTGTGTCATGTGAATACATGACTACCTACCACTGTCAAGGCGCCGATACAATTCGACGTGACCCGGTGCGCGTGCGCGCCGGTGCTCGTTTCGTTGCGTCACGTCGGCTTTGCCAGGCCCGGCGCCGGTACTTCCATACATTCGAAGGCGCGCGCCGTGCTGCGTTGCTTTGACGCATTCGCGTTTCAGCGCGTCCGGCGTCCCTACGTCAGGAAAAGAGGGAGACGCAGTGCTGTTTGGGTAACGCGTCGGCACGAAATGCAGCGTGTCGCATTTCGCACCGGTTGCCATCAGGCCGCACCTACGGATGCTGGTTGCGCCTGTTGCGCCTGGCGTCAGACTATAGAGTGCTCGCGTTTTCTAACACAGCGTCGTAGTGCCCAGCCTGCACGCGCGTCTTCGTTACGTTGGAGTAAATTGGGCTCTTCATGATGCGCTCGCAGACATTTTGTTAGCTCCACATATAACAATCTGGTTTGCGTGACGTCAATGGATGATGAAGATATATGACTGGTGCAAACATGATAATCCCGACACGCGTGCCATGTAAAAACATGAAAACATACCACGATCATAGCGTGCTCGTGGCCGTTTTGCTAGCTTTACATAAGCTAAATTTGGTATCACTTGATGTGAATAGATGTCAAAGGTAAACGACCCATCGAAACATAATAATTATGACACGGAAGTCATGTACGGCATAATTTACTTCCACCTCGTAAGGTTGTGCAGAATTTGAAGTGATACTTCAACCTTTCTCATTCTTGCTTCGCATATAACCGATTCCCACTGAACGTGG
The DNA here is from genome assembly GCA_013436015.1 of Rhipicephalus annulatus. Classification (NCBI taxonomy): domain Eukaryota; kingdom Metazoa; phylum Arthropoda; class Arachnida; order Ixodida; family Ixodidae; genus Rhipicephalus; species Rhipicephalus annulatus. Next base: position 89,095 of record WOVY01001741.1, on the reverse strand, counting down.
GATCTGCCAATTTTTTAGCTGCTTCATACAGAGCAAGTCCGTTCTATTGCCAGTATGATAGTTGTCCTTATATGTTTCATTGGCAGATCTGGAGCAGCTTTGTAGCGAGATTTACTTCATAGAGCAACCTTTTTGGTCCGCGAAAATTTGCGGACTTTACCGAAAGTCACGTGCGGCTTGAGCCTTGAAACGGTGCCAACTTTGAAAGCGGCAATGAACGCCGGTCACGTCAGTTGTGCTTCGCGTCAGAGCTCGTGTTTTGCTAGCCTGTCGTCACTGTGCCCAATGTTTCCACTCGTGCAAAAAGAGAGACGCACGCATTGCGTCCCATTGTAACCCTGACATTTGCTACAGATGGAGTGCGTGCATTTCATCAGTAGATTCCTTCCCATTGCCTTCCGCCAAATTGGAGTGCTCCGGCGCAGAGTTAATCGGCATTCGGAATCTGCCAATCAATAACACCATTAGATTTATTCAACAGCGCTGCTGGAAACGAGTTCTCCAAAGTTCTGGACAAGTCTGGACAGGTTAATGTCATCTTTATGGACTTTTCCAAGGCCTTTGACAAGGTCCCGCATATCAAGCTAATAGATAAATTGAAGGATATTGGCATTCCTCCGGAAATAATTAACTGGGTCATAGCATACTTAACGAACAGAAAACAGTACTTAGATATAAACGGTTTCACCTCTGGTTATTTGGGGGTGTTATCTGGAGTCCCGCAAGGGTCAGTTCTCGGGCCAATACTATTACATATTTATATAATGATTTAGTTCAAACCATCCGACCTGGCGTGTCTGTTAAGTTATTTGCAGACGATTGCTTAATTTTTAATACCATAAATTCTATCTCTGACCAGCGTGACTTGTGTGAGAACTTAAACTACATAAAGGAATGGTGTAAAAAGTGGGAAATGGTAATTAATTTTGAGAAAACTGCATATTTATGTGTGAGTAACAAAATACGAAAACTGGAGTTTACTTATAATGTAGGTGGATACGGTATCAGGCAACTAGAAGAATTCAAGTACTTGGGCGTAACGATTACATCGAAGCTTAGCTGGAGAGCACATATTGATGGTATATGTTCTGCTGCCAGGAGAAAATTAGGCTTCCTAAAATATAAATTGGGTCGTTCTTCTAGTTCACTAAAACTTAGAGCCTATAAAGTCATAGTTCGTCCCTCTCTTGAATATGCCAGCATTGTGTGGGCCCCCCACTCAGCTGGTAATATACAGAAAATAGAAAAAATACAACGATTAGCTGCTCGATTTATATACAACCAGTATAGATGTCGCGATTCGCCGTCAGCCCTGTTGCAGGATGCGAACCTCCAACTTTTGGCCGATCGAAGGAAAACTGCACGGCTTAACTTTTTCCGCCTTTTATACTTTTCCAGATCAGGATTGAATGCACCAGATTACATAACACAGGACACAACCAGGGCTTCACGTCATAAACATAGTCGTAGCATTACACCTATATTTGCACGCACTAACATAACATTTACAAGTATTCATTTTTCCCGAGAACTGTCTCTGATTGGAATGCTCTGCCACATGATTCCCCTATGCTCGACACGCCGAGATGAAACTATCCCCTTTTCTTGTCGCTTAAGTCTGCTTCTTTGCCTGTATTTGTCCCTTGTTTTTCACGAATTTTTAATGTACATGAATTTTGTTCTGCAGTGAATGTATACTGCAGCGGAAGTGTATGTATGTTAAAGAATTTTGAACTGTATTGCCCTCTCCTGCATGGACCATACTTGGTCCGCAGTATGTGATAAATAAATAAAATAAATAAAACGCTACGCGCGTCTTGCCTTCTCTGTTGGCCAGAAACGATTGTTCACAGACTGAGCCTAAAAACTTGGAGTTGCAGCTTGGCAAAGCAGCTCCACGTCGCAGAGCTAGTTTTGTCTTTGTAAGCTTTACAATACTCATCCTATTCTCCTTTACATTATCTTCACTATATTACGTCGGTTATGCACCCTCATCCTTTTCGTGCATGAGCATCATCATTCCGTACGGTCATAGCTATTGGCCATCGGGTTCTCTGGCCAAATAAAGGTCGTCCAAAGCAGAACATCATACGTGAGTGATGAAGGTTGCTCTTGGTTCCCCCGTCCTCTAATCGGCAACTCTACCTACTGCAGCTTTGCTCAGGTCACTGCTTGGGCTAGCTGTCGGCAAGATGCCACAAAACGACCCAGTCGGCACTCCAGCCGCTTCTTTTCCCGCATCGTGAGCCACGCGTTCGCACGTCGTCAACAGCCACCTGCGTGAGCCTTATCTTTTCACTGGTATGCGCTGAGATGTGGACGAATAGCACGACGATTTCGCGCGTACTATTCCTGCTAGGCGGTGGGACGACACATGCAAGCTTATTCACGTCGCCGTCTACTTTACGGGTGTGGTGAAGACGTGGTTGTTCAATCTCACGGTGGAATTCTCTGATTGCGCTACCTTTCAAGAAGAGCTTCGCCAGGTCTTAGGCACACCAGCCGTTTGTTCAGCGCTCGCCAATAACATGTTTAGTCCCTCCTTTACAGTTTTCGGTAAAACATGAAAGTAAAACGTGTCCTTTCTGGAGTAGTTTATTGTTTACTCCACATTGATATCACAGAGGTTGTGCAATGTCTATTGGTGTTTGAAAGGTAAAACACCGCTTACCATGGATGCATCCACATTAACGCCTAATCGTACGTCTCCATCCTGACGACTAATACACATCAACAATTATAAAACAAATTCTTCTGGTCATACGTGAGTGCAGAACCAGAGAAAGTAATGTGATGGCCAGATTAACGCATTTGGTTGGACTCCGAAGGTAGCCTACTAGCAGCATATGAATACCACAGCCGACGAGAGGGAAACGCAATGCGCGCTGCCTTGTCTGTTGCCCAGCCCTCATTATTCGCGGGGTGAGCGTAAGCGGCGAACGCGGAGTTCTACATCTAGGTAAACGAGGCTCGTTGCTCTATGCGTTGCAGACCTATTTTGAGATGTGGAGCACCTCCTGCTTCGGTCTATGTCCCGCGGCGCTGGTGTCCGCACTCACAATACGCATGCACGACTCTCCTTTTTCCTTCTCTCTAACCGATGCGCATTACTCCTTCCCCTTCTCTTCTACCACCTGCTCGCTTTACTCTCGCGGTGCATGCGCTACTCTCCACATCCAGTCTCCTCACATTCTAGTGTGAATATAAAGTGCGTGCGCCTACACAACCCTTTCGCCTCTTCTCCTACGCTACGCCCCTCTCTCACCTCGCAAATGAATTTCTAAATCTTTCGCCGTAGGTACAGGAAGCCATATAAATTGCAGTAAAATCTTTGCTTTTGGCAAGAATCTTGGCCTTCATCTTCAGAATGCTTCGCAGCCATTCAGTGGACAAAAACGCAAATTATATATCTCGTAGTTTCACTCGAGACATAAAAAAGTACTGATGATTATTGGGAACTGCAAACAGGAGAAATTAAAGAGAAAGAGAATAGACGGAAAGAAACCAATCTCTCCGTGTTTGTTAGGGCTATTGTACGCAACTGCTTTTTTGGGTCTAAGCTTTGGTATGTGATGCAGGTGCTCTACTGTTTCTGGGTCAATATGCAAAAATTACAATGTGTGTGTGCAATATTTGCGTGCGGTTCAAACTGGGAAAGGTGCAGTCGCATAAATTTGTTCAGACAGGTCAAGTGTGGAGGCCTTGGGTTAGAGCATCTGCTTATCAAGCAGTTAGTAAATAGATTTCCCTTTTTCCGTGAGACATGGGATCCTTTCCTGCTAACAGTGGAACAAATAGGTCTACGTAAACAGTTGTCTTGGTCTGTTCTGAGCACTTATGTTATGACAGGGGCTGTGCAAGGCTACATGAAAAAAAAAGTTGTGGCCAGCATGCGGTTTTTCTGTGTGCGTTTTTCGACTGGCTTCCTGTTTCTGTTGAAAAGAAGCCAAAAAAACTTTACAAAAATTTATGTGAAAATCTTGATGTACAGACAGCTATAAACAGCTTGTAAGGGTTAGAATGTACTTAAAAGTTTAAAAAAAATGCAGGCAGCTCCAAATGCAAAAACATTTTTTTTTCAAGTTACACACGGAACACTTCCTGTAAAAACCTTCCTAGAGGAGCGTGCTTTTTATGCCATGAAGGTCTGACTGTCTAGTCTGTAACAAACTTGAAATACTTGACCACGTTTTTCTTCACTGTTGAGAAGGAGTATACTTTTGAGACGCATTACAAAGGCCACCTAAAAGAATCTCAGTTTGATTCTCACTGAATAAGATATTTTCATGAAATCAGATAGAGAGTTATTCTCTATTAGATTCTCGTGGATTCAGATGAAGAATGGTGAATGGTTACCTTCTCATTTATGTCTGATTACTGCCTTGAATAGTATATGGTGCTCTCGAATGACTGCATTTCACTGTGACTGTCAGTGTAAGCCAGCAAGACAGTATTTTAAAGAATGTATCTCAAGGTTTCTCGACGTAGTAAGAACCAATGAATGTGTTCCTTCATAGTTAAAAGGGTAGAAGTTCACTCACCTCGAAGAAATTCTAAGACATGTACTAAGCAGTGCTTCACGGCCGTAATTATTTTTCTCTCTTGATTGTTCTGTAATGTAACATATTTATATTATTTTTCTGTGTGTGAAGGTTAGCCGGAAATAAATAAGAAAAGCGACATGGCTCAGTGGTAGAATACTGGACTGGGACGCAGGGAAGGCGGATTCAAATCCCACTGTGTTTTTGGGGTTTTTACATTCAGTGAGTATTTTTGTGTTTTTTCTCTTTTTTCCTGTGATAGTGGCTGCGGGTACCGGTGGTGGTGGCGGCGGACAACCACGGGGCGCGCGAGACCGGCGTTGTGATCTCATTACAGCTTTAGCAGTAAATTGTTTTGTGGTGTTTAGGTGCCTTCACTGGTAAAATGTTGATAATCGGAAAACGAGGAGTGACCTAGTCGTTCGGTAGCATACTTGCATACTACGTTTTCATGTTGAAGCTCTCTAGCGTGACGTGACGTGCAGTCCCTGGACAGAAAAATACCATCAATATGTACCAGCACAAGTTATCTTTGTCCTATAGCATCGTTATCTTCTGCTTCGCTTCCAGAACACATGCGCTGATTTCTTCATCGCAGGATGCAATAACTCTCTTGGGCGAGACTCAAGGACTGAGATAGGGATAGGGAGAAAGAAAAAAATAGATAAAGATACGAAGAAGCTTCAGAATTTCTTTAGTCATAGACAGAGTTGTTTTCTTCGTTTAGATGACCACTGTACCGAGAACACGGAATTTCACTTGAAGTTAGATGAAGAGATGAAAAATGGTGGAATAAAAAATTTTGTAGCGGAGCCAACGTTTCGAAATGTTGGCTTCTAGTCCTTTGGAAAGAAGCTGCTTTGTTTCATAGCCAGTTTTATTTTGTATCTCGTTCCGGAGGAGCTTCGAAACGTTAGCTGTTAACGGAAGAGAAAAAAAATTGCAGTGTATCCCCGGAATGAATGATGACGAGTGGCGTGAAGTGTCCATCTTTGCGTCTCCCCTGTCTGTCTGTCTGTCTGTCTGTCTGTCCGTCCATCCGTTCTTGCTTGTAGTTGTTGTCAGACAACGCCGCTGCAGTGCCGCTGCCTCACGTTCGCGAACGGCAGGACCTTCGTGCCGCCGCCGCAGGGCCTGCCTAGAGACCTAGGCCTCGCGGGCTTTAGCTTTAGAATTCTGCCTGCGAGCGTGTGCTGCCGCCACCTTCCATGCCCTCCACTTTGCGGCCTTGTCTTCATCCGGTGAAAGGGAAAGTGCACCACATGCATTATAGCTGGATATATGCTATGTCACCGCCCCCTTAATAACGGGGCGGTGACATATGTGCCACCAGGCTCGCAAAAGTTGAAAACTTTGTTTTCATGTTGACCTAATGTCTCATTTACTTCAATTAAATCTATCTTAATATAGGAAAAAAAAACGTAAATATATGTCTCATCTCTGTGCCTCTTCAGGCAGAATGACCTCATTTTACCAGTATTTTTCCTTTATATCTACTTTTCAGCCACCAATACTCTAACCATTCTTTACTTGCTTCTTATTGCGGACACGTTCAGCTTCGCATTTATTTCCCTAAAACTCAAAGCATCATGTATATTGTCACAGGGTCGTGACGTCGACAAAAAATAGACAGTACGATGAAGGTTAAACAGTTTATTTGGGCGAACTTGTGTCCGATAAACGGAAAGTGGGATCACAGTAGCAGACCTGTACTGATAGCGGCGAACGGATTGTCAGCCGTCGATCAACTGACAAGCGGTGAAGCGCGTTCGCAATTATAAACATGCCATCGAATGTTCTAGCGTTATCGCTGGCGGTAACATAGGCTCCAGAATAATCTGTATAGTTCGTGGAGTGGGCAAGATCTTAAAAAAATGACCTACTACAGTCCTGAAGCTTCTCGAAGACTGCAGGCGTGGTTTGCGCTGAGAGTTTCATAGTGTATTGGGGCGATAATAAAACTTGAGAAAAGGAACGTGGTATTATATGCGTGTACCCACACGTATACATGGGTGTATATTGCTGCATGCAACCAGAACATGTTCCTTGGTTTCCTTAACTCCCCCAGAGCATGTCCACTGTTCTTTTTTTACTGAACCTCGCTTTATGACTGCGCGTTCTAGGGCAACCCGATCTCACTTGGAACACTGTAGCGCTTCCCCTTGAAATGTCATAAGACCTCTCCCGCCTTATTTCGTTCTTGTTTTTTCGGTAGTTACTGGGAGCCGGCTTCTTTTCGATCGCTATCGTCTAATAAACCCTCTCCGCCTCTCGAACTTTTCGCTTAACGCTCCTCGTTGCCATACCGCCCACATGGCCAGACGTTTATTTACTGGTGAGCCTCTTAGTTCTTTTTCTCTACTTTGTGTTCTAGCTCTTCCTATCCAAATACATGAACCCTTTCCCTGCTCCTATGCTCTCCTTTCTTTTTCATTGTTTATGCCTCTCTTCAAATCTCGTTTTACTCTGAGGTTCCCTTACTTCAAAGCATCTCCATGCCATATCCCCATATGCAGCCTCAGTCGTCGTCTTCCCGTGAGTGCCTAACATGCAGACATACAAACGCTATGTAGTGAGCACTTCAAAAGCTACAGGTTGCTACAAACATCGGAGGAAGGACAGACCGGCACCCTAAGGAGCGTCGCACTTTGTTACTTCTTGGATCTTACGTGCTGCATCCCCGCTATATTTACGAGGTACGTTGCAGTGAGGTCATCTGGATCAGTTTTGTTATCTGGGGTTTGCAGAGCAACACTACAAGCAACCTATCTAAATGCGGCCACCGCGGCTGCAAGTAATCCTACACTGTAAGAAGTTGCACAACTGTATGTATCCATATCTCCCTTCGGGAGACCTTGTTATTGCCTTTATTTTGGAGCTCGCGTTGCTTCACTGAAACTTCAAAACGGTTGTGACGCTGATTAGATCAGATGTGTCATATCTTTTGTCTGCATGTTTGCGTTGTTAGGAATTATAATTAATTAGAGTGGGAACGTCAGAGATGTTTTGTCATGCATCCGAGAGGTGACGCAGGAATTCAGACGTGGGGCACACAAAGCTAACAGGAAAAGTGCACAGTGAAAAAAAAAGGTAGAGAAGAAAAATTATCTTAACATAAGAATCGTATGCATCAGGTGAAACCTATGTAAGCTGATGTTGTCACAAACAGTAATAGGCACTGCAACAAAATGCACGTGACAGGCAGACGTGATAGGCAGTACACATACCGAAATAGCGGTAAAATAATAGAATTGATGGAACAGGAATGCGCATGCACTTTAGGACAGTAAGCCGGCTTCTAAGAAAAACCTTAACGTCAGAAACGTAGGGTGAATTCGAACTTGAAGGCTAGTGCTCGGTATAAGTAATAATTGTTTGTTTACACAAAAACGTAGTCATGCTAAAGTTCACTGAAATTGGAGAAGATTGCTGAATAATTACAGCTGAGACACACATGTATTTTGCTCAGTTACTAGGGTAGATGCACAAACACAGGTGCGAAGGAGCTCTTGACTTGAATACAACAATTTTTCAGACACATTTTCCCCCTTTAGAGCGAGAAAATCCGCAGACACATCCAGAGTTCCCGTGCCCGTCGGCAATAGTGAACACTGATTCAATGGCTCACCAGTTGTCTGATAAACAGGAAAGAATTGCCATAGTTCTTCAATCATTCCTTCACACACTTGGAGTGTCCGTCGGCAAGCTCTAATCACCATACGCTCAGTTCCAAGATGTGCTCGATGCTCTATACCCAGTGCTTTCAAGCTTTCAGTAGATACCTTTGCTCGCCTAGCTACAATGCTGTGTGATGCGCCCGAAATCCTGCGTTCATTAGTATAGTACGGAGCAGTATTATTTGTATGCATCCTTCTTTCTCTTTTGATATATTTTAATTCCTCATTCCCATTCTCCTGTTGTAGTAAAGCAAACCAGACGCACGTGAGGTTGACCTTACTGCCTTTTCTTTATTTTTATCTTCCTTCCTTTTTCCTTCCGTAATCGCACAGCTATATATGATCTGACAATGACTCTAGCATGGGAGGAACACACTGGTGCCTATGTTTCAGTGACCATCAGTGTATATCCTCACATTCTGTAGTACAGCACTGGTTGGTCTACGATGGTCATACATTTGTGGTATACGAACTGCAGTATATGAAAGAATATGTGGTGTCCAAATTGCAAGATATTTCTAGTAACGCATGACCAACTTTATACAAGACGACTTCAATCCTTTTAATCAGCAGCTGCCTAAATAAACGCTTGGTAAACTGTAGGCGAAAAAACTCCGCGATAGAGTGAGAAAGGCCCGCATGATAAACAGAATCCTATGGCTAGGCCACGCTTTTTGTGGGGGCGACAGAGTTGGCGATTTATTGCCTAAGCTTCCTCGAGAGCCGGTGCTAATGAAGTGTCAGTCTTAAATGGTCCGCCGCACCTCAGCAGGTCTTTCGTGGTTCTCTGCAGTATCCACTGCTACAACTATAAATTCGGCGAGCCAGTGCATATTACGCGACACTGCCAACAAAACACTCGAGGCCCGTTCCAAGCCCGCATTATATACGTAGACCAAGTGTTTGCTCTTTCTGTCTCAACAAAGGTGCAATTAATCGCAGCCCCACCATGAACTAATTGAGTTGGTCGAAAGAATGGTCTCGGTGCCCAAAGCTGTGGCCTCTCGTTTCTAAGGTTCGGGTAAAACTCGCTGAAACGATTCTTGCGAGGCAACCATCCGTAGCACTGGTCTCAGGGGTATTCGTAGAAAGAAAGTAAAACTGAGGTGCTTGCAGCCCTGTTGCACCTGTCGTGTCATATAATACACACGTCGGAAGGTAATTGCATTGTTTTGTAGGTGAGAGTGTCAGCGAGTCGCTTTTGTTGGTTTTTATCTGACCAAAAAACGCATCTATCACAACTTGGGCAGTTGTTGTAATAGAATGTTAGTAGTTTTTAAACAAATGGTGCTACTGAGTGGCTACGTCTTTAAAATGCTGATTGCTAAGTTACAACTTCGATTCATACACTCTCATTTCGACTCTATTTTCTAGGGGGATAACTGAAAATTTGCAAACCTATGTCACTCTAACTGGTAGCTATATCGGTAATGAAGCGAACTGAACTTACCTGTAGAATGACGTGTGCAGTGTAGAGTACCATTTATTTAAAGACAAGTGCACATTTAAAAATGGCCGCTGAAAACATGCACGTTGATTTTTTGCGTGTGGAGAGATGTGACCTCTTTTTACGCAACGATGATGTCCTCTAAGTACAATACAAAATCGAGTAGCATTCGTTTCACTGAAGGGGCTTAATTTCACAAACAACGGAAACATTAGCTTGGTTTTTATTCACAATCTGCACACTTCGAACTGTAATTTCATCTTTTTCACTATCATAAGTTTCTTATTAGCGGTGAAAACTAAGCTTGCAGTTTCATTTTTAAATTTCTTGCTTAATTGTCGATGCGTCACGTCCGAAACTTCCAAATGTATTTTTGGTGTTTTCGTGCCGTTGGCTTATGAAATTTTCTGAATTTTCATATGTTAGGTCTATGGCACCAACAGATGACAGTGCACTTCAATTTTATTGATCAGAAGCTATGTAGAGCACGGTAGACGCCTTCGAAATCTTTAACGTACGTTACGACGTTTCCGGCGGAAATATGGAGATGGTTTCTCCACCCGCATCGCTTTTTTCGCTTAGAATTCTCATGTCGCGGTAATAGTGGTGTTGTTGAGATAGTGAAGTTCTATTTAACAAATACGCGAAAATTCTTTTGTTCTTCAGTGTCCCTTTCATTCCAATGCTATAATACATCTGGTCCTTGGGCGCGTGTTAGCTCACCAACACATCATTGAATTCAATCTCGAAGCTTTTACCCCTAATATCCCTCTCCTAGTATCAAAGAATACCACAATCCCATCAGTATTACAGCGAAAACTGTTACAAGATAGCGACAAGAATCGCGTGCGGCACCATTGTCCTCCGCCGTAGCCACCACCAGTGTTCATAACCACTATTGCAAAAAAATAACAAAAAACCTACTAAATGAAAACAACAAGAGCACAGTGGGGTTTAAACCTGGGTCCGATGCGCGCCAGCCCTGCATTTTACTGCAGTGCCACGCCGATGCTTGAAACTGCAGTGTAAACTTTCCTTAGTCAGGCTTGATGGTATATTGACGCAAGGTAGACTGGAAACTATAGAGGCCAACCTACCTTGCGTCAATATAGCATTTTAGAACCGAAAAGAAAGCCAAGGAACTGGCTTAGACGAACACTCGTTGCACAAAGCGACTTATGCAAGCTGTTTTGCTCCAGCAAGAATTCTGCAACTGGAGCTGTTCTGCCATGGGCCTAGAACATTTTGCAACTCCAAGTTTATGCCTGGTTGTATATTTAGGGCCATCTTTAAAGACTGTCTCTCTCATGCATATATCGTGCACACACAGAGAGCATGATTGATGTCTTCAACGACGTTACATTGGGCACAAAATGCCTAGTCGGACAGTGCATTTTTGTTTCTGAAGTAATTTCTATATGCAACGTTTATTCGGATGTGGTGTAAACATGTTTCATCATGCCTGTTGTGATTTCGCGGCATCCTGAAGTGACACGATGGATAGATCTTGTACAGAGACCCATACTCTTGGCTAGGGTCTGTCCAGAAGGATAGACGGAAGTGCCAGGCGTTCGCCGACACTAGCGTTGCTGCGTCTTGCCTCGAGAAAGGTATCTCAACAATTTCTGCTGAACTGTCATGCCCAGCTTGGGCAGCGTCATCAGCCCATGCGTTGTCTTGTCTTCCGCAGTGGGCAGCTATCCACTGCTGAACAATGCGGTGATGGAAGTCACAGGATTTCTTGCATAGGCGTTTGATGTTCATAACGAGTTGATCCTGTGTGCATGGAGACTTCAGCAATTGCAGCGCTGCTCTTAAGTCAGTGAAAGTGACCCAGGACATGGCTGTCTGGTTCACGATGTAATTATTGGCAGCCCGCAGTGCAGCCTGTTCAGTGGCCAGTAGATAAGGTGCAGTGACTGAAAGTGGCAGAAAGGGCGGCATTGGCTGATGGAATCCAGACGCCAATGATTTATTATGAATACGTAATGGAGCCTTCAGTGTATATAATACGTCGAGCTCTGTAGCAGTTTCCAAATGCTCTAGAGTGAAATATGTGACTGCTGGTCCAGGTGTGCGTCTCTTACTCTTAAACCTAGGCACGAAGATCACGATGGTCGACGAAGGCGTTTTCCACGATTGTTCTGCAAGTACTGATACTCTCTGACAGTGTAGCGGGAGAAGGCTGCACACTGCACTACTGTCTGAAGCAAACAGATGTTGCGGCACTCTGGTGGCATAACGCAAGTGAACTCGAAAAAACTCTTGCTGCAGAAGAAGAGGAGCTGAAAGGCGCCAACTTTCAGCAAGGGATCGGATGCTTGATGTGTTCTTGGTAGGCCAAGGTACACTTTCGGGGTGATTGCTTGAGCTCCAGTCAGCGCTTGTATGTTGGTTCGAGAAATTTTATGTATCGCAGGAAGGCTGTAACGTGTCTGCAAAAGCTTTGAGAACGCAACCTGCCAGCGATTTCCTATGGTAGGCTGCATTCGCAAAACTAATAAGGAGGCTCAACTTAATCTGCCGATTACATACTACGTTTGCATCGCGAAACGCCGTTCAATTTTCAAGAATTCCAAGCGACAGTCCTGAAACAAACGATTTTATACTGCGTATTAAATAGCCAAGCACTCGCGACATCGCTCGACGCGTTACAACTGAGCTTTATTCGCATAACAGTTGCAATCACAGGGCAAGCTGTTTGTAGTGGTCCTTTTAATTGCGATACATTCGGTGCCGCTTGTCTGTCGTATGCTGCCATAACTTCGCGAAACGTAGGCTAAACCACATACAGCATCGCTATTAGAGTGACTGCTCACGCCAAAGAAAAGTCTTGTTTTTGTTTTTTAACGCCGTGAGAATCATGTAAATAAATGAAAATAAATATCGAAACTGTAGACGAATAAAACCGGTGAGCGAAGCTCCTCACAAATGGGACCCAAACGACAACGTACCTGATGTCACAGATGGTTTCCATGAATGTGGTAGGGTGAGGCAACGTTTTGGGGGGAAGCTCTCTATGTCATGGGTCGTGCGTCCGCGATGTATGTATTAGTAGTAGTAGTAGTTGTAGGTAGCCACCTCCAGGCCAGACTAGAGGAACGGCATGCATGCGCTCTTTTTAGATGAGCATGAAACCCGGACACGTGAATTATGAAAAAAAGATAATTGTTTTGATGAACCAACCTAAAAAGACTAGTATCGGCTACTTAATCTCTAATAAAGTTGGCCTTGAATTTGATGCTTACAAAAAATTGGCAGATCCCATGTACAGTGGGAATCGATGATATGCGAAGCACGAATGAGAAATGTTGATATGTCACTTTAAAATCAGCACAACGTTAGGAGGAGATAATTATGTCGTACATTACTTCCGGGTCATGAATATGATGTGTTGATGTGTCGTTTACCTTCATCATCTATTCACGTCACGCGATTCCAAATTTAGCATATGTGGAGCTAGTGAAACGGCCGTGAGCACGCTATGAGCATGGTATGTTATCATGTTCCTACATGACACGTGTGTCAGGATTATCATGTTTGTATAAGTCATATCTTTCGTCATCCACTGAGGTCACGTAACATCAAATTTTGTATATGTGGAGCTAGCGAAACGGCTGCGAGCACATCATGAAGGGCCCAATATACTCCAATGCAGCGTTGACGCACACGCACGCTGGGCACAGCGATGCTGCGTTAGCAAAAAGCGAACACTCTTAATATACGCCAAGCACCACCAGCGTCCGTCGGTGCGGCTCCACGGCAACCGGCACGAAATGCGACATGCTGCATTTCGCACAGATGCGTTACCCAGACAACAATGTGTCTCTCTCTTTTCATGATGGAGGGGCGCCGGACGTGCTGAAACGCGCATACGTCAAAGCAACGCAGTGCGGCGCGCGCCTGCGAGTATACGGCAGCACCGACGCCTGGCGTGGCCGCACTGGCGGGATACGACGAAATAAACGCTGGCGAGCACGCGCACCACGTCACATCGAATTGTATTGGGGCCTTGACTGTGGCATGTAGTCATGTTGTCACATGACACGCATCTCATGATTAACATGTTTGCACTAGTCACATACCTTCGTCATCCATTGGCGTCACGTAATACTAAGTTTGGCATATGTGTAGCTAGCGAAACAGACGCGGGCACATAATGGGTGTGACATGGAGTCAAGTTGTTACATGACACGCATCTCATGTCTATCATGTAACATCATGTTACATGACACTCATTTAATGTCTATCATTGTGCACGCGTGTTCTGCAAAATGTGTTGTGTTTATCACTCTTTTCTCTCTGCTCTCTATCTTTCATCTCCCCCTCCCACGCGCAGGGCAGCAAACCGGCTGCCTATTGGCTGGTTAACCTCCCTATCGTTCTTTTTCTCCTATTTTGTTTCTTTCGGCTGCCTATTAGCTGGTTAACCTCCCTATCGTTCTTTTCCTCATATTTTGTTTCTTTCCTTTATGTCTATCATGATTGCCCCAGTATCATACCCTAGACATCCATTCACGCCCCGTGATATAAATATGGTATAAGAGAATCTAGCAAAACAGCCGCTGGTGCAACATGAGTATGGCATGTAGCCATGTTGTTACACGACACGCATCTCATGCTTGTCATCTGTGCCCCGATATCATGACTTGGTCATTCACGAACGACCCGTCATACCTAATATCGTATAAGTATAATACCAAATATACCGTATATTATACCGTATAATACCAAATATACCGTATAATACCAAATATCGTATAACATAGCGAAACGGCTGCCAGCGCATCATGAGCGTTGCATGTAGTCCTGTTGTTTCATGACACGCATCTCATGTTTATCATGTTTGCCCTAGTATCAGACCTATGTCATCCATTCACGACCCGTAATACCAAATATGGAATAAGTGAAGCTAGCTAAACGGCTGCCAGCATATCATGAGCGTCGCATGTAGTCATGTTGTTACATGACACGCATCTCATGATTATCAAGTTTGACCAGTGACATACCTTCGTTATATATTGGCGTCACGTAATGCCAAATTCGGCGTATGTGAAGCTAGCCAAATGGCCGCCAGCGCATCATGAGCGTGGCATGTAGTCATACTCTTACATGACACTCCTCTGAAGAATATCATGTTTGAATGTGTCAATTACTTATGTCGTCTATGCGTGTCACGTAATACCGAGTTTGGTACATGTCAAGCTAGCGAAACGGCCGTGAGCGCATCATGGGCATAGCATGTATTCATGTTGTCACATGACATGCATCTCTTGTTTATCATGTTTGCCCCAAGATTCCAGCTTGGTCCTCCATTCACGTCCCGTAATACGAAATATGGTATAAGCGAAGGTAGCGAAACGGCCACAAGCGCATCATGAGCGTGGCATGTAGTCATGTTGTTACATGACGCGTATGTCATGATTTCCATGTTACGGTGTGTCGCTTATGTTCGCCATGCAATCACGTTGTACCATACCACTTTTGCAGCATGCCATGTAAACGGAACCACCGCAAGAGCTGCCGCACCATGAAATGTAAATCATGACGTTCATGACATACAGGTCACTATTTTCATGTTATGTCAAATCAAATATGTCCCCCATACAGTCCTGTTATGCCGTACCACGTCTGCTATTGATACGAATATCGAAACGGCCAGGAAAGCTAGAAGTCATCGGCAAATAGATAGATAGATAGATAGATAGATAGATAGATAGATAGATAGATAGATAGATAGATAGATAGATAGATAGATAGATAGATAGATAGATATGCCTAATGTCACCGAAGTTCGCTAAGAAAGGCTTCGCATAAAACAAACGAGTATTGGAAGGACGCACTTTGAGCACTATCTGACCAGAAAGGGTTGCCACGGTAATCTTGCTGGGCGTAACCTCCTTGGTTTTAGCAAGCTTCGACGAGGGCTGGGCTGCAGTGCCATGAACATAGTGAAATAGTATATAGCCACTAACTAGAGGCGGTGAAAGGTGGGAAGTAGATACGAAGCGCAGGCCTTAAAAAAGTGCGATAATGCCACCTCTTGTTTAGTCCTTGAAATATCCGCTGGATGGTGGTACTTTTTTATATGCTAAATATATAATGAAAAAATGCGATTTGATTGATAGATATGTGGGGTTTAATGTCCCAAAACCACAATGTGAATATGATAGATGCCGTAGTCAACGACTCTGCAAATTTCGACCTTTTGGTGTTCTGCCGCAGCTAGCTGTGATGCACGAGGAGTAGCCGCTCGCTACGTGTTGTGTGCTGCTCGCTTTCTACGTGATAGATGCGTCATTTGCGAACGCGTGAGGCGTAATTGAAAATACAACTGCAGCGTCGGTAGTTCTAGTCAGCCGTCATGCTCACTTCATGGAGCAAGCGTCTATTAGGAGGTCCGAAAGTGACCTAAAGCGTCAACTGGGAGGTGCGGGCCTAACGCGCTACAGTCGTACAAACACAGAAATACCAGAAAAGAGATAAAAAGAGCGAGTAAACTGAAAAAACAAACAACGAAGACTGCCTAGCTCTGCAATTTCTTGAGGATTGGCACCGGTGCCTCGTTTTAGGGGCGAAGCACCTAAGGGTGTGGGTCGTTCCTTCGTAATAGTATGCTGTAGCAGTAGGCACTTGCAGTTTGGTTTAAGAATTCTTCGCTAAATGGCATTGTGTGTATATGTTCTTGGAAATACTATCACTAGTTGGTGTGAGTGGTTTTCGTATACTTGACGTTATATAAACAGCATTTCCACGAATCGAGTGAATGAGTGGGACGAAGCATTGATCAGTCTGTCATACAAACACAGACAGACAGACGTACAGACAGACAGACAGATGGTCGAAAGGATGGACGGATAGATGCTTCACCCCAATCCTCATCCTTCATTCAATTCGTGGATATGCTGTAAATTTTCTTTATTCATAATGGGCAGCTCCCTCTTTCTTCAGCAGCTTGACGATCACACAGCCTTTTTCATTAGCTGGCGTGATGGCGCAAAGGCTTAGACTTAGCTTTAGTGCAGTTTTAGAGGTAGAAAACGCCGTCGTGGTTGATCATCGAGGTCTCGGGTTTACCAGCAATCTTAATTCGAAGCAGCAACATTAAATGAAATACCATTCTAAAAAAACATGTCATATCCACGGATTGATAATAAGTGAGTGAAGCTCGAGTGGGGAAGATTATCAGTAGACCGTAACTCTCCCGTGAAAAGTTAGCCCATTATATCATAAGATATAGAGCGGTGCGTATATTATAAAAATCAACATTTACTTTGTTCTTGTTTGTTTGTTCTTTTTACTTCTGCATTGTCATGGTGGCTGTACTGTGAGGTCCCTTCATTATTACGGCTTTATGGTCAGCGAAACGAAGAGAGAAAGATTCTTATACTGGCTGCAGTAGAATGTTTGCGATCACCAAGTCTATGCACATCTCTGTGGTCATAGTAGGTTGCATATAGACTCTGTGGTGCAATGGTATACGCGTTCCAATTCAGGATGAAGCTGTTCTGTTCGTTATGTTTTAAAGTGGGTGGTCCGCATCAGTCGCGAGAACAAGGGGAAGCGAACAGCCAATGTGGGAAATGAAGGCCTGCGTCACAATTGTGACGTTGGCTTGAGGACGAATTGAGCACAATTGCAACATAACGCGTCCAGTGTCTCTGTGGGACCGTCACCCCCGGAAAATCTTTTCAGGCCTGCGCCCAGCAATCTGACGTCATTTCCGGCCGGCCGACTCTCGGGGAAGCCGCAGGGGCAGCGAGCGCAGCGCGGGCGGCGGTGGTGATGGTTCGGCGGCGTGGTGTTGACGGTGTTTCGCGTTTGTTGCTTTCCGTTGTTGTTTTGCGGCAATTTCGTTTCCGTGCGTGATGCTGGAGTGATGCGACAATGCCGAATAAGTGTTGTGTACCCGGATGCACCGGCAACTACAAAACAGGAAAGAAGATACAAGTGTTTTCCTTCCCTAAAGACGCCGACGCTCTCAAACAATGGCTACGCGCCATTCCTAGGAAGGACTTCGTGCCGACTTCGTGCACTTAGGTAAGAATTTGAGATGCTCCTGTTCTTAGCTTGTCGTTGCTTGTTCGGATAGAAATCACCAATGATGGGAAATACTTGAGCGTGTGGCCGCCGGGCCTCGCGAAGCGCTGACGACAGCAGTTGATGAGAATCGCCCAGAAAGGCACGTTCGCAGCAAGGATAGTCAGCTGCGCTTTGTTCACTAACAGTGCCGTGGTGTCGTCCATTCTTGCAAGCTCTCGGCGGAAGCGCTTCGTGGAGTGTGGTGACATCACGCTCCCGTGTTTCCTTTCATGTTGCTTGTACCGCTTAGCGCAGCGCTTTTATTTAGATGCTTGCGAAACGTAGGTAGACTTTGTTTTAGCTACACGGACTGTAAACACGGTCATGCAAACGGGAGCGCATTTTTTTCTTTTGAGAAGTGGCGTCTCAGACGTTCTTGAAACGTTTGTGCAGGTGTTCGCGGATCATTTCGACGCTTCATGCATCGAGAAGACGACATCGTACACGGATCCAAGGACTGGGAGAGTTATTGAAGTTGCACTCCCAGTACCACGGTTGCGTCCTGGATCTGTCCCAACGGTATTTCCCGGCTGTCCGTCCTACCTTTCAGTACGAGACAAGAGCACGAGAGAAACCCCTGACGCCAAGAGGAGCCAACAAGAAGCCTCCCAACTCGCCCGTGCTGTAGAAGAGTCGCTGGCGTCATATGAAGCGGAGCAAGAACGAGACCGGTTTTCGTCCCTCGAAGAACTAAGGGCTCGCCTGCAAGGGGTGTCAGTGTCTCCGAAGTGGACTGTGATTCATGAAGAAGAGTGCTCCATGTTTTTGAACATTATCGACTATCGTGAACCTTGTTTGAATGCGTCATTGAACGTGTTTGCAAACCTTGAAGTCTTTGCCTGCTATCAAGGCTCACCAATCAAGAACCTTGGTAGCGCTGTTGTACCAGACTCAGTTCAAAAAGTAAGTTCCTTGTTGGAAATTTTGAACAACCTGTCGATGCTGTCTGAAGAGCGCTGCACTTATCGCCACCTGGCTCAAGCAATACATTCCCTTCTGGACAAATGGGAAGCCAGCATTGATGAAGGCAAGAAAGAGACGGTGAACTTTATGAAGGAGCAGGTACTACTCCTTTCTGCAAAGCGCATTCAGTATAGCGCACAAGTGATGGTCTTTGCATGCATCTTGCGTACAATATCACCACATGCCTACAAGTTCCTGAGAAGCACAGGTGCACTAACTTTGCCCCACCCAAGCACTACTAGAAATGTGTGCTCGTCTATTCAAATGTTCCCACACGTTGATTCTTCTGACGACACTTTCCTTCAGTATGTGTCTCAGAGATTCAAACATCTGCCGGCACATGAACACACTGTGACGCTGATGCTTGACGAGATTTTTATCAAACCTTGTTTAGATTACAAAGGTGGGAACATATGTGGGGCAGCAGTTAACTCCAACGAAGCGGCCACATCGGTACACGTGTTTATGATACAAAGTTTGCTGAGCGCATTCAAGGAGGTGGCGCACATTCTTCCGGTAAAAGCCTTACAGGGTGAAGATCTTCATTGCATGCTGAAGAAGGTGATCTTGGGCTTAGAAGAAATTGGATACAGGGTCATAGCCGTTGTCTGTGACAATAACTCGCTGAACAGGAAGGCAATGAAGATGTTTCTGCCAGAACCAAAGCTTAGCCCTGTTTACCCGCATCCGGCAGACCCAGATCGGCCGTTATTTTACGTGGTGGATGCTGTGCATCTATTTTAATGCATAATAAATAAATGGCTCAACCAGAAAAATGCTGGAACTTGCTTTTTCTACCCACGCTTCGAGCTTTCGAACAATGAAGTTCATCCCGAATGCAAGATGACTGCTTCATTTAAGCATTTGAGAGATTTGCATAAAGAGGAGTCACCCCTGCTTCTGAAGTCTGGGTATGGCTTGACGTCAAAAGCTCTAAATCCAAGCAGCTTTGAACGACAGGACGTCAAACTCGTACTGCAGGTTTTTAATCCGCACGTAGCCGAAGCCCTGGCCGCTCGCAAGGGTCATACTGATTTTCAACATGCTACAGCAACCGCCGAGTTCATCAAAATAATTCTTCGTTGGTGGAGCATTGTCAATGTAAAGACACCTAGTAAGGGCTTCCATCACCGTAATGTTTACGAAGAGCCCATGTCAAACCACACAGATGACCCAAAGGCAAGCTTTCTAAGCGCTTTTATCACATGGCTCGATGTGTGGGAATTTTATAGGCACGACACCGGAGTACTTACCCAGGAGACATTGAGTGCCTTGAGGCTCTCTGCTCAATCCCTTTTGGCATTGGTGAAGTACTGCGTTAGTGAGCTTCACTTTAAGTATATTCTGCTAGGGAAAGTCCAGACGGATACCCTCGAGAGTCGCTTTGGACAGTACAGGCACATGGCTGGTGGGCAGTATCACATATCTGTTCGCCAGCTTTGCGAAACCGAGGGAAGGATTCGCCTTCAAAATGCCCTTCCAAGGATGAGCAACGATGATCTCAGAGGCATCGAAGAGACGGACAGTGTCAGGGATGCGGGCACTTCTTTTAGTGTTCATGTTAGCGATGCTGACCTTGATGAGCTCAGAGCACAAATGCCGGTGATTGGTTACGTTGGTGGGTATTGTGCACACGCTGCAATGAAAGTTCTCAAGTGTGAAAGCTGCCAGAGGCAGTTGGTCGTTACCCGAAATACGGCCGAAACAGGAGAGGACACCCATTCTTTAATCGCACAACTGGATCGGGGTGGCCTCAAATTTCCTTCTGCTCTTGTAATCACAGTAGTTATGTACACGGAGGTTGTAGTTAGAAAGCTCATGACGGAAAGTACCTCTACCCAGTTTCTCCATGGGCCGAACCAAAAGAATGTCGTTCGGCAACTTACACTGGACTCTCTGCCAAGGCTTGAGGACATAGATACGTGTGAAAACGGGCACACCTACGAGCTCCTCATCACATTGGTTGCAAACTGTGCAGCAAATATAATGCTCAACAACTTGTGCAAGCAAAGGAACGATCTTTTACGCATTGAAAAAGATCAGAAGGCGAAAAATAGAAAGGCCCGAATTTTTCTTTGAAAGTAATTTTCCAAGCGTCGCGTCTTTCTCTTCACATTTATTCTTGTGAAACTGCACAGAGTGTATTTGATTGCATGTCATGACTTGATTTCCTTGGTATACTTCTGCCTTATGTAAAATGAGCCTTGTTTCCAGTTTTGTATCTCTTTACAAGTTGTTAGGTTTTAAAAGTGCTGTACTTTTTCCTTTTTTTTAACTCGAACTGCCTCGGTGCCTACTGTAGCAGTTGTACAGTCCGTTTTGGTACCTAAGCTGTGTACACTTTCCTTGTGCACTCTGTGTACAGACATGTTGTGCACTGTGATTTGTTTTTTCTTAGATTTTTGTTTGATTTTTTCCCTAGGACATGCACCTACCTGTGGCAGTACAATTACTTTTCTTTCTGTCATTTATCATGCTGTTGACCACAATTTAGTCACCAGTGTTCTTATGTATTGTATTTTTTGGCAAGTGTTTGAACCTGATACCTTGTGTTGCTACTGCTACTATGATAAACGAATGGTATGTTTTCCTCTAACCTACAATTTAAATGAAAGTGTGCTTTTTCTGTTCCAAAGCTCGGGGATGTTTTTGCTGTTACAATCTGTTTTGTTTTGAGTTTTATGTGGCAAGATATTGTGTTTTGTACTTTTGGCATATTTTCAGCATTAAGGGCAACATCTTGTGTTGCCTGTCGTCTGCCTGGACCGAGAGCAATGCGCACTGTGATATTTGTACAGACGGCGTCTGGCTGTGATAAATAAATATGCATTATTCCATTCACGATATTCATTATTTCTTGATACCTTGATAAGTTCCCCAACCGCGGTGGCTTAGTGGCTAAGGCGTAGCGCTGCTGAGCACTAGGGCGCGGTTTCGATACCCGGCTGCGGCGGCCGCATTTCTGATGGAGGCGAAAAGCAAAAACGCCCGTGTGTACGAGATTTCGGCACACAATAAAGATTCCCAGGTAGTCAAACTTGATCCTGAGCCCTCCCCTACGGCGCGCTTCATCGCCTGCGTTGCGTCGGCGCGTTAAACCATACAATCAATCGATACCTTGATAAATCGTGCGGACATGGTGTCAAGGCACCTCGCCCGAGTCGGTAGGCGTGAAGGGCGCTCGCGGCAAGCGCTCGCGGCTGGCGCAGCCACCCAGCGAAGGGCGGCCGGCCTGGCCGGCGCGATGTGACGTCGTCGACGTCACGTCACGTGACGCGCAGGCCTGAAAAGCTTCCGGGGGTGACGGTGGGACGCACCCCGTTTGAAAGTAGACGCGTCGAGTGTATCTGTGGGACGCGAGCCGTGTCTTCGACTTGTGAAAGCCGCTCCCAGTGTCCGTGACATACGCACTCAGCGTCTCTGCAAAGGACGAAGCACGCTCGTAAAACAATGGAGTGAATCATGATGAGTGGGGCGAAGCGTGAAAGGACTTCATCGGTAAACCTTGAATCTGCCGTCGGTCTGTTCGTCTGTCGGTCTGTGTTTCTGTCTGTGTGTCTGTATGTCTGTCTGTCGGCAGTTTATTCGTCCACCCGTTTGTCTGTCTGTCTGTCTGTCTGTCTATCCCTACATCCATCTATCTGTTCGTTTGTCTGTACTTACGCGCGTAAACATGTATGTCTGTGTCTGTTTGTTTAGTTATCTGTCTGTCTGTCTGTCTGTCTGTCTGTCTGTCTGTCTGTATGTCTGTCTGTCTGTCTGTCTGTCTGTCTGTCTGTCTGTCTGTCTACGACAACGGACACGGACAGACAGACGGGGCGGCTACGACAACAGAGGAGGATTGAGCCACAGTGTAAGTGCATGAGGCCCGCTGTGACGCCATGCTCTCAAAGTACCCGGATACTGAAAGTCGCAAAGCGCTCACATTTAAATCCAATCTATTCCGCTGCAAAATCATTTCAAATTCATCTGTGTTGCTTCAGACGGTCCTCACGATCATTCCTTCACCTCCGTCCGAAAACTGGACGAAAACAGACACGCGACAGAGGTCGTCACAGCATTCGTCTTGGCTCAAATGGGCCAATCACGTGAAACTCGATGGAGTGGAACGCCTCCGTTTGAATTCGGCTCACGTGGGATAGAACGTCACGTCATTCGTCACGGCTCAAATGGGCCAATCACGAGCGACTCTACGGAACGGAACGCCTACGTCCGGATTTGGAACGCATCTAAAGTTGCACCACTGAGTGCGTATATGAAAATCATGTGCTACACGATGCAGTCATCGGCAATGAGGTCCATTCATCCATCCATCCGTCCATGCGTGCGTCCATCCGCGCATCCGTTTATTGGTGGTCAGTGCGTGCATCTATCATCCTTGCGTTTGTACGTCTATACATCTCTCTGTCTGTCTGTGTGTCTGTCTGCCTGCCTGTCTGCCTGTCTGTCTGTTTGTCTGTCTGTCTGTGTGTCTGTCTGTCATTCTGTCTGCTGTATATTTGTCTGTTTGTCCATCTGCCTCTCTGTCCGTCCATATGTTTGTCTGATTGTCTGTCTGTCTGTCTGTCTGCCTGTCTGTCTGTCTGTCTGTCTGTCTGTCTCTCTGTCTGTCTGTCCATCCGTTTGTCTATCTGTCTGTCTCTCTGTCCATCCGTATGATTTTGTGTCTGTCTGTTTGTCTGTCTGTCTGTCTGTCTGTCCGTCCGCCTGTCTCTCCTTCTGTCCAGTTGTTTGTCTGTATGTCTGTTCGTCCATCTGTCTGTCACTCACACTAGCCCCATCTGCTAAGTCAGTCATACAACTAGGTGGTTAGGAACCGGTCACGAAAAGACATGTATGAACAGACCCACATCTTGCGGAGCTTCGCCCCTAGAACGCGCTATCTGCTTAGGTTCGCCGCCCTGGCTGACCTTGCGTCTGCTTTGCCGAAAGCCATGGCCCCAGGCTTCGTCTGCACCACCGACATAAAAATGTGGTGCAACCCTGATTATTTTATCTCGCGCGTGACTACTCGCATGGGTTATGCTTTCATATAGAAATCGTAGTTTCATATCTAAAGAAAAACAGCACGTCACTTGACAATTCACGCCTCACATAAACTCTATGTAGGTTTCACACGACGCCGAATCATTACGAGGAGCACTGCCAATTCCGTTTTGTTTTATTTAAAAAAACCTCGCTCGCTTTGATCATAAACTGTCGTACAACCTTCTCTTATCTTTCTACTTGTCTCGGCTACGTCTGATCTGTTATCTCAGAGGGATATCACCATCCATTCACGTGTTGAAATACACTGGAAACAATGGAGCGACGCTCCGTCGTTGCCGGAGCACATCGTTGTCACGTTGTCCGCTGTACGCCTTCCCCAATGCGGGCATCTTTTGTCTACTTCAATGAAAGAACCAGCCCCGGCGCGCATGGGAAAACAGCCGGCCTGGATCGCGGATCCGATTTCGTAGGTTAGTGCATTGATCGGTGTCAGATTTGTCGACTCCTTGAATCTTTGTGACATGCGCTTCTTCAACCCAATGGATGTGCCGTGTTTGCGTATTTTGTTTGTTCATTCGCTTGCTTTTTAGCAAAGAACTTATTCTTAGTGGAGACTTTCATGAAGAGAGGTGTCTTCTGGCACTCACAGTTGACGGCAAAATAGACAGCCAAGTAAACAGCAACCATCCTAAATACCGGTTTGATTCTCACATAGCCCGCACAATTGGACAGCTTTGCGAATACAGCATCGGAGACAAAAAGTTCGGTACGGTAGATTCCACGTACCTAGAAATTGACGTTGTGCGAAGCAGGCGGACGAAAGGTGACCGTGTTGCAATTTTCTTATTGCGCGACACGTCAATAAATGACGCTAAATATATGTACAAATGTAGCATGCACAAATTTTATGTTGAAGAGGTGAAGATATTTATATAACCACTTATTTGTATTTGCGCAACTATACCAACAGGAACATGCGTACTAGCAACACCAGACGCTGATATGAAATGCTGATGATCGCGAGGCTGCTGCCCCTGGACAGTGCTACATAAATCAACTTCATCACATGACAGCTAACCGCAATGGACGTTAACATGACGTGACTACTATATCAAAGGAGTACGTATGTAGTGTTTTTAAAATTGAGTAGGCAGCACTGCAACCACAATTGATGTTTCACGAAGATTAGCGTCTATTTGAAAAGTATGGTTCTGGGACCTGGCATAGCTCTGTGTTAAAATGTTTCATTGCCACGCAGAATGCTTGGGTTCGATTCCATCTGAGACCCTGACATCTATTCTTTGCATTCGTCGGGTCGACGCTACCCATGTCGGGTATTTCTTGACGCTCTTGCGTTGAAATTGCCCATGTGTGTTCTCGTCGTTCCATGGTATATTATAAGTGTCAATCATATGTGGCACATACACACATATCAGCGGCACATACCCGCCCGTGGATATGTGCCATTGTCTGGCGGAAAGCGTTTGACGACGCACGCGACAGTATTCTGACATTACTGATGCTTTGACCAGCGCGTTTTGTTCGTCAAAGCATCTCACCCTCCCATGCTAATTTTAGTTCACGCCTAGTTAAGGGGGTGACCACGAAAGCACTGAAACGTAAGCGGATAGATAGATAGATAGATAGATAGATATACTCAGAGTCGCCGAAGTTCGCTAAGAAATGCTTCGCATTTAATACGATGCAGTCTCCTTTGCTGTCTCGACGCGGGAACTTCATCTGCCTTTCCTTCGCAGCACCCCTTTCCTACTTATAGAAATAACTGGTCTTAATTTTGAAATGCTTTTAGTCGTTTTATTTGGAAGTTTAGCACAAAAAATGGCGTGTTTAATTTGCAGTATATCTTTTCTTAGCTGTCATTTCCCGACGCAAGGTGGCGTATATTTAAGGCGCATGCCAGTGATGAGTTTCAGTAGCCTGTCTTACGTCTACTGCGCCGACGCCTACGTAAACTGTTTGCGCGATGTTGTGCAGAATCGGTACACAGCTAAGGTCAGCGTAGAACTGATCATGTGGCCTCGTATTGTAGCTATAGTGAGCCTAGGTAGCAAAAGGATGACTGCACCATGCTCAGACAGCCGAGGGCTTGCTGAAAGAGGTGAGTGTGAGGACGGATATTGTCAAGGGCTACTGGGAGAGGGCCGAGTATGTCGAGGGTTGAACTTTAGAGAACAACGTGAAGAAGAGGTTACGATGGCGTGCAGAGGGGCGTTACATAGCTGGTTAATATTGGTGTTCTTGAGTGGCGCTTTCTGAAGGGTGAACGTTTCTAAATTTCATAAGAAAGAGGCTGCCCATCTGGCATGTCGTCACAGCTGATAGTGATGTTCGCGCAAGAGAGGCCGAAGCTAGACGATCTCAAAACCTAAAAAGATATATCATAGAATAATACAGCGAGATGAAGGACGCGCATAAATTTTGCCGCTGTTTTGGCAGTGTTTGGGAAGGGGGCCTTGATGAATTTTCGTTCCCTACAACTTATCTATTTTACTATCGTTTATGTTCTTCGGCACTACACTTTTAGGCCTGCTGTCTAGAACTCTCACAGCGTCTCTGAAGATTTCGGCGTTATTCTAATTATGGTTAGCTAACTAAAACGACACTTGTGCGTGAAGTAGGAATTTCTTTTCTTTATGCATATTCAATGCTATTTTCGCAATGTGTACGCACTTGAGTTACTGTCTTGTTGCCCTTCATGACGTCATTCCTGGCGATCGTGGTCGTCTTCGTCGCAGGTGTATTTAATGGCGGTAGCCGTTTAAGCAGTCTACTTAATCAGACCAATGCCACACTTTTTTAGGTGGGCCAGCTAACGCAAATACATGGCTCAGGGGAAGTGAAACAAAATCCGCTCGACCGCGGCTGGGCAATGCTTTCCTACCCCCGTAGACCTCGGTTCTGTGGTGTGCACACTACAGAAACAGCACATCTTGCGGACGTTGCAGGATTGACCAAGAAATAAATACTAGAAAAACACGGTGCCGAATGAAATGGACAATATAAATCCAGCATACCTCGGGGTACATTCAATACAAGACAGACACGCACACAAGCACACGTACACACACGAGTGAAAATAAAAATATTGCCTATTTCTCCGCCATATTAAATTATATAACACTTAAGTCAAAAGTGTCTTAATAGAATTAGTGCTTATTGTGCGTTGATATGCGGTGAGCATTTGTCGCATTCTAGGCCAAATTTTGTCAGTGCCACCATTGACAGTAGATTAGGAAGTTTGTAGACTATGTTTCTCGTAGTGACATTGTAATAAAATGCTTGGCAATAAATTTGGTTTTTTTCACAACGATGCGCACACGTACATATTGTCACGGGGTCGTGACGTGGCCGAAGACAGGAAACTTCGTGTTGGGATTCAACTGTTTATTTGGGCGAACCTGTGCCCGGTAAAGGGAAAGTCTAATTACAGCAGCAGTCTTGCACAGATAGCAGTCTCGGACTGATAGCGGCTAACGCAGCGTCGGCCTTCGATCAACAACTGACAGGCGGCGAAGCGCGTCGGCATTTATACTCTTGCCGTCGAATGTTCTAGCGTTATCGCTGGCGGTGGCGTAGGTTCCAGAACAATCTGTACCGTTCGCACAGTGGGCGTGATCTTATCGAAATGATCTACTACAGTCCGGAACCTTCTAGAAAACTGCAGGCGCGGTTTGCGCTGAGAATCGTGTGGTGTTTTGGGACGATAAAAAAAACTTGGGAAATGGAACGTGGCATTGCCCCCCTCTGAAAAAAGGCATCGTCCCGATGCTTTAACTAAAGATGAAGGTACAATAATAATGCAAGAAAGTACAATGAATAAATTACAATACAACAATAATACAAAAAAAAACACTGTTTCAGTTTGTTAACGTGCATGAAACGGCTTCAGGTCGCGATCGGCGTCGTTGAGAGTTCGTGATGCCGTCGGGGACAACCTCGTAATCAAGTGGGCCGAGACGTCGAACCACATTGTACGGTCCGAAGTAGCGTCGCAGAAGCTTTTCACTTAGTCCACGTCGGCTTATCGGAGTCCACACCCAAACACGTTCACCGGGCTGGTATTCCACGAAGCGTCGTCGAAGGTTGTAACGGTGGCTGTCGGTCGTGTGTTGATTCTTGATACGGAGACGTGCAAGTTGTCGGGCTTCTTCAGCGCGTTGAAGGTACTCGCTCACATCGAGGTTTTCTTCGTCGGTGACGTTGGGTAACATGGCATCGAGCGTCGTTGCCGGGCTCCTTCCGTATACCAATTTGTATGGAGATATCTGCGTCGTCTCCTGCACCGCCGTGTTGTATGCGAAGGTCACATACGGAAGAATGGCGTCCCACGTCTTGTGTTCGACATCGACGTACATTGAAAGCATGTCGGCGATCGTCTTGTTAAGCCGCTCGCGCTCGGTGAGGCCGTTGGTCTGTGGGTGGTACGCTGTCGTCCGGCGGTGGTTTGTTTGGCTGTATGCCAAGATCGCTTGAGTTAAGTCGGCAGTGAATGCCGTTCCTCTGTCGGTGATAAGGACCTCCGGAGCGCCGTGACGTAGGACGATATTTTCGACGAAGAACTTAGCTGCCTCGGATGCACTGCCTTTTGGCAAGGCTTTTGTCTCGGCGTAGCAGGTGAGGTAGTTGGTAGCTACCACGATCCACTTGTTTCCGAAAGCCGACGTCGGGAACGGCCCCAGTAGGTCCTTACCAATCTGCTGGAAAGGTCGGCAAGGTGGATCAATTGGCTGCAGAAGTCCCACTGGCCTTGTCGGCGGTGTCTTGCGTCGCTGACAGTCCCGGCATGTTTTCACATAACGAGTGACGTCGGTGGTAAGACGTGGCCAGTAGTACCTTTCTTGTATCCTCGCGAGCGTGCGAGAAACACCGAGGTGCCCTGCCGTCGGATCGTCGTGCAGGGCTTGCTGGAAGTCTCCTGTTTTCGAAGTCGCACAGTGGGCGTGACCTTATCGAAATGATCTACTACAGTCCGGAACCTTCTAGAAAACTGCAGGCGCGGTTTGCGCTGCGAATCGTGCGGTGTTTTGGGACGATAACAAAAACTTGGGAAATGGAACGTGGCATTGCCCCCCTCTGAAAAAAAGGCATCGTCCCGATGCTTTAACTAAAGATGGAAGTACAATAATACAAAAAAGTACAATGAATAAATTACGATACAACAATAATACAAAAAAATATTAGTTCAGTTTGTTAACGCGCATGAAACGGCTTGAGGCGCGCGACATGGACGACTTCAGGTCGCGATCGGCGTCGTTGAGAGTTCGTGATGCCGTCGGGGACAACCTCGTAATCAAGTGGGCCGAGACGTCGAACCACCCTGTACGGCCCGAAGTACCGTCGCAGAAGCTTTTTACTTAGTCCACGTCGGCGTATCGGCGTCCACACCCAAACACGTTCACCGGGCTGGTATTCCACGAACCGTCGTCGAAGGTTGTAACGGTGGCTGTCGGTCGTCTGTTGATTCTTGATACGGAGACGCGCAAGTTGTCGGGTTTCTTCCGCGCGTTGAAGGTACTCGCTCACATCGAGGTTTTCTTCGTCGGTGACGTTGGGTAACATGGCATCGAGCGTCGTTGCCGGGCTCCTTCCGTAGACCAATTTGTATGTAGATATCTGCGTCGTCTCCTGCACCGCCGTGTTGTATGCGAAGGGCACATACGGAAGAATGGCGTCCAACGTCTTGTGTTCGACATCGACGTACATTGACAGCATGTCGGCGATCGTCTTGTTAAGCCGCTCGGTGAGGCCGTTGGTCTGTGGGTGGTACGCTGTCGTCCGGCGGTGGTTTGTTTGGCTGTATGCCAAGATCGCTTGCGTTAAGTCGGCAGTGAATGCCGTTCCTCTGTCGGTGATAAGGACCTCCGGGGCGCCATGACGTAGGACGATATTTTCGACGAAGATTTTAGCTACCTCGGATGCACTGCCTTTTGGCAGGGCTTTTGTCTCGGCGTAGCGGGTGAGGTAGTCGGTAGCTACCACGATCCACTTGTTTCCGAAAGCCGACGTCGGGAACGGCCCCAGTAGGTCCATACTAATCTGCTGGAAAGGTCGGCAAGGTGGATCAATTGGCTGCAGAAGTCTCACTGGCCTTGTCGGCGGTGTCTTGCGTCGCTGACAGTCCCGGCATGTTCTCACATAACGAGTGACGTCGGTGGTAAGACGTGGCCAGTAGTACCTTTCTTGTATCCTCGCGAGCGTGCGAGAAACGCCGAGGTGCCCTGCCGTCGGATCGTCGTGAAAGGCCTGCAGGAGTTCTGGTCGCAGAGCTGAAGGCACCACAAGGAGGTACTTAGCTCGAAGCAATGAAAAGTTTTTCTTTTGTAGAAGACCGTTTTGTAGAAAGAACGACGCAAGTGCGCGCTTGAATACCTTCGGGAATTCGGCGGTCCTGCCTTTGAGGTATTCTATTAGGGCCTTAAGTTCCGGGTCTGCCCTCTGTCGTTCAGCGAAGTCGTCGGTAGTTATCATTCCTAAGAATTAGTCGTTATCCGGGTCGTCTGGTAGGGGTTGGTCGACAGGCGCACGAGAGAGACAGTCGGCGTCGGAGTGTTTTTTGCCGGACTTGTAAATGACAGTAATGTCATACTCTTGAAGTCTGAGGCTCCATCGTGCGAGGCGACCTGAGGGGTCCTTCAGGGTGGCTAGCCTACACAATGCGTGGTGGTCGCTCACAACTTTGAAGGGCCTGCCGTAGAGGTATGGGCGAAACTTCGACGTAGCCCAGATGATGGCGAGGCACTCCTTTTCTGTTGTGGAATAATTTGCTTCTGCTTTGGATAGCGATCGGCTGGCGTAACTAATAACCCTTTAAAGTCCGTCAGACCTCTGCACAAGAACAGCGCCAAGACCTACGCTGCTTGCGTCAGTATGTATTTCTGTCTCGGAGAATTCGTCGAAATGGGCAAGTAACGGAGGCGCCTGGAGGCGATGTTTAAGCTCCTGGAAAGCGTGTTCCTGCGGCGTTTCCCACTTAAACTCCACGTCGGCCTTGGTAAGGTTAGTGAGAGGATCGGCGATGCGGGCGAAGTTTTTCACGAACCGCCTATAATAGGCACACAGGCCCAGAAATCGGCGCACGGCTTTCTTGTCAGTGGGTGGCGGGAAGTCGGCGATGGCGGCTGTTTTCCGTGGATCGGGACGAACTCCCGACTTGCTGATAACGTGCCCCAGAAACAAGAGCTCCTCATACGCAAATCTGCACTTTTCTGGCTTCAGTGTGAGTCCGGAAGTCTTGATGGCTTGAAGTACAGCTTCAAGGCGCCGAAGATGCTCGTCGAAACTTGAGGAAAACACGACGACGTCGTCCAAGTACACAAGACAAGTCTGCCACTTCAATCCTGCCAGTACTGTATCCATAACGCGTTGAAACATTGCAGGCGCTGAGCAAAGGCCGAAGGGCATCACCTTAAACTCGAAGAGGCCGTCCGGTGTTATAAACGCCGTCTTCTCTCGGTCTCTTTCGTCGACTTCGATTTGCCAATAGCCAGTCTTGAGGTTCATTGACGAAAAGTACTTGGCGTTATGGAGCCGATCAAGTGCGTCGTCTATTCGTGGGAGGGGATACACGTCCTTTCTTGTGATTTTGTTCAGGCGGCGATAATCGACGCAGAAACGTAGGGTCCCATCCTTTTTCTTCACTAACACCACGGGGGATGCCCATGGACTCTTGGACGGCTGGATAATGTCATCCCGCAGCATTTCATCAACTTGTCTCTTCATGGCCTCACGTTCTCGCGTCGAAACCCTGTACGGTCTCTGACGGAGTGGTCTGGCATTTTCTTCGGTTATGATGATATGTTTCGTGATCGGGGTCTGCCGAATTTTCGATGACGACGAAAAGCAATCTTCGTATTGCAGGAGCTGGGCCTTGAGCTGTTCTTGCTTATCGTTCGGAAGTCTGGGATTGACGTCGAAAGCTATGAGAGAGGTTTGGTTCCTCTGAGCAGGTTCCGCAGAATCGGCGAGGGCGAAAGCACTGGTGGCTTCGACAATTTCTTCGATGTATGCGACCGTTGTTCCTTTGTTCACATGTTTGTACTCATTGCTGAAATTCGTGAGCATAACCGTTGCTTTGCCTCCCCGCAGCTCTGCGATTCCTCTTGCGACGCATATATTTCGGGTGACCAACAGATGCTGACTGCTTTCAACGACGCCTTCAAAGTCAGGTGATTTAGGAGTGCCGACTGAAATAACGACGCTTGAGCGAGGCGGAATGGTGACTTGTTCTTCCAGCACATTCATGGCATGGTGTCCTGACGGCGTGCGCGGCGGTAGTGCTTCTTCTGTGGATAACGTTATCGACTTTGTTTTTAGGTTGATGACAGCACTATGGAGGCATAAGAAGTCCATGCCAAGGATGACATCTCTCGAGCAACGCTGTAGGACTACGAAGTCTGTAGGATAATTACGGCCGTTAATGGTGACTCTCGCTGTGCAGATTCCTGCAGGCGTTACGAGATGACCTCCGGCTGTGCGGATTTCAGGGCCTTTCCCAGCTGTCCTAACTTTCTTTAACTTCGCGGCGAACGACCCACTGATGACAGAATAGTCGGCTCCAGTATCGACGAGAGCGGTCACACTGTGGCCGTCGATAAGAACGTCGAGGTCGCTAGTTCGCCGCCTCGCATTACAGTTAGGGCGTGGCGTCGGGTCACGGCTGCGTCGGCTGTTCCGCTGCTTCCATGCTGCGTCGTCTGGCCACCTTCGGTAAATGAGCTTTCGCCGTCAGGGCTTTGCCTGGTTGGCGTTGTGTTCGGAAAGCTCCGTCGCGGCGTCGTCGTCGTCGGAGGATCTTCGGTAGTTCGTCGCACAGCAACCGCACCTCCACCGGTTGCTGCCCTTAGTTTCCCGGATACGGGCTAGGAGACCGGCCCCGCGTTGGGCCAGAGTACTGCCGGTGGTGCGGTGACGTGCGACGGCTGGGCGACGGCGAACGCGAAGGGCTTCGTGGTATCCACCGAGTTCCTGTCAGGTAGTCGGCGATGTCACGTGGTCGTTTTCCTGGCTGTGGGCGCGGTGCATTGACGGTGAAGCCACGCAGTCCCCTATGTCGGTACTGGCAACGGCGGTATGTGTGTCCGGCCTCGCCACAGTGGTAGCAGAGCGGGCGATGGTCAGGGGTGCGCCAGACGTCAGTCTTCCTCGGTGCACTGCGCTGAGCCGCTGGCGAACGGTATGACGTCGGTGGGGGTGGTGGCGGCGGTGGCGTCTGTCGACGGATGTGCGATAGGGCGGCGTTTTGGCGTGGACGGGGAGAAGAGTTGTGGCGCAGTGCAGTGGCGTAGCTCATAGCTTCGGGCTCGGGCAGCGGTGCGTGGGGAATTTGAAGCGATTGCCGAACTTCCTCTCGCACAATGTCGGCAATTGAATCCACTTGAGGCTGTGCCGAAGGCAACAGCTTGCGCAGCTCTTCCCGCACGATCGCTCGGATCGTTTCACGCAGGTCTCCGGAGTTACTGGCTTGAGCAGCAGCGCAGTCTGCAGGCAGGCGACGATTATACTGTCTGGTGCGCATGTACAGGGTCTTTCCGATAGTGGTCGCTTCGGCTACAAATTCTCGGACGGTTATCGGCGGGTTTCTCATCAGTCCCGCAAAAAGCTCCTGTTTGACCGCTCGCATGAGGAAACGAACATTTTTCTCCTCAGGCATGTCTGGGTTAGCTTGACGGAATAGTCGGGTCATTTCTTCTGTGAAAATGGCGACATTTTCATTTGGTAGCTGAGCCCGAGTCTCTAATAAAGCAGCGGCCCTCTCTTTGCGAGCGACGCTCGCGAACGTTTGCAGGAATGCGCCGCAGAAAACATCCCACGTTCGGAGCGTGGACTCCCGATTTTCAAGCCAATACCTTGCGGTGTCTTCCAAATAGAAGAACACACGACGCAGCTTTTCGTCATGGTCCCAGTGGTTGAGGGCGGCCACACGGTCATATGTTTCTAGCCAGGACTCCGGGTCTTCGAACGATGACCCATGAAAAATTGGTGGTTCCCTGGGTTGATGCATGACCATCGTGGGCTGGCACGCTGCGGTTGTCATTGTCGCTGCAGTCGCGGTCATGGCCTTCGTCTTCAGTTCCTTGTCTGGTAGAAGACCCTACTCCGGTGGTAGCCCTTGCTGTCGGCGGCTTGTTCGCTGCTCCTTGTCGGCGTCGGTGTCTTCTCCGTGACGTGGGCTGGGTTCACGGCTTGACGGGGGCGTCCGGTACATGAACGAAGCAGCACCTCCACCAGATGTCACGGGGTCGTGACGTGGCCGAAGACAGGAGACTTCGTGTTGGGATTTAACTGTTTATTTGGGCGAACCTGTGCCCGGTAAACGGAAAGTCCAATTACAGCAGCAGTCTCGCACAGATAGCAGTCTCGGACTGATAGCGGCGAATAGAGCGTCGGCCTTCGATCAACAACTGACAAGCGGCGAAGCGCGTCGGCATTTATACTCTTGCCGTCGAATGTTCTAGCGTTATCACTGGCGGTGGCGTAGGTTCCAGAATAATCTGTACCGTTCGCACAGTGGGCGTGACCTTATCGAAATGATCTACTACAGTCCGGAACCTTCTAGAAAACTTCAGGCGCGGTTTGCGCTGAGAATCGTGCGGTGTTTTGGGACGATAACAAAAACTTGGGAAATGGAACGTGGCATTAGATGTCACGGGGTCGTGACGTGGCCGAAGACAGGAGACTTCGTGCAAGACTGCTGCTGTAATTAGACTTTCCCTTTACCCAGCACCTCCACCAGATATCACGGGGTCGTGACGTGGCCGAAGACAGGAAACTTCGTGTTGGGATTTAACTGTTTATTTGGGCGAACCTGTGCCCGGTAGAGGGAAAGTCTAATTACAGCAGAAGTCTTGCACAGATAGCAGTCTCGGACTGATAGCGGCGGACGCAGCGTCGGCCTTCGATCAACAACTGACAGGCGGCGAAGCGCGTCGGCATTTATACTCTTGCCGTCGAATGTTCTAGCGTTATCGCTGGCGGTGGCGTAGGTTCCAGAACAATCTGTACCGTTCGCACAGTGGGCGTGATCTTATCGAAATGATCTACTACAGTCCGGAACCTTCTAGAAAACTGCAGGCGCGGTTTGCGCTGAGAATCGTGTGGTGTTTTGGGACGATAACAAAACTTGGGAAATGGAACGTAGCAATATCTTTTGGGGGAGTTCCTTTTTTTTAACCGCCCAGCTCTTCCTTTGTGTAGTATTTAAGAATTCTTTTATGTCTTTGTCATGAACTTTTGCTCTGCAGTATGGCTCCAAAAGGTTTCAAGCACCTTGCACATCAGCTGTCTTCCAGCCCTTCAAAATCATGTGCTTCGTTTTCTCTGAAATAACGTGTTACACGTATTTTAATGCTAAGCCCAGAAATACTAAAAACAGCAGACGGCAGCACTCTCGGAAATATACGCACTTGATGTACCCTGTGTGTTGGTTTTTCTACCCACTGGCACAGGCGCGCCAAGAAAATTGGGATAGAATCTCTTTAATGTCATACGCTGTGCGAGTACTAGAGTGAATATTTTTTAAAGCAGCCCGAGTATTTTATCTGTCTTGTACTTTTCATAGAAGAGACTCTTCACTTTCCTTACTCTCCGAGGAGCCACACATGAAACAACTAAACGAAGTCGACCTGGTGACAGACACCGAGCCTGGCCTGCATGCTGCGCCTTCTCCGAGTAACAAGTGGAAGAATAAAAAAGACGTGATCTACGAAATGGCAAGAGCGCGGCAAGCGTTTGCCTTCTCGGAAGCTCCAACAAAAAATTATCCGTGCCAGTGGTCGAGAGATAGCAAGGCCTTCGGAATGCCGTTGGAAGTCAATGCCTGGCTTGGGAATATTGTTTTCGCGAAAATCCGATAACCTCTAATCATCATTCCGTTCATCATTGTGCTACCATTGATAAACTTTGAATTCTCTGAAAATCAGATATATTTATATGTGTGCATGTTGTAGTATGGCTACAAAACGTAAAAAAAACCTGACCAAAGCTTACTTGTCGATTGTGCCACCACGGTCAGTCGAAATTCGTTGCTATATAAGCTTGTGCGTTTTCGTAGTGGGACGTGAGTAAACACGTGTGTGTGCCGCTGTGGCGAATTGTTGGTTCTAATCTAGTTCGTTGAGCTCGCTTTATATATATGTCTGCTACTATGTGTCCAAGTGCATGTGAAGCTATATGCATTGCATCAGAATTTAATAGCGTCCGGTGTCAGTGAGTAATCGATGAATGGGCTGACTCGCCACCTATTCGCTGGGAAGCCGTGCGGGTGTGTCAGCGTACGTCGCGGCGGGCAACTTTTTTTAGGGGCGAAGCTCCTTAGGGCGTGGGCTTTGCGTCCCCTGTAGCCTGTATGTAGCCACCTCTAGTTTAGTTCTTGCAGTGTTCACTAGATGGCGGTACCGTCCCCTGTATCTAGACACCTCTAGTTTAGTTCTTGCAGTGTTCACTAGATGGCGGTACCGTCTCCTGTATGTAGCCACCTCTCGTTTAGTTTTTGTAGTGTTTACTAGATGGTGGTACTTGTAGCTGATGATGAAAAGATGCAAGATGTTATAAACTAGAAAGCGGTACTTGCAGTTGATGAAAGACGCGAGATCTTATAAAATAGGAATGATGTCACATATGGCGCGTGTCATTGGTTGAAGGCAATTGTTCGATTTAGTGCGGCGACGTACACTAGGGGGAGCGATGTAATAAAATCGACTGGGCAAAATGTACAGAGGATTCATGGTTTACCAGGTTTACCTCCGGAGCTTCGCCCACTCATCATCATTCACTTCGTGGATATGGCGGAATTTTTTTCAGTATCGTTCAGTGCCTCCAGACGGTGCCAGCTACCGCCTACTTCACAACTATGACGCTCTCACATTCCCAGCTACTTATGTAATGTTGAACATCTATCTATCAAAACTATACTAATAAGCCGGAATGGTTTTGCTGCGATCGAGTCTGTGGTTTGAAGGCACATCTTGTGATCTGCGGCTCGTAAATGCATTCATAACGTAGCCACATTACGTGAATATGCGAGAAATAAATATAGCAACCTAGCATGCTTTCTCTGGGGGAGAACTCCACAGTATCTATGTCTTTAAATGCGAAAGCCGTCTCGCTGGCTAAATGAAACCTACTATCTCCGTCATTCTGTTTCACGATGGTTTCATCACCACAGGTTCGCCTGCCTGTTTTCAGTATCATTTCGTTCGATACCTACCTCAGCAAATCCGTTTTTTTTTATTTTCAGTGCCGTGTACTCTTTATGAGTCGAAATTTGATGCACTCGATAGGCATACTCGCTTCGATAACCGGTGGTCAGCCATCTTGTTTTGGGGGGAGAAACAGTTTCTCCGTGGAAAAAGGGAGCAACATTTCTCCATTTAAAGACTGAACATAGGGGACATTATCGTTTCTTCTTAAATGAAGAGATCATCACTCTGTTTTTTTTTTCAGGAAGTGCATGACCCACTGCAGTCTTCTTGTTTCTTTAGCTTACGGCTATCATTTTCCCTCCCATCGCTTGCTGCGTAGTGCTCAATTTAAGCTGAAGCTTATTTGTAAGCCTCCAGTTTTCTAATTCTTGGTATGTAAAGGCAAGATGCAGCTGTTGTATATATACCTTGCTCTGTAGGGCTAGTGGCAGATTAGATTTCATGATCTGAGAATGCTTGGTGGATGTAATCCAGCCCATTTTTATTCTACTAGTCATTTCACTCTCTTGGTTCGGCTCCGTGGCCTCCGTGGTTCGGCTCCGTGGTTATTTCCTAAGCAGACATATTGTTCTACAGCTTCCAACTTCTCTCCACCTATCTCAAAAAGGTGGTTTCTGCCGAGACTGTCTCGCATAAGTTTAGTTATGTGAATATCATTTTCAGACCTATTCTGCTTTTTCTGTCCAGTTCAGCAATATATATCATGCCTATATATATCTTGCCACTATATCCATATCTCCAGTTCAGCCACTATATCTTGCCTTAGTTACTCATCTAGTCAATGTCAACAACAATTCACAGGTTATGCAGATACTCTCCATTAACTCTTATTCGTAACTCTTCCCAAACTAGGGCTCTCAAAACCTTCTGTAAACACACAGTGAATAGAATTGTAGAGATTGTGTTTCCCTGCCTTACATTCTTTTTTCATTACAAATGTGACGCTTTTCTCATGGAGAACTATGGTGGCTGTGGATGCACTGTAAATTTCTTCCAGTATGTTTATGTAGAGTTATTCAGTGCCCTTATTGCGTAGTGTCTGTAATACCGCTGATATCTAGATGGAATAAAACGCCATCACGTAATTTATGCAGGCTATGTCGAGAGATTGTTTTTATTTTGAGCGTTTCTCTACTACACGACTGATAGAATGAATATGGCCTATTGTGGAGTAGCTTGAACGAAACCTTGCTTGGTGCTTAAGTCGATTGAACACAAAGGTGGCCCTAATTATATTCGTTATTATTGTTCTAAATTATTTCTAGAGAATAAAAAGTCTTTCTTCTTATGAATTGAAAAAATAATGGCGTTCTTCCGAAATTCCGGTATCCTTCCTGTCAAGAGACACGTCGTATATAAGGTGGCCAGTTTTTTTAACACAATTTTTTCGCCATCTTTTCGGAGGTCCGTTTTTACCTTATCCTCCCCAGCGGCTTTGCCTCCTAGCATTCCTTCTAGGGCTTTTCTTACCTTGCCTGTCGTTACTGGTAGGATGTCGAATTCGCCATGAAATGGAATGAAAAAACTTTATTGCAGTCCTTCAGGACGCGCTTAGCGTGTAGCGGGCGTCTCCCACGTAGGGACCGAGAGGGAGTACCTGGCGGCCGATTCGTGGGTCTGCTGGACGGCCCATTGCTGGTCGGCGAGAAATGAGCTCCTGGGGGACCTCTCCCCCTTGTTTGAGGTAGAGTCGGGAGGAGTTGTTCTATATTACCAAAGTATGTGTGCGAGTGTCGCCGTGTGTCCACATAATGTACCTGGGTCGCTGGGGTATGCATCAGGATAAAAAACGTGAAGCGTGGCAAGGTTGCGGTACGTGTGTGTCTGTAATAAGCGTAGGGTTAAGGCATGCGGTCTGTTGAGTTTCGGATGTGGGGGTAGAAAATGCGGCGTTCAATCTAAAGTGCTTTGTTATGTCTTTGTACGTAATGGTTGTATTCCGATTGGTTTCTAACTCATCAAGATGGGGTTGCCCTGTCGCGGTGCAGTCGGTAAGTGCGCGTGCTCCATCATGGGCGACCTCGTCGAGGTTGGATAGGGCACCCGGAACCTGGCCGAGATGGGCGGGGAACCAGATGGCATTGTGGTGCTCCAGGGCTCTAAGGTCCGCTCTGCACAGAATACTTAACGCCCTGTCAGAGACGATTCCGCGTTCGAAGGCTTTGATGGTCTGTCTGGAGTCGCTGTAGATGAGTTCCCGTTTGCTGTCAAGCATAGCTATAGCTACAGCTACTTGTACCACTACTACGGGGTTTCGGGTGGGAATTGTGGCAAACTTAAGAGTCTGCTGCGCGGATGATACCGTGACCACTGTGAAGGCTTGGTTGTTGTGACAGACAGCGGCGTCCAGGAACACGACGTTGTCCGCTTCCATGTCTATGCGCTTGAGAATGGCGGTCGCCTGCACGAGGCGCCTGCCTCTGTTGTATTCAGAGTGTACATTTCGTGGAATGGCAGCGAACGTGAAAAGGTCGCGGATTTCACAGGGAATTAGAGTCAACTCTGGGGAGTCTCTGTCGTTCGAAGAGAAGAAACCGAGCTCGCACAGAATATGGCGGCCCACCTTGTTGGCGGTGAGTCGGTGTCAATTGCACGTGTTCCTGAGCTTCCGCGATCTCTTCTAGCGTGTTGTGTACGCCACGCTCGAGGAGTTTGTACGTTGGAGTGGTGATAGGGAGGCCAAGGGCTCGTTTGACCATTTTGCGAATAAGCGCATTGAGTTGATCGCGTTCAGCACGTAGCCATTTGTGTATAGCGGCCACGTAGGTAAAATGGCACAAAACAAACGCAGCACGAGACGCAACAGGTTGTCTTCTCTGAGGCCAAGGTGCCTGTGGGCTACTGTACGTACGAGTCGTATGGTATTCTCAGTCTTAGTATTGAGCTTGTGTATTGTTCGGGTGTTGGTTCGTCGGGACACGATGATCATGCCGAGGACCTTGATGGTGTCTACCCTGGGTACAGTGCGACCATCTCTGGTGTGGAGGGTGATATTGCGTTCCATCGGAGGTTTCTGCTTTTTGGGCTTTGCACCCCGGCGTTTGGGCACAAGGAAATAATAATAATAATAATAATGATAATAATAATATATTATTATTATTATATTACTATTATTATTATTATTATTATTATTATTATTATTATTATTATTATTATTATTATTATTATTATTATTATTATTATTATTATTATTATTATTATTATTATTATATGAACAGCTCCGACTTTGCGGGTGAGCATCTGAGATAGTGCGGTTTAGCCCGTCGATTTTCGAAAGTTATTCAGAAAGCCCGATCATCACAAGGTTGAAGAGCGTGGACGAGAGAACGGATTTCTGAGGAGTTCCCCGATGTGCGAGCTCCATTTCTTCTGACACTACGTCTACCACGCGGAGGACGGCTCAGCGTCGAGTGAGAAAACAGCGGATAAAGTAGTAAAATCAATGACTTAAGCCGAGGGCTGCGATCACTTTGTTATGGTATTGAACGCTTTTTTTTAAAACAAGACCGAGTAGTGCACGAGTGTCTCGAGAGTTTCCGCCATCTAGAATTTGATACTTTAGGAATGATATGGCGTCTTAAGTCGATAACCCTGGTCAAAAGCCAATCATGTGGTGCGGGAAGTGGTCGTTATCTTCGAGGTATCGACCAACCCTGTTGAGGACGACGTGCTCAGCCACCTTGCCCACGCACGACGTGAGAGATATCGGGCGTAGGTGATCGAGGCTCGGCGCCTTTCCCGGTTTTGGTATGAGAACCGTGTGAGCTAGTTTCTAGGCATCGGCTATCTCACCCTTTTTGCATATTTCGTTAATAGTGTCGGTGAGGTAAGTGACGGTGGGATGGTCCAGGTTGCATAAGAGCTTCTTAGTGATGCCTTCGGGGCCAGGGGCTGAGCGGCCATTGAGCTCAAGGCGAACTCTGTGCTCACCTTCAATAGAAATGTCGGGTTCTAAGTTGTTATTGTCACTGCCAGAGTAATCGGGGTGAGGGGTCACAGGGCCCGCGGAAAGTGGGAGATATTTCTCCACGAAGTTCTTGACAACATCTTCCGGTGATACTGTCCGTTTAGCTTGATGAAGTATCTTCCCGGTCGAATGACGCTGATTTGTGTGGGTGTTGGTTTCATTAAGGAGGTGTTTGAGTAAGTTTCACGTTTCGCCATTACGAATCTGACTATCAATCGGATTACAAAGTTCGCCCCACAGCTGTTTTGAAATGATGCGGCAGTGATCCTTCATGGTCTTGTTCAGCTGAGATATGCGTTTGCGTAACCTCCTACTAAGGCGCTGGCCCTTCCATCGGGCCATTAGAGACTGTTTCGCTTCGAGTAGGTGGGCGAGACGACTGTCGATCTTTTTGGTTAGAAGGTCTGTACGGATAGTCTTGGTTGCCTTGTTGACGTCAGCATTGAGCTGTGCCGTACACGTCTTGACGCTCGGTTAGGTATCGGGAGGAGGTCGTTCAGCCCGGGTCTTACGAAGGAGGTCTCAGTCGACCCACGCGTACAACTTGGTCTTCCTGCTGAATGTGGGTGTACGGCCAATATGAAGTGGTCGCCACCTAGACCTACAACGAGGTTGGACCAGCGGGCGTCGGCGATATTCTTGACGAAGCGCAGATCCGGCATAGTGTCTCTTTGCGTGGACTTACTGGTGCGAGTGGGGAAGGCCTTGTTCATGATGAGAATAAGGCTCATGTCATTCGCATTTTCCCAAAGATCATCAAGAGCCATCATATACAAAGGTTCACACGCTTGTTCCAGAAAGCCGTCCGTCTGGCGGGCTACCTGCCAGTAATTTCGGGCAATTTTAACGCCGCGCATAGTGCCTAGGGCTACGCGTGCGACACACCTTTGGGTGTGTCGTACGCGTAGCCCTAGGCACTATGCGCGGCGTTAAAATCGCCCGAAATTACTTACAGGTAGCCCGCCAGACGGACGGCTTTCTGGAACAAGCGTGTGAACCTTTGTATATGATGGCTTGGACTACTATATATATTGAGCATGTACACGCTTTGTTGTGATGTGTTGCCAGGGAGAATTTCGACCATAACATGATAGATTGCAGGCACACTAAGACTTTGCGCTGTCCTGGTAAATTTTTAGCGACAAGGTTGGTGGTACCGCGTCCTCCCGAGGGGCCGGGCAACCACTGGTATCCGGAAAACGTGGCGGTAGTACTACAGTTCCTTGTAATAGCATGATGTGAGGTTCGGCTTCATGGTTACGGAGGTATTGCTGCAGGAAGGCTTTCTTGTGCGCAAAGCTCCT
Organism: Rhipicephalus annulatus; assembly: GCA_013436015.1. NCBI lineage: Eukaryota > Metazoa > Arthropoda > Arachnida > Ixodida > Ixodidae > Rhipicephalus > Rhipicephalus annulatus. The sequence continues at coordinate 46,905 of WOVY01001741.1, read as the reverse complement.
GCAGTTCCGTTGCCATATTCGCTACTCACCATTTAACCTGGCCATCTTGAAGTATGCAGAAGTCGGCCTGAGTATCCGGCGAATGCATAGGGGCCGCGTGAAGTGGTGAACTGGGTATGGCTGTACTTTGGTATTGCTCCAGTTGGGCTAACCAATCTACTTAAATATTTATTTATTTATTTAGTACATACTGATTTCTTAAGGGATTATTGCAGGAAGGACACAAACTCTAAATATATAAGGAGAAAAACAAAAGAAAAATATAGCGAAATAACATAACTGTTTTTTTTCTTTTTTTGTTTTTGTGCAAGAATGACAATGTTAAGATAAATATGAAAATTCACATATGCTAAACATTTATACGCAACTGTGAAATATGCTTAATGCTGACACATCATATCATGTCAACATTGTTACTTCTACGAGAAGTGTTTATTCAGAGCCGACGTAACGGTCGACACGACGGTGTACAGCAGTGAACGCGCACAAGCGAGCTTGTCTTGTCTTGTCTTGTCTCCTAGGAGATTTTGGCTCATACCCACATGGGGGATTGGCCACACTGTACCTCTTGATAGATCATTTTTTTTATAACGCTTGTTAAAAAAATTAAAGAGAAATATAGATAGAAACAATAATAAGGTTCCTTTGAAAAAACGTGAAAAAATTGCAGAAGAATACCTTAAACCAGAATATATAATACAAATTAATAAGAATGAGGAAGGGGATGAAAGAATGGGATATATCTGGCAGTACCACTAGCAGCGTATCCTTGCGGTTGCCTGAATGATTTTATGTAGCGCTGACAGAATAGCACTGTGGCCCACACCCAACTGACTGGCTCCAAACGATAATAGGGTGGATGTATTGACTGGCAATCCGAGCATACCAATCGGTCTTTCAAGAATTATTCGGCGCAGTGAGGCAAAGCAGCGGCATGTGAGAAGAAAGTGATCTATTGTTTCCGGTTCATTGCAAACTACACATAGGTTAGATAATGAAAATCCTGATTTGTTGAGATAAAAATTTAACAGAGGAACTCTACAGCGAAAGCTTGTGAGGGTCACCTCACATTGACGGGAAAGGCATTTTGCGGTGTTCCATGTGAATTGCAAGTGCCGAAATTCTTCAGATTGTAGAAGCGACGTTTCGTTCATTTTTAAAATTAACAGGCGTTTGAATCGTTCGGCAGTAATAAAAGGAAACTGTGGAGCTACTAGCACCACCGGGAAATTTAAAGATGCCGAAGCGAGCGAATCAGCAATTTCATTTAGTTCAATTCCAGCATGCCCGGGGACCAAATAAACCGAACTTCATATAGGCTATGCGGTACGAGAGACCAAAATATCCTGAGAAGAGGAGACTCTTTTGCAGGCGTTAGATGTGTACATACAGACAAAGCATCCGAAATAATAATAGCTTTTGATTGCTGATAATTTAGTTTTCGAAGAGCCAATGTAATAGCCAGGAATTCTGCGAGATAAATTGGTGTGAAGTCAGGCAATCGGAGCGCAAAAGACCAATTAGGCTGATGAGAAAAAATACCTACTCCAGCCTCCTGAAGATTTTGCGTTGCGTCCGTTGAAATTACTACGTATTTAGGAAAATGGCTTAGATGGTCTTGAAGGAGGCCCTCCAGAACATGCTTTGGAAGTAACTTGGCATTTTTTGGAAAAATATCATCGAAAATTAAGTCAACTGGCACCAAGCATTGGGTTTGGGGAGTTAAATGCCGGAGGGAAACGTGAAGATTTGATAACAGCATCTCGACGAAAATGACTTGGGGTCTTTGATAACGGGACCACGGCGCTGAAAGAAAGAAACTGGATGTTTGATGAAAACTGTCTGAGAATAGAAGAGGGGTGCATCGTAATGTTTTAAAAATGTCTGCACAGTAAGCTGCTCGAAATCTAGCATCAAGTGGAATGATTCTAGCTTCCAAATAAAGCACGCTATTCGCTACACACCTAGGAAGCCCGAGACACAGCCGCAGAGCTTGCCTTTCTAGCAATATAAGTGGTCTTAATTTGTACTCAGCACTTCCAGAAAACAGAACGCAGCCAAACTCCAGAATTGGGCGTACGTAAAGTTTGTATATCATAAGTAACGTATCCCTACGCATCCCTGAATTCTTATTGCAAAACCGGCGGAGCAATCCTACGAAGCTTTCTGCTTTATGGGTGTTTGATTCTACTTGTTGCTGCCAATTTAAATTGTCCACGTAAACAATACCAAAATATTTTAGCGCTGTTACTTGTGAAATCGAATAATTTCGATAATGCAGTGAAAGAAATACGGGAACGGATAGAGGGAATACGAGCAGAGCACATTTACTAACATTAAGTGAAAAAGACAGCCCGCCAAGCCATACCTCAAGCTCACTCAAATATGACTGAAAGATTTGATATAAACTATTGATATCTCGGGATGACGAGAAAAAAGCAATATCATCGGCGTAGACATAAACAGGAACATTTTTATGAACGAGAATAGATAATAATATTATATTAAATAAAAGAGGTGACAGGACTGATCCTTGCGGAACACCTCTTGTTTGCTTATATGAGGCAGAAGTAATTCCCTCGTGTCAACAAAAGAATTGCCTCTCAAAGAGAAACTCCTGAACCCAAGATATAATGTACTTGGGAACCTCACAGTTCACTAATCTTGAAATTAATGTACTTTATTCCACACTATCGTAGGCTTTTGCGATATCTAACGTGACTTATGCAGAAAGCTCACCAGATACTTTTGCAAGGCGAATTCGGCTTTCCAAATCAACATGAGCCGACCATATAGAACACCCCTGTCTAAACTCTACTTGCCTTGGTGAAAGAATGTCCTGACGAGCGATGAATTCACTGAGCCTTCTATGAAGAATTCTTTCAATTATTTTAACTAGGTTTGAAGTAAGCGAAATTGGCCGAATGTTAACAAGGACATATCCGAGGCTTGGATTTTTTCGCAGCAACACAACTTTAGCAACTTTCCATGCGCTTGGAATCCATGTGTGCTGTAAGGAGCAGTTAAGAATATTCAAAAGCTCCTCGGGATGGGAATTAAATATCAATTTATTCATAGAGTTTGTAATCTGATCTGGAACGGGAGCTGCTTGCTTTACAGTTAGTATGACATCTGCCAGTTCAGCCATAGTGACTTCCCGAAAGTCCGAGGTTGCGCTTTTGAATGTCACAGGTCTCAAGCATGACGAAGCGAAACGCGCTTCAAGTCCTTTCGTGATGCCCTCTAACAAATCTGTTGTCTCTTTAGGAGACAGCACTACTGAATGCGAATATGCTGGTACCTTCGTCGATTTTTTGTTCCGTAGAAACCTGTACAGGGCAGATCTTTTATCGGGTTTTGATAAACGCGAATGTAAGTCAGAATTGTGTTTATCTTTAGCTATTGCAACGGTACGCTTAAACACCGCTGCGTGGAATTTATAGTCAACCCAACTTTTCGGAGTCTGGTTGTGGCGTAAACGTTTCCAAGCAGCCTTACGTCGCCTATACGCAAGCGTACAATCTTCATTCCACCAAGCTGAATTTGACGGTGTGCTGCCGTACTTAACAGTAAACTCTGCCGGCTGGATAGAGTCACTTAGACACGCTACGACTGAAGCAGCTCGTTGCTGTCCGACGCGTCCTCTCAATGACGAGAGCGCGGAGTTTAAAACAATTTTATAAATTTTATAGTTGGTGAACCGTTGTTGCCGGATAGCAGAGGTAAGTTGTGGTAGCAATATTTCATAGGTAATTGGTACATGATCAATACTCGTCCCATTATCAAACGTTTCCCACGATGAAATCATAAACTGGCCACAAGAAAATGTTATGTCTAATGTTGATGAGCTTATCCCTCATAGAAAGGTAACTTGTCCAGAGATATGGCAGCGAAAATTATTATCCTGCAACCAATTCCACAATCTTTTGCCACAGCCATCTGTTTTAAGCCCCCAAAAAGTGTGATGCGAGTTAAAATCCTCAGCCAATAAAATCGAATTTGACGAATTCTTGATAACACAATCTAGGTGATCTGTGCGTCTTACTCCATTTGGAAAGTACGCATTAATCACTGTAATCCTGTTGGAGTTAGGTAACAAACAATCTATTCCTAACAATTCACAATCCGGACAAATATGTTCAAAAGTTACAGAAACATGATGACACATTTTTGAAGATATTAGAACCAATAATCCACCTTCTCTACCTGGCCGATCCAGTCTAAATGTTCGAAAATATTTCAGAGTAAATGTTTGGTTTACTGAAAGCCAAGACTCTTGAAGTAAAATTATATTAGGATTTGTTTGCTGTATGAGATAAATAAGATCTATGTAAGCGGAAGATACGGAGCGACAATTCCACTGAAGAACTTTTACAGGCGCTATGATGGACTTAATATAGTTGACTCTACTGCAGAACGCAAAACGTCCTGCTCATTGTTCGTATCAGTAATAACTTTTTTTGGTTTTGACATTGGCAAATTGGTTGGAGACAATGGAGCATTGCGTTGTTTATGAGTGATATTACCAAGCCTCATGTCACCAAACGACCCAATGGGCCCCACAGGGGTCAGCGACTGAGTGCTGACGAGCGTTTCAGGGGTAACATCTTCTTGACGCCGAATATTTTGTTCATTGTCGAGGTGCTCAGCTTCACCCTGGACCGTGACAGCGTGTGCAGCGAAGGAGGGAATAAGGCTGTTTAACCTGGCGGCGAGCATCTCGGTCAGACCTTCAGCAAAGATGTTGAAAAGCCGTTCCACAATAATCGGCATGGCCTTATCTATCGCTGCCGACACTGCGGAAGCGACCGTCGCTTCAATTGACCCACACTGGCGTGACGTAGCAGCAGCGTACCCCACTTCGCGCTCTTTAATGAAGGCAGTTGCCTCAGACCGAGAACAACGGCGTTTCTCCATTATATCTAGAATTGGTGTTTCACGTTCTCGAGCAGGCCAGCTATTGTCCGTGGCTGTGTGTGCTCCATCACATAGGCAACACCTGCAGTTGTCTTCCTGACAATTTGATGCGGCATGTGCCCCACCGCAATTCGCACATCTCAATGAGGACCTGCAAGCATTAGTGCTATGTCCAAATCGCCAGCAGTTACGGCATTGCAGTGGGCGAGGTGTCAATGCCTCTACACGGAATAGATAAGGCCAGGCCTTCAGCTCAGAGGGGTGTGTGAGGCCAGCAAAGGTAACGATGATGCTTTCAGTAGGTACTCGCGTATCACCTACAGGTGTGGTGCATCTGTAGACAGATGTCACGCCAGCCGGAGAGACCATCTTTAAGAATGCTTCAGGACTAATGTTAGTTGGAACACCACGAACAATGCCCTTCACGCAAGCAAGATGAGCGGGGATAAAAGCGCGAACAGCAATGAACGCAAATCTCGTGGCGGTCAGTAAGTCTGTTAAGCAATGAATATTTGAAGATCTGCATAGTATGCCAGTCTTGCCGAAACGCCTCACCTCCGAGATGTCCAGAAAATGACCGCTTATGTTGCGAAGTTCTTCTTGGAACACCTCCGTTTCACTCAACCGAATGGTTCCGCCATCAGTGGGCACAAGCGCGACAGGCAAACTGCTTACGCCGTTCTTGAAGAAACACTCCAGTGGTACCGATTCAGCAGGGCGACTGGCCGACAATTGCGAGCTCTGGCCGGGGCCGGAGACCGGCATTGATGGCTCCTGAAAAATCAGCAAAAAGAAATTCTACCGCTAATAAAGAACCAAAGGTGATGAGTGTGGCCAATCTCCTCCCACAGGCCGTGCAATAGAAAGCGCCAACTAATGCAGGAACGATCGCCTTCTTCGCTCAGGCTATCTCATCTGCTGGTCAAAGCGATGTCGCGTGAGCAGCGAGCTCTTGCCACCAACCGAACGTCCTCTTCTTCTGCCACCACCATGATCCCCGCTACACAGGTGCACATGCCTAAATTACACATATGGTAACATTTCCTTCCGCGCAGACGAAGCCCACTGGGCGAGTCAAACAGTCTCTCGAGGAATAAAGCGCTTCAAACTTGCAACATGGAAAAGTTCAGTTTTTGCAGACCGTCGGCCGTCTGAATGGAGACGCGCTATGCGGTAAACTAAATCACTATTACGGTCTACAACAAGATAAGGTCCCGCATAGTGTGCTAGCAGTTTCTCGCTCAAACTGCGTTTTCTAGTTGGTGTCCGCAGCAACACTAGGTCACCGCGATTGTACGTCACGTGTCAGCGTCAGTGGTCAAAATGTGCCTTCGAGCGATCTTGCGAAGCAAGATTGTGCAAATAAGCAAGGCGTCTAGCTTCTTCGGCCCGACAGATGATCTCGGATATGCAGCTATCATGGTGGTCCAAACACGGGAAGATGGTATTCAGGGTACGACGAGGTGGTCAAGCATATAGAAGAAAGAAAGGACTGTAGCCGGTACTTTCATGCTGAGCGGTGTTGAATGCATATGTGATAAAGGATAGAATACTGTCCCAGTCCTTGTAATCTGATGCAACATACATAGACAGCATGTTCGAGAGAGTTCTGTTCGTTCTTTCAGTTAGACCAAACGTTTGGGGATGATATGGCGTAAATTGCCGAAACATTGAAGCACAGACACGAAGCATCTCTTCCATCACGTCTGCTGTGAATGTCGGCCACGGTCACTGATTATAGTTTTGGGAGGTCCATGCCGAGGAATTACAATACGTAGCATGAAGGAAGACACATCGGCTGCAGTTGCCGATGGTATGGCAGCTATCTCGCAGTACCGTGTTATATGGTCCGTGCAAACGACTATCCAGCGATTTTCATCAGAAGACCGGGGAAAGGGTCCAAGGAGGTCAATTCCGACTTGCTCGATTGGAGTTCTAGGGGGCGGCACTGGATGTAATTGCCCTAAAGGAGCACTTGTTGGGCGCTTATGACGTTGACACTTGTTACAGCTAGACACGTATTGTTTCGTCGTGTGGTGGATTTTGGGCCAGTAGAATCTTTCTTGAAGACGGCAAAGAGTGTTCGTTGCGCCTAGGTGACCGGATGTTGGGTCATCATGCATAGCCAGCAAGGAATAAACGCGAAGACTCTTCGAAACCACCAGAAGATATCGTGAGCCGGTGTTGGTGTAGTTAACTAGCCCGTCTCGGATGCAGACGCGCGTAGGCGATGATTTTGGTTTGGTAGCAAGAAGCTGATGTATGATGCTGTCCCTTTGTTGCAGATCCTTAAAGGTCTTGTTATAGGGAAATGGTTGGTCGAATAAAGCAATGTAGGTATCGAAGGTGTCCGCGTCACATTCCGTCGTTGGAAGCGGTAGTCGCGAAAGACAATCTGCGCCAGCGTGGCATCGGCCGCTTTTATAGGAAACCGTGAAGTCATATTCTTGTAGACGAAGTGCCCAGCGCGCCAGCCGACCAGATGGGTCACGCAGATTGACCAACCAGCAGCGAGAATGATGGTCTGTCACGACGGTAAAGGGGCGTCCGTACAGGTAGGACCAAAAGCGCTGCACTGTGAAGACTACTGCAAGGCATTCTTGTTCTGTGACAGTGTAGTTACTGAGCGGACTTGCTGAGCGACCGACTTGCATACGCTACGACGTGTTCTTAACTATCCAAGCGTTGAACCAGGACAGTACTTACTCCAATACCGCTGGCGTTTGTGTGAACCTCAGTGGGAGCCAGAGGATTGAAGTGTCGAAGAATTGGATGAGACGTCAAAAGAAACTTCAACTCCGAAAAAGCAGACTCGCATTCCGGGGTCCAGTCAAACTGCGCACCTTTCTGAAGCAGACACGTAAGCGGGCATGCGATATTGACAAAGCCAGGAATGAATCGGCGAATGTATGAACAAAGCCCCAAAACGCTGCGCAGTTCTTTCACCGAGTTTGGTTGCTTAAATGCCTCCACTGCGGCCGTCTTGGCGGGATCCTGTCGTATGCCTTCTTTGTTTACTAAGTGTCCAAGGACGAATGTTTGGCGCTCTCCTAAACGACATTTCTTTGAACTGAGCACCAAGCGTGCTTTGCTTAGGCAGTCCAGTACCAGGACAAGGTGTGTGTTGTGCTCACAAAAGGTGTGCCCAAAAACTACAACGTTGTCCAAGTAACATATACACACTTTCCACTTCAATCCACGCAGAACGTTGTCCATAAATCACTCAAAAGTCGCGGGCGCGTTGCGAAGTCCCAACGGCATCACATTGAATTAAAATAGTTCTTCTGTTGTACCAAATGATGTTTTCTCCTAGTCTTCCTCGTGCATTGGATTCTGCCAGTAGCCTGACCTCAGGTCTACAGACGAAAGATAAGAGGCCGATGATAGACAGTCGACAGCATCATCAATCAGCGGGAGTGGGTATAGGTCTTTTTTAGTGATGGTGTTGAGACGGCGGTAGTCAACACAAAATCGCCATGTCTCATCCTTCTTCTTCACTACAATTACTGAAGCGGCACACGGAGTACATGATTCTTGAATTAAATTTTCTTTGAGCATCTCAAACCCGTTCATTGATCACTGCGCGTTCCGAAGGCAATACACGATATGGTTTCGGTCGGACAGGTCTGTGAGATGTCGTGTCGATTCGGTGCTTTATACGAGAAGCATGGAATGACGGTAAATCATGCTAAGCGAAATCAAAAATACCGGAATGTTTGCGCAGAATACTCGCCAGTTCATTACTTTCCTTGGTGCTAAGTGACTCATCTATCATAGCCATAATGGTGGTGTCCCTGGCATGCAGATTATCGCAATGGGTCTTATCCGGGAAATCATTGCTATCTGCGAGGGTGTCAAGCGAGAATACTTGGTGTTCACGAATCTCTGCAAATTTCAGACCCTCCAGCAGCACTGTAGGTTCATTAGAGCAGTTCGTTAGAAACTGTCTTTATGCAACTGATATGCACGGGCTCCACAGTTGCGTCAAGTGTTTTGTCGCTTTCAGGTGAACAGACAACAGGGACACATTTTGCAGACAATGGCGGCACAGTTGTGTCCACAGACACGCAAAGAGCACTTTCTTGAGAGGTCGAGTTTTACATAAACGAAACTGGGATATCGGAATTTACTATAATTTGTCCAGTGCGGCAATCGACAGTAGCACCACATAGCTTCAAGAAATCGAGTCCTAGAATGACGTCATGCATAGTATGAGGGAGAAGAGTAAACCCTGGGACAGAGTTCTGGCACGCCAAACAAACAGTCACAGTGCAGACACCGACAGTTTGTAACACCTCTCTACTCACTCCACGAAACGTATCAGGACGGTCCCAACGAAACATAACCTTTCGTCCAAAAAGGCAGGTGAAAACAAAACTCATCACTGACACGGTTGCACCTGTGTCCGCCAACGCCATTTTCGGTACACCATCGATAAGCACTCGTACCTTATTTCTAAACATAGAAGCTAACGGAGGTATATATGTTGAAATCGAAGACTGTCTGGCGACCTCACTTCCAACGGCCGCGCCGGCTAGTTTTCCGCAGGAGGCGAGGACTGGCGGCGCCGAGGAGACGGTGATCGGTTGGCGCGAGGGGCGAGGGTGGTGGTGTCATCTGCAGTCAGAGGCCGGAGATCGGTTTCGTAGCGGTCCTGGGATCTCGTAAGACGCGCTTCCCGGGAATGTCGATGCTCGGGTAACGCCAGAACGGTTAAATCTCGGTGATCGGTCGTACCTAGGTGGCTGCCGGTAGTTGCAATACCTGGAAGTGTTTCCTTCGAAGCCACAGTTGTAGCAGACTGGTAAAGGACGCTCGCTGAACCAATCCTGAGACTGCTCTGCTGTGAAGGGTCAGTCACGAGCTTGCTGAGCGGGGGCTTTCCACCTCTGTGTGGCGGGGCCGTGACGAAGGCGTTGGCCATATCGCTGGTCGGCCGCGAATGAGTCACGACGTGGCCACGGAATTCCTGTTTCGCTGGTGTCTGCCACACATACCGATGGTGGCAAAGGAGCTAATGACGCCGCCGTGTAGTAGCGTGGGTTGGTAGGTGGATTAGGAATGGTGTCGTCAACCCTACCACCTTGTCGCTGCAGCTCTTCACGCACAACTGCCCGAATAGTAGCGGCAAGGTCGGTGGGCGGGCTCACGTCGACGCGGGTGACTGTTATAACATTTGCCAGCCTACCGAATTTTGGGGCAATGCGACGAGTCTTCAATTTTTCAAACGTGTGGCAGTGATGTTGGACGTCGGAGGCAGAAGTGAGGTCATCCCTGCCTATCAGAAAATTATAAACGTCTTCGGCTATGCCTTTCAAAAGCTGTGCGACCCTGTCTTCTTCAGACATCTGTGGGTTTATAATCTCGCAAAGCTTAAGAACGTCCTCTTCATAAGCAGTGCACGTTTCTCCAGGAATCTGGGCTCTTCCCGCAAGAGTCCGCTCCGCACTTTTCTTTTTTGAGTCGGAGTCACCAAAACACTTCTTCAGTTCTTGAGAAAAAAGAGCCCATGTTGTCAACGTCTCTTCGTGGTTTTTATACCACATAAGGGCAGTGTCCGTGAGAAAAAGCACGACGTTTTCCAGCTGATCGATAGGGTTCCAGTGGTTGTACCGACTCATCCTTTTGCGTTAGCCACGCGCCTACATCTTCTCCTGCCATTCCAGCGAACGAGTGGGGTTCCATGTAGTAATACCTAGGTGTAGCCAGCGTAGACCTGCGCGAAGTCGAGGCGGTTGATTTCTGACCTTCGCTCTGGGCCATGACGACTGTTGTCGGTGGCAAACCGGCAAGACCACGGCTCCGGTGAACTCCGAACAGCTGTGGCTCCGTGGTACGTCGACGTGCCGTGCCCTTCACCTCCACCACTCTGTTATGTCTACGAGAGGAGTTTATTCAGAGCCGACGTAACGGTCGACTTGACGGTATACAGCAGTGAACGCGCACCAGCGAGCTCTTGCCTTGTTTGTTTGTGTGTTTTCCTGGGATGATACTCATACCCACTCAGAGGGATTGGCCAAGAAAGTGTAGTGCAGCTTTTCTGTGATCCTTTTAACTATGTGTTATGAATTCGTATTATAGTAAGACTAATGCAAGGAAAACAACATAAAATAGACAAGTCAAGTTGAGCAATTTTGAGATTTCAGGTGTTATGATTACCACTCAGCTGTGTTTACTTCGCCTTGCCTTGGGGAGTAATAAATAATAATTTTTTGAATGAAGATCACAAAGGTATACGCTTGGTTGCCTGAATATAATCTCAAACGGCATTGAAAGCATCCCTGTGGCATTGTCCCAAAACTGAGGCACCAAAGCTTAGCGCCGTTCTCGCTGTCAATCTAACACCTATTTTCAGAAATGGAATAACTAGTAACCTTTTTAGAAGTATAGCGCAGTGGCGAAAATACAAAAATTATGTTCTACTGATTCCGTTTCTCCGCAGAATGCGCAGAGGGGTGATGTTGTCTGACCAGCTCTGTGTAGATACAAGTTTAGGAGGAGGGGGACACGACATCAAAATTTAGTGATTAAAAATTCGAGCTTTCGAGCTTTCTGGACTGGCTCCTGTGTGGTTGCCATGGAAACTTTAGGTGGTTATATTCTGTCCATGTAGTTACTTTTTCTATCGTATCAGTGAAGATTGCTGATTTGCCACAAACCGAACGTCCTCTTCTGCTACCATCATGCTCCCCGCTACACAGGTGCACTTACCTAAATTACACATGTGGTAACAATATAATTGCGATTTACAGTCATAGCCACACATTAGTAAGTAAGCTTTACAAAAAATACAAAAAAACATACATTATAAGCACAGGTGGTGGAATGTGGGTAGCGAGATAAATACTAATGGTAACATACATCACTGAAGAAGGACGCGAACTATTTGTAGTTTTATGTTTGTGAATCCTGTAAGTAATTTTCAAGTAGTGAAAAAAAGGTAGTTAGTGAGGTTGTATTGGTAATAGTAGATGGTAAGTCATTCGACTGTCGTATGGCTAGCGGAAAAAAAGTTTTTAAAACAATTTGTATGAAAGCGATACTCATTTTGGGTGTATGAGTGCTTTAGTCGAGTTATTCTTGTGTCTAAAATAGAGATGTACTTAGAACTATTAACAACTAACTTGTTGTGAAATAATTGATGAAGCAGTTTTAATCGAGTGAGCGCAGTGCGGTTTTCAATTGTGAGTAATCCAGCTATTTTGATTAAAGCACTTGCAGAGCCTGAGAGTTGATATTTATTGAGGATGAACTTTACTGATTTTCTTTGCACTCCCTCTATAATGGTGACTAAGTTATTATTCGATGAAAACCATGCCGGGGTAGCATATTCTAATACTGATCTAACGAGTGTATCATAAGCTTGTAATTTAGTCTCACGGAGCGCTTGACGAAGGCGTCGCTTAAGAAAAAAGAGCCGCTTAAAAGCTGTTAAAGTAATGTTGTTCACATGACAATTCAATCTAAGGTCAGACGTTATTGTTAGTCCAAAGTGCTTGTGCTGCGTGACATTTGTTATCGGGTCATCGTTTATGGCATAAGCAAACTCCTGTACGCGTTGCTTTTTTGTTCGCAAAAAAACTGTTTTTTAACAATAAAGCTCATACCAGTTTGCACACCATGCGCAAACTGTCATCAGTGCATTATTTAATGTTACATGGTTGACTGGAGAAGTAATTTCTTTGTAGAGTGTACAGTCTTCATCAAAAAGTCTTATGTGTACGGGGATGTCGGTGGGTAAGTCATTGATAAGTATGAGAAATAGTGTAGGAGCCAAAACGCTACCTTGAGGAACTCCGGAGGTAACATGAATAAGTTTAGAACTGGTGTGGTTAATTTCTACAAATTGCGTCGGGTTCGATAGGTAGTTCTTTATCCATACTCTAACGGGCCCCTTGCCTAATGTGTGTTGAAATTTTAGCATTACTTTTTGGTGTGATACGCGATCAAAGGCCTTTGAAAAAAAAATAAGGTCTGTCTGATTTTTTTTGATCAATGCTACCCAAGATTTCATGTATAGGTTCAACAAGCTGAGTGTCTGTTAATGATCTCTGTCGGAACCCATGCTGCGCTGGCGATAGAATGCTATTCTGTTCGAGGTAAGTATTTATATGTTTGAGGATGATGTGCTCAAGTAGTTTGCAAGAGGTGCTGGTAAGAGAGATGGGCTTACAATTAGAAGGTTCGGTTTTATTTCCTGACTTGTGAATTGGGATAATTTATGCGATCTTCCAATCATTTAGTAGAGTACAAGTTCCTAAAGATTTTTATAGATGATTGTTAGACAGTACAATAATTGCTCATCACATCTTTTAAGAAAGGCATTTGAAACATTGTCTGGTCCGGGGCTCTTTTTGCGGTCTAGTTTTAGGAGTAGGTTCAACACACTACTTCTGCTTATGTTCAGTGGTGCTAGAGCTATGTTACAGGAAGTTTTAAAGCTCGATAGGTGACCGTCATCTGCTGTAAAAACAGAATGAAAATATTCATTCAGTACGTTAGCTCTGTTTTCATCTTCCCAAGCATACGCAGCACTGAAGTTCGCCTTTGGCAAAAGGTAACTCCAAAATTTTTGCGGAGTGGACTTCAACAGGTTACTGAGGGCGTTACGAAAGTAATTATGTTTGGCTGCTTTTATCTTTATTTTAATGATTTTTATGAGTAGTGTGAACTTGTTTTTGCGAGTTGTCTGGGAATTTGTTTTCAAGTATTTTCTTAGCCTTTTCTTCTTTCTTTTTTCGTGGAAGATGTCGCGTGTAATCCAAGGATTACGTTTGTTTTTCTTCTATGTACGGGAAGGGAGATATGTATGAATGCGGAGCAGTACGATTGATTTGAATTTTCACCAAATAATCTATGTTACTATCGGGAGCGTCGAAAAGCATTTAGTGCGTAAAGAAGATAGTCGAGTACACCGTCAACATTTGCCTTGCTGAAATCGGAGTAAGTGGTAATTTTTATTGCGGTAAACAGGCATCGTGTACAGAAAGAGAGCATAAGCTGATTTGGTGGTCTGACATGCCATCAATAAGCTCAATTTTTGCATCGCCTGCTAAAAAGTGGTCACTTAAAAATACCAAGTCAAGAATGTTAGAAGTTGTTGCTTGTGTGCGTGTTGGATCTGTCACGATTTGACACAGAATAAATGGGAGCATCAAGTCTATAAGCATATCAGAGAATGCGCTTTTGTTTTCCATGTTGTGCCAATTTATATCGGGCAGGTTAAAATTGCCAGGTATGATTAGCCTAGATCCAAATACGTGTTTGTGTATGTACGCATACAATGAACGCACCAACTCGATATCGGCAGAAGGGCTTCGATATACGCAGCCGTCAACAATCGGGTGAGGACTAAAAGTAGTCGACAAAAAACTGCTTCCACGCTTCTGCAATCGGTAGAATGGTGAAAAGAATTTTCTTCTTTATGAAAATGGCGACGCCCCTGAATCGAGTTGGTCTGGCTTTGCGTACTACCACATAGTTTGGTGGCGTTGTTTCGAAATCTTGAACTGTTGTCAGCCACGTTTCAGTCACTGCTACAAAGTCAGGCTCAATGCTGAAAAGCAATGTTTCAAGCGATGTTAGCTTTGGAAATATACTGCGAGCATTCAAATATAGGAAACATACTCTGGGTTGAATTTAGGCGGTGAGACCGCAATGTGCGGTCTCACCGCCTAAGTGCGGTCTCACCGCCTTTCTGGTTCTCTGTTTCTTTTAGCACCAGGCATGTCAGGCGTGTTTTGAACAAGCATTACCTCATTATACCGAACGTCCCATCAGTAGGTGGAACCAGTAGTACGAAGTTTATCCAAAGCAAGAGAGACTTTAGCTCCAGACTGTTTCTTTGTTTTCGCGAAGTTCCACAGCTGTTTTCGAATTTCATGCACTTGAGTGGAAAAATCCTCCCCGATAGAAAAGTTAGACACTTTGAGCTTCTTACAGTTTTTTAGAACCTTCGTTTTATCACGGCAGTCAAATAACTTCATTATGACAGGCCTTGCTTTTTCCAGGTGTAGGTTTTTCCAGTCGGTGGATTCGTTTTATTGAAACTGGTAGGAGTTTCAGAGTGTCTTTAACAATTTCGTTATTGTTTCTTCAAAAGATTGATCGTTTTCCCCTTTATCCTCTGGAGCGCCATGAATAATTAGGTTGGATCGCCTCGTTCTTTTTTCTAGGTCGCCTATCCCTAGTTCTAGTGAACATGCTACTTTTTGTATGTGTGCAATCTGGTCAGCACACTTCTAAATTGCACTGTCCAGTGATGTCACTTTTTCTAGCTTTTCATCGATGGAGTTTAGCCAGTTTTCTTTGATGTCTTTAGGATCGTTAGCAATTTACTGTAGTTGTTTTGCTAGTTGGGACATATCAGGGTCAGGGTTAGTCGCAACGTATCCCGACAAGAGCAACAATTCCTTTAAATACAACACCTAGTCACATTGAGCCGAGCATAGCAGCCTAGGGCTAGGCAGCGCAACCAAGCAAAAATAATTCAAGCCGTAGGAATCACCAAAACGTTTCCTTACCTCCACGATATAAAGGAATGGATTATTCCGCTGTATGCAGGGCCACCGTGTCCTATGGCGAGATTACCATGGGCTGCGAGGGTAGACTGCAGGAGAGCCATGCTTTCGCCAAGAAAGCGAAGGCTTTTCTTAATCGCCGATAGCGTGCTCCTATTATCGTTTAACTCTGCCTTTATAGCTGGGTGGTCGTGGGTGACCACGCGTCAGGGCTATGATTGTCACGATATCATCCTGGTTGATTTGGCTTATGTACAGCTCTCTTTAGAACTCCTCAGCCACCTCGACTACCCTATCCATATTGGTTATGACAGTGCCTTCTTTGTTCCCTAATGCATACATCTGATTTTCGCCTATCCACAAATTTCCAGCTTTTAGGTTTCTGCCGTTTTTTGTAGCCTGCTCAATTCTTTCCGTGTTACGCCTTCTTACGTCGGCTACCTTACGCCTACTGATTAGCTTCGAAAGCTCCATTAGTTCTATTTTATCGGTTGCATCTGAGGGTTTCATGATTTGTCGTCTCCTAATAAGACTTAGGATCGCTTGAGATAGTTTGCCATTTTCCTCTCTAGTGACAATACTTCCGTTTTCCATTGCACATTCTTTGATGCTACTAGTAAAGGTATTGTTCATTGTGCCAACGTTGCAACGTTTACGTCGGTTACCTCGTTTAGTGCCTCGAATATATTCGGAAGGGAAGCACTGAGTTCCTGCATTTTCCCTCTCACCGCAAGTTCATTTTTTGCCTCCTGAATATTAGTTTACGCTTTTTGCTTTCTTAAATCTGGGTGAATACAGGCTGTTATTTCATGGTCTTGCCAACTACTTCTACATCCCGTAAAATTCCTGGGCCTTCACCCAGAATGAAGTGCATTTTCTTCTTAGTTTCACCATTAGGACCTCGCCACGTCAACTTACTGTTAACAAGTATTCAGAAGAAGGTATTAGAGATTCAGAAATTTTCACGTTCTGTGGACTCTACTAATACCTCTCCTCTGACATTTCTAGAGGCGATGCCACATCCCCTAATGCATGGTTTACGGTCTGATTATTGCCTACTTTGGCACTAAAGTCGCCCAACAGAATATCACATTGTCTTTACTTCATGAATGGCTGACTCTACGTCTTCATAGAGGCGTTGAACAAATGACTATCATAGCTCAATGTAGGCACGTAGATCTGTACCACCTTCATCGTGTACTTATTCTCAAACCTAATTTCGATACTTGCCACGATCTTCCGGCGGATGCCACTTTGTTGCATCCGCCAGAAGAGAAAGACCACGGCCTTACAGAACACCTTTATTTGCGGCACTGCTTGCTTGCAGCACAAAGCAGCGATTCACGACGTGAGGTTTGGTCGTCGAGCACAGAATGTCGTAAATGCTCAGCATGTACAAAACGCACTTGGTTTTCAATAACGACCAAATACGTAGTTGGAGACTTCACTCGCATAACTTTTCCCGGCAGCCATTTCATTTATTACAATGGCACGGTTGCCCGAACGGTTATCGGTGTGACAAAGCGTTAGCAGTTCAGTGTCCGACGAGTGCTGCTCTTCCAGCTGATGTACAACCCTGCTTTTACACATTTTCGCTACATGGCCCTTCTTTTCACATTTATAACACCTGCTGTTCAGAAAAGGACAACTTACAGGTGCGTGTTGTCCACCGCATCGCTGACAGATAGTCTTAGTCCGTGTCACCGAAGTCTTTGTGTTGCCGGAGCCGTGGCCGGTGCATGCCCAACTTTATGAACTCCGACGCAACGCTGCTGATTGGCTCTGCCAATGTATGTCACTGCAGCTGGCTGACTGTTCGGCGGTGTTTTCCGCGACCATTTCCACGGCGTCTTTCGCTGCCGCGTCCATGGCTGTAGCGGTGTTGCAGACGCGGTCCCAGGTGAGCTCGCTGTCGCTCATGGCCAGCAACCGGCAACGTATGGCTTCGGAATGCAGGCCTGCTATCAGGCGGTCACGAAGCGCTTGTTCCAAAAAGGCGCCGAAGTCACATAATGATGCCAATTTCTTCATCTGTACCACAAATTCTGCGACAGTTTCTTGAGAGGCTTGCTTCCTTTGGTTGAAATGGTATCTTTCACTCACCACTGACCGCCTCGGAGAATAGTGCTTCTTCAGCGCCGACACGACTTCCGGGTATGATGACGTGCTCGGCGTCTTGGGTAGTAGCCGACTTCGGAGCGTCACTTATGCTTCTTCTCCGGTGGTGCTAAAGAACAGATGTAGTTTCTTGGCCTCGGCAATCTCATTGACTGTGGTGTAGAGCTCGAATCTTTCGACGAACACGTCGAAGCTGCCGCTGCCGGAAGCGAATTCCGGTAACTTGCTGAGAGCCATTGCCGTCTTCAGTTCTTGTCCCACCCTCGTCGCCACTTTGTTCCATCCGCTGGAAGAGAAAGACCAAGGCCTTACAGAACACCTTTGTTTACGGCACTGCATGCTTGCAGCACACAGCAACGATTTACACAGCAACAGAAGCAGAGCCAGAATATCTACGCCCACCAGCCACTCACGCATGTACGATAACATGGTGACGTCACTAACACTGTTCATCGGCGATGCCTTTCACGCGCCGTAATACAGATATCAACACAACACTTCTCAAGGATGCTTTAATATTCCTCTATGTAGCCAGTTTTATCCTTGTGTATAAGTAATCCTACCCATAGTTCTTTTCTGTCAACTAATCCACAAGAACATAGGACGTGCTCGTTCTTCAGCAATGTATGAAGACTCATATTCCCTCCCAACTTCGCTGAGCCATATTTAATTCCATTTATTACTCTATAAATCCCCGAGTGTCACAGCTGGACTAGCCTCACTGAAGAGCGTTGTAGCGTTGAACATGGCCAAGTCCAAAGTCCAATAGTGCCTGTTTGGACCGAGTGATTTTTAGCCCCCTCCGCTGCATCACAGGTCTGGCCACCGCCTTAGACTGATGCTTCAATGCCACTGAGGAGGGAGAGCCAAGGGTGAGTTGCTGTATTCATGATAGTACTCCACCAAGGTGGCCAATCCTGCTGTGGTGAGGGAGTGCATTACTGGCAGCTGGTCGCCAGTGAGGAGGTACCTCAGACCTCTTTTTCTTCTCTTTTAACAATTCTTTCATCACGTTTGTTAAGGAAATATACGATTAGAAAAGGTCCAGCATCTGCATTCGCACCGAATTTCGTCATCGCGTCCTAAGCTACTGTGCTATCAGGAGGAGGGTTTTGTTGCGCTGTATCCGACTATAACTGCGTAGACAACGGCGATGCATTAGAGGTGAGACATATCCGTGTAGTCTTCGATCAAGAGATAACAATGAAAAGAAACGGGTAACACTACCCAGCAAACTAGAGAGGATGCTACTAGTGGTCAATGTAATGTAAACACGAAGAAAAATAAATGTCGACGGAAACATAAATCGCCTCTGCCAGGGGCGAATTCTGTGACCTTCGAACGTCGCATCTGATGGTCTAGCATGCTCTACCACAGACAGCATCGGTAGCGCTATTTTAAGGTTGCATGTTTGGTTGCTGACTACGCCAAATTATTGTTCCATTCAATTTTCTTTGTTTTCAATCACATTACAGTTCCTCCTAAAAGCGTTTCAGGTACTTACCTTGGCACTGTTGCCACTTATAAATAATATTGTGTCTAACAAACAAAAACGGGCTCTAAAATTTACACATTTACACTTTCTCTATGAACTATGAGAGGGGTTCCGCAGACATTGATGCAAACCAACTTACGTCCATAATGATGAAAAAAAAGCGAGAAACAAGACAGCTTCTGGTACTTATATTGCGGAAACATATGCAAGTTTCGTGATGACATTTTGGTTACATGACTTCGTCCTTTAATGAAGCACGTTGGTTTGTCATGAACCAGAGTGTGTTAATTTCAAAACAAAGCATATGTCCTGGTGCTTTGCGTCGATTTGTACAGCCTCATGAATAATTTTATGCAAGTGTACTTTTGAAATATTTTTCAGCAACGGCCTGAATCGAAGCTTGCCTCTATGGTCGGCGTCTGAATACTGTGACAGTGCAAGCAAGCCCAGCATTATAAACGGACCCGGTGACCAGGCCGTTCTCTTTGTGAGGGTGGCAGAGGTAGTGAATAATTGCTTCCCAGGGAGCGGGTGCTAATGAAGTGCCTCCCTTTAATGGGTCCACATCTCAGCGGGCCTTTCGCGGTTCTCCATAGTCGCAGCCGGTGCAACTAATATAAGGCGAGCCTTGTGCATGACACTGCCAAATAAACCCTAGGCGATGGCTCCCCAGCACACCTTATACACGCAGATCCGGTGTCCATTGTTTCTCCTAACATCATCTTTTGAACGAATTCAAGGCGCAAATAATGGTGCTTCCACCTCGAACTGTTTGAGTTGGTCAAAGGAATGGTCCCCTTTCAGTGGTTCCTAAAACTGTGGCATGCATTGTCTACATTCGGGAAGTACTTGCTAGTACACTTTTCTGCGAGGCAGCTCTACGTAGTAGCATTCTGGTGGGTAATCGTAGAAAAAAAGTGCTACTGGCCTGCAATCAGCCTGGCTTGTACAACTCTAAAAACCACGATTAACTATCATTTTGTGTGTGAGCAGCGCGCTTCTTTTGCATGCGTAAGCCTAGTGGTCTTCGGGCTCTCATTCAATTAGGGTACCTCGGTGGGCTCGTCCGGAACATGGTGGAGACACTGCTTTTGTGGACGCCATATTGGTTCGAGTGTTCGCGTTCGCTAGCATTGGCTGCCATGCAGACGCGAATCACTTTCATAAGAACGCGCGGTAATTTCGCTGAGTCTATCGCTTTTGGCGGGAGGTCTTGCAAATATATTGTTGGTAGAAATTGATTGAGCACTAATCATTAAGCATGAACAATTTGATGGCGAAACAAAGGCATTTAGAATTTATCGGTCTGCCTATTTCGCTAGCTGCGTAAGTGTCGGTGCTGTCGCGGCCGAATTGAACGAGCACCGAAATTGACATGACATGACAAGAGCACGTGAAAAATATAAATGACTGCTCATTACATTGAAATCATGACAATAACTTAATGTACGTCATGACATTCATTACATGATTGACGAGCTGAAACAACCGTTTGCTGAACATCCTTTACGCCGAAATTGACAAGGCATGATAAGAGCATGTACAAGAACCTCGGAAGAGAACAGTGCTTCGAGATAGGCAATAGTGCTTTGAAGTTGTAAAAGACTACGTCTACTTAGGACAAGTAATAACCCTGGCGCTGAACCACGAGTTTGAAGTTACTAGAAGAATGAGAATGGGGTGAGACGTATTTGGAAAGCACTCTCAAATGATGACTGATAGATTGCCATTATCTTTCAAGAGGAAGGTATATAAAGGCTGCATCTTGCCGGTACTTACCTAGGAAGCAGAAACCAGGAGGCTTAGAAAGAGGGTTCAGTTTAAATGGCGGACGACGCAGCGATTTATGAGAACAATTATGACAGGTGCAACCTTACGAGACAAAAATAGAGCAGAGTGGATTGAGGAACAAACCAGTTTTAAGAGTAATAAAGTTGAAATCCAGAAAAAGGAATTGACATTGATACGGCATGCAGCGCATAGGCGGGGTAAACGCTTGTTATTAGAGGGACACTAAAGCCAAGTATTGAGTCGACGCGGATTGTTAAATAACAGTGAAGAAACCTTGTAGTATTATTGTTGTAACAAGGAAGGCCCTATTTAATTATAAAATCACGTTTTAGTGGTCCTCAACGGGTTAGCCCACTTCAAGTGTCCCGCCTCAAGAAGCGCACCGACTCACGTCACTCCAGTGACCCACATCACTGCGACAGAGGTGTGTCGAAGAGGTAGCGACACGCCCGTGAGCATGACCGAAGCGTACATCTCTAGGCAGCTCCTTGCCGCTGCTTGAAACAGCAATCATTTGTGAGTCGTTGCATAGCAAATGGTCAAAGCGATGGTGACCTCCGACTTCTCCCAATTCTAGAACGCTATCTTCATCAATTGTCGGCACACCTAACATTAACGATGGGGATGCTGACATGACAGCAGCACGTGCGCGCACGTGCGCTTGTGTGCGAATAATGAGGGATGTAAGGCTAGAAGTCCCGATTTTCCCAGTGCCATTCACCTCTTGCTAAGAGGAGGTTTCGAGGGCTCCAGATTGGGAAGAGTTAGGAATAAGAGTAACTAGAGAGTACTTTATTAACCTCCTATTTGTTCGCGGTATTGCATCGGTGAGTAACGCAGGGGTTGAAATACCAGTGATGATTACAGAACTGCACAAGAAATAGGAGTGAGTATGAAATTTTTAATGCATAACACTGAAGTAATGTCCTTTAGTCTAGAGAAAAAACAGCGCTTTGTATTATGTAGAGAGATACCAGAATTACATTAACGAATAGACCGGCTTATGATACGCAGTAACGGCGGAGCGGAACCATCGGTGTGAATTAACTTGAAACCCATTGGGCAACAATTCTGCAATACTATCTGATAGTTTACTCTAATCACTAATTTGAAAGGTACACAACAGCTGCTACTCACTGGTGTTCACCTACGAATAAGAAAAGCGGAGGTTCACAAAGAGGGTAGAGCTTATAATGAGGATTACGCAGAAAGCGATGAATTAGATATTGATAGGTGCAACCTGAAGGGGCACCAAGAGAGCAGATAGATAAGGAAACTAACGGGTTCTCAGGACATCATAGTTACAATGGCTGATATTGTTAATAACCAAGAGTATCACAATCTTCAAGGATTAAATACTGCATTTCTCTCTTAAAAACATTTTCCTGTATTACACATAAACTATAGAAACTTAACAAGAAGTGTCGATGACTTTACTGTTTTTCTACGGTCAATGTTTATTGTATTTGACGGTCTGGTTTTTTTCTTGAGACATGGAATATTTATAAATAAGATGCGTTATTTCCAGGCTATCACACGAACTCCTGTTTTGTAATAAGCAAAAAGGTGGAGGTCTTGCTATCTCTTTCACGAATGTGCTTTCGAGTAAACTGCTTCATAAATATAGTTTCAAAAATGATGGCGTTGAATTTAGGACCACATATGTTTCCAGTAATTGGTGTATACAGGCTACTAAAAGGCCACAAAAAGAAATTCATTAAGTTTCTTGACCTTGTGTAATCATGAACTCTTCACTGAAATACTCCTTATATACTCATGCGTCAAATAAATATGGACGGCTGTTCTACCAATGTTTATGTCAATGATTTTGAAACACCCTTACCCACATTTGGAAGGGCAAAATTCGAAAGGTTACCAACTGGAGTTAGAATAACGAGTGCTACACTCCTTGATAGAAGGGCTTCAAATTTAAGTTTGGATCATATGAAACCGGTGTACATTCCTACGACATTAGTGGTCAAATGCCCCTCTTCTTCCTTCCACCACTTACTTCTCAAATTTGACAGCAATCAGAGGTATCCCTTCATCAACATAAATTTATAAAGAGCACAAATCAGGAACATTTTGGTCATCTAGTTCAGAACATTGACTGGAACACTGCCTATAGGCAAGACAACCCTGACAGCACTTTTAACCCATGCCTGCGTCTGATGGGTACTAGGTATGGCGTAGCATTTCCACGTCAGAAGCTCCTACATAATAAAAGCAAAAAAATTCAGAAAGCTTTGAATAAGTTGTTATCTTTACTGGTGCATTCAAATGAAGATTAAGTTGTACCACGACCACACCCATTCGAGGAACACAGATGCCTTGACTGAGTATAAGAAATACAGAAAAGTTTTGTAATCAAAAATAGCCACAGCTAAAATGAACTACAAAACTATATTTAAAACAATTAACTATGATCAGATAAAAAGATATAAAAGGTCATAAATGGGCTTAGGAAAAAATCAGAGATGATTTAGGACAAAGAAACTAACAAGTATAGATGACACAATCGGTGGTGAAAGCTTGAGAAACGTTATGAGGGAGCACTTTAAACAAGCGGGCTCCTACGTTTCAAACGATGTAAATAGGGAAAATGCTTTCCTTGCACCCACGAATTCGGCTGAAATAGAAAAGCTAATAGATAAGCTTAAAAATATTGCTGCATCAGTAATGAATGAAATGGCTTCTGTCAAGTTGAAATTGATATCACCGCTTATTTCGGATGTTTTGGTGTTTAATATCAACCTCACCCTCACTAAAGGCGTATATTCTGAGTAGCTAAAGGCGCCACAAGTCACAGCAGTACATAAATGTGATAATATAACTATTTTGGCAAACTGCCCCCTTTTATCTCTGCTTCTAATGATATCAAAAATTTGTGAAAAGGTCTTTTGAATAGACCTTCATTCTTTTTTGATTAGCATCAAATAATAACAAAAGTCAGTATGCTTTTGAAAAAAAATAAATCGACTCAATAAGTGCTACTGTGTACTAAAGATAATGTAAACAAAAGTATGAAAAGAAAAAAGTATACGTTCGGGCTCTTTCTTGATTTCTAGAAGGCATTTAACTCGATACAATTTACACTATTCGTTAATAAGTTATCCAAGTATGGGGTGCGTGGAGTCACACTAAAGTTTTTTTTAGAAGTTACTTTGAAGATCGCTACCAGTTTGTACAAATCAACAATGCAGTGTCTACAAAAGTAAAATTAAACCAAGGAGTGCCAAAATGGTCCATACTGGGGCCAGTATTGTTCCTTGCTTATATAAAAGATGCGATATACCTCATTCCTTTGAACTTCGTATGTACGCTGACGATACGGATGGTTTCTTCACATCAGACAATGCATGATCGCTTGAGCTGAGCGTAAATGACTATCTAAGCCACCTTTTAAATTGATTGATTGATTGATATGTGGGGTTTAACGTCCCAAAATTACTCTATGATTAAAAGAGACGCCGTAGGGGAGGGCACCAGAAATTTCGACCATCTGGGGTTCCTTAACGTGTACCCAAATATGAGCACACGGGCTCACAACATTTCCGTCTCCATCGGAAATGCAGCCTATGCAGCCGGTATTCAATCCCGCGCCCTCCGGGTCATCAGTCGAGTAACTTAGCGACTAGACCACCATGAGGCGGCCACCTTTAAAATTAGTTTCCGACCAGACGGCGCCACCATGTGGCGCCGTCTGGATACGCAGACCACGGCCATCTAAAAGGTGATCTTCGGAAAAATGGAAGGAGAAGAAAAAAATGCAAGAAAAAGGAAAGGGGAAGGGAGCCGTCTAATACGAAGACCATGGTCATCTAAAAGGTGATCGTCGGAAAAAGGAAAAGAGAAGACAAAAAAGGAAACAAAATAGGGAAGGGGAAGGGAAGATAATAAGGGGAAAAGAAAAGGGAAGGGGTTGCCAAGGGGGTGCCTACCTCATCTTCTAGGTCCTTTTTTCCCCTCTCTTCTTCCTCGTGTACTCTTTTTCTTAGAATATATAAAACTGAGCACCAACAAACTGTACCCACATTCCTGATGAAGGCCAGACGATGACTGAAACGTCAAAAAAAAAAATAAAGTACGTTGTGACTTCTCACGGAGGATCTACTTGACTACTTGCACCTTTACGACTACTCCTGCTTTATACCTGTCTCAATATATATATATATATATATATATATATATATATGAGATATGGCACAATGGGAGCGTTGTCAACAAGGATAAATATATTTATTTACCAACAGTTTCGGGAGGGTCCTCCATTCATCAGGGGATGAGTTATACTGACATGAGCTTCCAAACTTCGTTGCTGCCGCGTCCCTCTCGCCTTGAAAGATGTTTGCGAGAGTGAGAGGGAACTAGAAAAAGGAAAAAAAAAACAAAAAAGGAGAGAAAAAAGACGAAAAAAAGAAAGAAAAGAAAGAAAGTAAATAAAAAGAGGAAGAACCACTGTCAAAACTGAGAACGAAGCCAACTGTCCGTCTACATCCACATACGGTTCATATCACGTGCTGTTCAGTTCTTGACGTGTGTCGGGCCACCCGAGATTGTCGCCGCGGTGCCGGGAGGGTCCGTGACGGCGTGCATAAAGAAAGGGGTTTCCCCGTAATGGGTCGGTCGGCGGGTGGCGGGCGGCGTGCGTAAAGGAAGGGTTTCTCGTTGATGGGTCGGTCGGCTATTTACCTTTAATCTTCGTCCGTTTCCCTTCAATGGTCATGAAGTGGTAGGTGAACGTAAACACTTTGTATGTGCATGTGGAAAAAAGAAAAAAAGGAAGAAAAAAGAGAAAAAAAACAAGAAAGGACAGTGTACACGTACGAGTCAGTCAGAAAAAAGCATGGTCTCCAGCTATCAATCTTTGTCATCAATTTTCTCCTGGCTTACTTCTCGGAGGCAGTTGAGATTTCCGGGGTCCTCGTTGATGCCCGCTACTAATGTACGAAATTTGAAAATAAAATATGCCTCACGCTGTTCGCGCTCGGGTCTGTTTGAGAAACCGGACTGCAAAAGAGTTACGCTGATATTTTTAAAAGTGTGGTTTGGCAGGCGCAGATGTCTAGATAAAGGTAGCTTCGGCAGTGAAGTGGCGTGGTACCGGTGATTATTGAACCGCAGCCGCAATGGCATGTCTGTTTGGCCGATATATTCTTGTCCGCAGATGTTGCAATGTAGCATGTATATTACGTTACTGGAGTCACAATAAAGGCTTTCAGTTATGCAGAATTTTAAATCCGAGAAGTTCGCTTTGGATTCACGTGTTGTGACCATCTGTGGGCATACCTTGCATCGAGCTTTTCCGCAGGGATGGCACCCTGATTGAATTTTGGGGGTGTTTGTTTTTGCTCTGACAAGAATGTCCTTCAGATTTTTATCCCGGTGGTACACCACGTGAGGTGGCTTCGCGAAAATAGAAGTTAGTCGTTTGCTTTGCCTGATTATGTTGAAATGGCGGGAATGTATGTTGTTGATTCGTGGCGCTGATGAGGAGTAAGTTAGTACAAGGTTCGTTTGGGAAGTCGTTTTAGATACTCTGTTTGGTCCTTTATTTATATCATTCCTGTTCACGTTGCAAGCACGTAGTATGGAATCGTCAATAATGTCTTCCGGATAATTTTGTTTCAATAAAGAATGCTTTAGGTGTTCCGCGTGTCTGTCTAATTCCCACATATCGATGCATATTCTTCGGTACCGGTAGGCCTGAGAATATGGAATACACGTTTTGCAATGCTTTGGGTGGCTGCTGTTGAAATGTAGGTACATTTGACGGTCTCTAGGCTTTTTGTGAAGGTTTGTTGACAAGCGGTCATTTTCGACCGTGACAGGGACGTCCAAAAAGTTAATGCTAGTTTTGGAAATTTTGTGCGGGAATTTTATTGACGGGTGGCATTTGTTAAAATCCTCTATGAAGCGGAAAAGACTTCCCTCATCATAGTTCTATATCATAAAAATATCGTCTAAGTATCTTATGTAGTAGAAAGGTTTCAAGGTGCGTCCCTCAATGAATGGGATTTCAAGTGAAGCCATAAAGGTGCTCGCGAAGTTTGGGGCCATTTTCGTGCCCATTGCAGTGCCACTGACCTGAAGGAAATGCTTGCCGTTGAACTCAAAATAATTATACTTTAGTACAAGTTAAAGAAGTGTAAACAGTACCTCGCCACTTACACTGGTTGATGAGTCAGATTTTACATAGTCAGAAACCATAGCCACTATTCCGTCATGGTGGGGTATGTTGGTGTAAAGTGAGCAGACGTCCATGGTCACCAGAAAACGGCCGCCTGGGATGTCGAGACTTGAATTTTCGCAGATGAAGTGGTTTGTGTCCTTTAGGTAATAGGGAAAATTTGGGGGGATGTTTTTTATTAGGGAATTGATGCATTCTGATATATTTTCTGTTGATGTGCTGTGACTGGATACTATCGGACGTCCCGGATTACCTGCCTTGTGTATTTTGGGGAGCAAATAGAATCGACCGGGAACAGAATGGGCCGGTAACATTGCTTTTAACATTTTGCCGGTAATTTTCTCGTCCCGGCGGAGATTGTTTAGAGTTACTTTTATCTCCCTTTCAAATTCGGGAGTCGGGTCCGTTGGAAGTTCTTTGTAGAATTTTGTGTCTGATAGCTGTCGTTCCCCTTCCTTTAAGTAGTCCGACGTGTTTAGAATTACTATGCAGCCCCCTTTATCAGCCGGTTAGATAGTAATTCCAGTGTTTTTTCGTAGCTCATCGAGTGCCCTTCGCTCTGACTTTGATATGTTGTTTCGAAATGGCCGATTTTTTTCATACGTTCTGATAATATCTTTTTGAACTGCTGATATATACAAATCAAGGTGTTTGTCCCTCTGCTCACCTGGACACCATGATTTGTCACCACCAATCACTCTATTCTCGTCCGTACAGTCCTTGCGATCATGAAAGTATTCACGGAGGCGGAGATCATCCCCCAAATCATCCCCCAAAAAACATCCCCCCAATTTTTCGCTATTACCTAAAGGACACAAACCACTTCATCTGCGAAACTTCAAGTCTCGACATCCCAGGCGGCAGTCTTCTGGTGACCATGGACGTCTGCTCACTGTACACCAACATACCCCACCATGACGGAATAGCGGCTATGGTTTCTGACTATGTAAAATCTGACTCATCAACCAGTGTAAGTGGCGAGGTACTGTTTACACTTCTTGAACTTGTACTAAATTATAACCGTTTTGAGTTCAACGGCAAGCATTTCCTTCAGGTCAGTGGCACTGCAATGGGCACGAAAATGGCCCCAAACTTCGCAAGCACCTTTATGGCTTCACTTGAAATCCCATTCATTGAGGGACCCACCTTGAAACTTTTCTACTACAGAAGATACTTAGACAATATTTTTATGATATGGAACCATGATGAGGGAAGTCTGTTTCGCTTCATAGAGGATTTTGACAAATGCCACCCGTCAATGAAATTCACGCACAAAATTTCCAAACTAGCATTAACTTTTTGGACGTCACTGTCATGGTCGAAAATGACCGCTTGTCAACAAACCTTTACAAAAAGCCTACAGACCGTCAAATGTACCTACATTTCAACAGCAGCCACCCAAAGCATTGCTAAACGGGTATTCCATATTCTCAGGCCTACCGGTATCGAAGAATATGCACCGATATGCGGGAATTTGACAGACACCCGGAACACCTAAAGCATTCCTTATTGAAACAAAATTATCCGGAAGACATTATTGACGATGCCATACTACGTGCTCGCAACGTGAACAGGAATGATATAATTAAAGGACCAAACAGAGTATCTAAAACGACTTCCCAAAGGAACCTTGTACTAACTTACTCCTCATCAGCGCCACGAATCAACAACATACTTTCCCGCCATTTTAACATAATCAGGCAAGGCAAACGACTAACTTCTATTTTCGCGAAGCCACCTCACGTGGTGTACCGCCGGGATAAAAATCTGAAGGACATTCTTGTGAGAGCAAAAACAAACACCCCCAAAATTCAATCAGGGTGCCATCCCTGCGGAAAAGCTCGATGCAAGGTATGCCCACAGATGGTCACAACACGTGAATCCAAAGCGAACTTTTCGGATTTCAAATTCTGCATAACTGAAAGCCTTAATTGTGACTCAAGTAACGTAATATACATGCTACATTGCAACATCTGCGGACAAGAATATATCGGCCAAACAGACACGCCATTTCGGCTGCGGTTCAATAATCACCGGTACCACGCCACTTCACTGCCGAAGCTGCCTTTATCTAGACATCTGCGCCTGCAAAACCACAGTTTTGAAAATATCAGCGTAACTCTTTTGCAGTCCTGTTTCTCAAACAGACGCGAGCGCGAACAGCGTGAGGCATATTTTATTTTCAAATTTCGTACATTAGTAGCCGGCATCAACGAGGACCCCGGAAAACTCAATTGCCTCCGAGAAGTTAGCCAGGAGAAAATTGGTGACAAAGATTGATAGCTGGAGACCATACTTCTTCTGACTGACTCGTACGTGTACACTGTTCTTTCCTGTTTTTTTTTCTGTTCTTTCTTCCTTTTTTTCCACATGCACATACAAAGTGCTTACGTTCGCCTACCACTTCATGACCATTGAAGGGAAACGGACGAAGATTAAAGGTAAATAGCCGACCGACCCATTAACGAGAAACCCTTCCTTTATGCACGCCGCCCGCCGCCCGCCGACCGACCTATTACGGGCAAACCTCTTTGTTTACGCACGCCGTCACGGACCCTCCCGGCACCGCGGCGACAATCTTTGGTGGCCCGACACACGTCAAGAACTGAACAGCACGTGATATGAACCGTATGTGGATGTAGACGGACAGTTTGCTTCGTTCTCAGTGTTGACAGTGGTTCTTCCTCTTTTTTTTACTTTCTTTTCTTTCTTTTTTTCGTCTTTTTTCTCCCCTTTTTTGTTTTTTTCCCTTTTCTAGTTCCCTCTCACTCTCGCAAATATCTTTCAAGGCGAGAGGGACGCGGCAGCAACGAAGTTTGAAAGCTCATGTCAGTATAACTCATCCCCTGATGAAGAGAGGACCCCTCCCGAAACTGTTCGGAAATAAATATATTTATCCTTGTTGACAACGCTCACGTTGTGCCATATCCCATACCTTCACGAAGACTAACTGGCCCATTGAATTATTACTCCCACTATATATATATATATATATATATATATATATGCAGTGCAGGGGATGTACGCACATGGTAACTAAACAAACTAGCACCAGTTCATCTACTGGCTTTAACAATCAGGGGCAATTTAAATTGTGACAATGTAGTGAAACTTCGGGGTTGTTTAAGCTAAATACACATCTGATAACCATCCAGACTAAGAAGTGTGGGAGCGATTCCGTACAGGCAAGTGATGACAAGTCCACACCATGATTTCACGGAGCAGTCATTGGGGTTTATGAATCTAATACAGCTTAAATTTACACGATCCACTGAGCCAGAACAACAATACATGTAAAATGATTGCACACCCCTCAGCTTGCATGACTGGTCTCCGGTGGTGAGAGGTGCTGTTGACCCCGAGTCCGCTCACCTCAAAAAGGACCTGAGTCGCTGCTTAGAGTTTTCCAGCATCCATGGGTGCGCGTCCCAACCAGGAAAGCCGAGGATAACCGATCCACACACGAGTTTTCATGATCACGTGAAGCCTGCCTCGAAACAAAACTGTAGCACCTTTTTGAAATGGGCACACTCTCAAAAACAGCATGACGCGCAAAGAAGCGCTCAAATGTCGTGTCCAGATCGCCCTGGAGGTTCCAAGCGGCGGCTCGCTCGTTTGGGGTGGTGGTGGTAGTGGTTAGAAGAAGAGAAGGGCACCTAATTTCTGCAGCCCGGTCGGGAGCACGGCGCAGTGCCTGGTTTGGCGCACGGGGCGCCCAGTTACCGACCGGATGCAGCTTTTTCTCCTCAGACATTCATTCTTTCTCGAGGCTCCCTCCTCCAAAAAGGTCGTTAAATAACACCTCTAACAAGAGCATCTGGCAAAGAAAGAAGCCCTGCTGTAGCTGAAAAGAAAACAACTTTCCGCGAGACACTGCTTTCGCGACAACAGCACCGACGCAGTATACATGCTTGAAGGTGATACCTGTAATCTACAATGTATTGGTCAGACTGAAACACCTTTTAGAACATGATTTATTAATCGTAGGTCCCACGTCAAAAATATTCCAAATGTGCATCTATCAAAACTTCTAACAATACCTGGTCATTGTTTCGACAAAATTGAATCAACGGCATTGGAATCCGCTTTCCGCTCACGTCATGAGCAGAACATCATGAGCAGGAAATCGGCGAATCGTTTCTAATGTACATGTTCCACTCCCTAAACTCGGGAATAAACAAACACGCTGGAGTACTCACTCGCCTACTTTCCACAACTTGACGTGCTTCATGCCCTTCCGTGATTTTTATTTCGTTTTCTGGTATTTTACTTGTTATTGTTTGTTTTGAGGCAAGTTTTTTTTATTGCCTACTCCAAAAACTCTGTTGACCAAGGCATCTTCAGTATGTATTTGTTTGTTTATATACTTCAATCTGCACGCACGTTTCTCACAAGGCTTTTTCACACCATGCGCTTTTTATATTTAAAATCTCTTTCACTCATACTAATGTCACCATAATATTATGAGGTGGATGCTGTGCTAGTTACTTGACGCATCGCAATTTTCACAATGGATGTACTTAACCTATTTGTATAATTATGTCACATAACTACAGATTGCCACTGCGCATGTCTCAAAGCATTTTAGAAATGTATATAATGGCTACAAAAACTGCATTGCATATCACTCTCACGAATTCATGCTGGGCCACCAGCCGAATAGTGCAGTATTGGAAACAAAACAGTACTTTATTTATTTAATATTAACAGTTCCGGCTGGTGGACGAGCCTTTTTTCGGAGGATCTAAGCAAAATGATAAAAGTTCCCGTAGCAGAGGGCCACCCTTACAGTTCGGAAACCCTTACAACCAAAACAAAAAAAGAGAAAAAAACGAAACAAACGGACTAACGAGGCAAGTGATAGACAACAACAACAACAACAACAACAACAACAACAACAACAACAACAACAACAAGAAGAAGAAGAAGAAGAAGAAGAAAGGAGCGATTCCCCTGGTCTGGAAAAGCTAAAGGTATTGACTTCCATTAACCACCGGGTTCTTGGCCAATCCCCCTTAGTGGGTGAGAGCCACAAAAAAAGGAACAAGCAAGCAAGCAAGCAATGAAGCGTCACCGGAAGCACATGGTTAATTCATGTATAGTTACTAGGTGTAGATAAGACGCGCAGTCAGAGGAGGTGACCAAAAAAGGAAAAAGTGAAACATATTCCCGCTTTCTTGGATCCCACACATGGATCGAGTTGAAGTTCAAGGGGTTCGTCGGCTGGGCCGCGGCGTCGGGCCTTGCACACACAAGAAACATTTGACCCGCTCCAGCTTTAGGAAAACATTGGCCACGATTCAAAGCTAAATGTGCCCTCTCCCCCCTTTTCTCCCCTCTATTACAGAAAAGTGTAAAATCAATCACACTTAAAATAAATGAATGAACGAATATTTTTAAGAGTTGAACAAACGAAAACGTAAACAAATGAATGAAAAAAATGGCCCCGTATCTGCATGTTAATCTGCAAATGTCGTGGAAAGACGATAGTGTTGCGTCTGGAGAAATTAAGAAAAAAAACGTTTAGTTGATGTTCTGTGCAAGAAAATTGGTGGATGGTATTCTGGAGCACTGCGTTGAGTACCTCGAGCGTGCAGTGGAGGTGAACGAGCGCACCAAGTCACGTCACACGTGAGACATGAGCGCCATCTTGCAGTTTTCTTGGAAAACGAAGCGCGTGGTTTTGATACAGGTGTGCGCGCCCGTCTCAGAGGTGATAAGGTGTCGAACGCAAGGCGACGGGTAGGTGCCACCAGTGTGTCGTCTTTGCAAAGCGTTAGAAAGACTTCTCTTTTCGTGCAAGCGTAACATGGTCAGCGCCACGTGATAAACGCTACGGTTCTTAGAATACCTTATGTATGCCTTTTCTAGTAAAAGACGCACATACAAAATATATACGAGTTGTTATGGTGCCTCAGATATGCACGATAATTTCTTTTTCATTGACAATCGCAGAAGTATGAACGCTGAAATCTGAGCAGCATTGGTAGGATATCCGCGGGTGCAGTTTAAAGTGCCCAATATCGTTTAGAGTGAACAAATAGACAAATGGACACAGACTAAAATTTTTGCGTCGAAGGTCCCCACGAAAAACTATCGTCCTTAAAATAAAAGCTAATAATACTAGCATGCGTTGGTTGATGCACGTAGCATGGAATTAGTTTATTTTCACGTTCTACATTGATCATCCCATGTGTGCAAATGTGTGTAAATAAATTAGTTGAATGATTCACTTTCTGTGTTTTAAGCAATTTTGCGGAGGCACGTCAGTCGTCCAGGGCTCTCGTTGATTGCGTGGGTGAGGAGGAGGAAGAAACTTTATTCAGAAAAAAAATTGAAATGCAGGCAGTTTGGTCGGGCCCTCAGTCCAGGGCTCCGCTGGCACGAGTGATCGGAAGTTTCTTATGAAGTATGACTCTTGTAGTGCGTGCTCTCGTGTGTTCTGCAAGCCGCATCGTAGGAGTATAGCACTTACGCGTTCTAAAGAGTGCCCAAGGAGGCTGATATGTTTAGAGAACGGCAAATCGGGGAGGCCCTTTACGTGTGCTCTGTGGTTGTTGAAGCGTAAACGAAACGAGGTCTCCGTGTGTCCATTTTATTTCTGTTTGCAAACCTCACAGCGAATTTTGTTTACCACATTAACTGAGTCACAGTTAATGTCGTCTTTAATTTTGTAAACAAAGTCTGAACAGAAGGCTTCGGCCGTATCGGTGGTCACCATGTGTGTGCACTTGCTGCAGCGAGGTTTCTCGCTTCTTCATGTTCTACCGCTCTGATAGTGTTCGGATTGGTGTGTTTTTGCCCTGAGCAGTAAGTCTCTCAGGTTTTAATTTCTTATGTAAACACCTTGGGCGAAGTCTTAAAGACGGCATAGAGGCGGCTACTCTGTTAAAGTATGTTGAATGGTGACTTAGTATAGAATTGACCCGAGGGGTGGCTGCAGAGTATGTGAGGGTTAAATTTGCCCTGACGCTATTTCTTTATTTCCGCCTTTTCCCCAGTGTTGATTCTTGGTTCAAAGAGTGAGCGTGCTCAATTGCATTGTCAATAATTTTTGGGGTACTTTTGACCCAAGAGAGCTGCTCTAAATTCCTGTGTATGGGAGTCAAATTGCGTATTTCTTCTGTATCTGTGGGCCTAAGAGTAAGGAACACCTGTTTAGGTGTGATGGGGGTGGCTGCTGTAGAAATGCAGATATTGTTGGCGGTCAGTTGGTTTTTTAGACAGGGAGGTAGATATGATGGTGCCACTCAGTAATACAGTGACATCAGGAATTGAACACGCTTCTGCGAATACGTGTGCGTAAATGTTATTGAAGGATGCAGGGAATCGAAGTCGGAAATGAACTTGAAAGATTGTGCTCACCGTCAGCCCGCATGAAGAATATATCATCGAGAAAGCGTCGGTAGAATATCGGTTCGAATGGGGAATTTTCAAAAAAGAAATCTCCAAAAAGGCCCTGACAATATTTGCGTGATTTGGGGCAAATTTGGTTCCCATGGCATTTCCGTTCAGTTGTAGGTAATGTTGAAACTGAAATTGAAATTGAAATTTTATTCCGCAACAAAGATATGTAACGAGGAGGGAAGGTAATAGCTTTGAGAACAGCTTAACTAGCCCTTACCCCCTAGCACACAGGGTAGCACAGAAGATGTGCGGCTAAGGACAACCATAATAAAAAGTGTTTCGCAATATGCGTTGAAAAAGAAACAACGAAAGCCTAAAATACAGGAACAAAAATTGTAGTCACCCAGGTAAGCTCACTATATACACACTAATCGCTACTGTTTTAGTGGTATTATAGATATGCCAATTTTATGTTCCCTAATTAGGCAGTTTAGAAGTGTAGGCCATTGAAACTTCAACATTTCATTTCTGTGTTTCATTCTACATTTTGATATGTACCACACATCAGGATGACGTACATTATAAACAGGAAAAATTTTCTCCAGCCTAGCTATTGCCACAATCAGATCATCATTTTTTAATAAACCGAATATGTATGAACGACTTAGTTTGTAATCATATATTGATTCAACCTGAATGGCGCGGTCTTTTTTGAAAGATTTTGCTGCGTGGCAGTGATGTACTTTACTGGTCAGACGCAGAACTTTCTTTTGCAAAATGGTAAATTTGCTAACGTTTACAGTGGTGGTTGTGGACCATACAAGGAAGCATAATTCATTAAAAAAGACAACAACGAGTTATATATAAGCATGTTTACAGAAACAGGAAATTAGAAGCAATGGTGGCAAATAACACCAATTATCCGAGATAGTTTAGTACTAATTTGGTTCACGTGATCATACCATGTCAAACTTTGTAAAAAAACACACTCCTAATGCTTTAAAGCTTTTGACGGCTTCAGTTTTTGTGTTATCTAACGAAATGATTAAAAAATGAACTTGTGTATTGCGGGGTTGAAATATATGAGATTTTGTTTTATTTGTATTCAGTTTTAAGGAGTTTTCTTGGGCCCATAAACTAACTTTTGACAACGCGTTATTCGCTCGACTATTTGGGTCGCTGCTACATCTGCTTGAAAAAAAACTCTTATCGTCAGCATATATATTGTAATGGGCTGATTCGTCAATAGGAACTATCTCAATAATGTAAAGTATAAATAGAAACAGTCCCAAGATGCTTCCCTGCGGGACAGCTGTCTCAATAGATTTTATTGCGAAATGATTGCCTTGAATTACGACGAATCGAGTGCGGTGTTGCAAGTATGACGGAATCAATTTGTGCGCAACGCCTCTTATAACATATTATTCTAATTTTGTCGGAGAACTGTATGATTAATGAGGCTGAAGGCCTTGAAGAAATCAACAAAAAGACCGGGTACCATATTTCGTAATTCAAAATTTGCTAGAATGCCTTCTTTTTGTGCCAATAGCACAAGATCAGTAGAATTCTTTTTCCGGAAGCCATACTTTGCTGAAGTAATCAAGTTGAACTTGTCAATAAAAGAGGTCAAATGTTTCAAAATGATTGTCTCCAAACCCTTCAAGAACGCAGGTAGCATCGATATAGAACGGTAGTTGGACATGTCATTTCTGGGACCCTTTTGATAGATAACTGTGACTTTTGCTAGTATTTGCAGGTATTGCGGCGAAAGTCCTGTGGAGAAACATAAGTTGAAAATGTAGGTAGGATAGGGTGCTATAGTATGTCAACAACATATTTAACTGGTTCCATTTGAATTTCGTCCGCGCCAGTAGCTTTGCTGTTACTGTGTGTCAAAAAGGTCGCTACTAATTCACTGTGTGAAATTGGTTCTGTAAATTTTATTTGATTTTTTCGAGTATTCATATATTTTAGAGCAGTACCCCTACTGAAACGTTCCGCATATACGGATCCGTACATACGCAATTATTGGACTACGGAAAGCCGCATCATGCGGAAAGATGCGAACATCCGCAGCTTACGGAAAGCGCCATATCATGCGAAAAGATGCGGACATGCGCAGCTTACGGAAAGCGCCATATCCTGTGGAAAGATGCGGACATCCGCAGCTTACGGAAAGTGCCATATCATGCTAAATTACCCGATAAGCAGCTTACGGAAATCAGCATAATGCAGAAACCATGCATCTATCTGCTGCATCTTGCAGAGATCAAATGGACATCCTAGATCTCGAGTAAAAGCAATTGGCCATTCACGTTGTTTGCAAAAGCAAGTACTGTGTAGAAATATATATTAATATTTCATTCTTAATATGTTGCATGAAGGTGAAATATGTTTGCTATCTGAAACAGCCTTGATGAGTAAACAAAGGCTTGAAAGAAACAAATGTGTTAAGAAGCTACTTGATGAGGGATTGAATCATCGGCATCTTTCTAATTGTCGCGATGCGGAAGCAAAATTACCTTTCAAATAAAACAAAACTACTAAATTAACATGCTAGCGATCATAAATGGTGGTTTCATTGCAACACATTAATGCAGTGTTCTATGCAAGACCTAAAGAACTTATAAAGTTATTATTATCAATAGAGAAGCATTATTATAGATACCAGCCCTGCTACAATCAATATATTTTTTTTATTTGTCTGTATGCTCCAGCTGTGAATGGTGACATTGCAGTGTTGATGGTACACAAATAAGGTGACTACACCGTAATTTCACGACCTCCACCTAAGCCACAGGGTGGTGGCACAAAACACAATGTAACAGCAATTTTAGAACAAAATGTTTAAACATAAAAATAATCATAGCACTGTGAAAGTGTGGCGCTGTGTTTGTATCATGAACGCCTCGTGGAGATCGGCGAAATGCTGCTTGAGGCTCCGGCACCACTGTAAATTTGGAAGGTCACTGCCATAGAACTTATGTGTCCTTTACAGGCACCTGGAAATGAAAATAATTGGCACAAATAATGTCAGAGACACATGTTAGCACATTAGTTCACATGCACAAGAAATATAACACACAGAATGAAACTGAAATTGTAAGGCACACAATCCTTCATGTTATGCATATGTGAATAATAGAAGGAATGAGTGTATAAATTAGTTCTGCCACATCAAAGAAAACAGCATGCTTATCACAGTGAAAATAACTAGGTTGTCACGATTTTCAATGGTAGAGATAATCGATTAATATGTCCACATAAAATTATGATTTAAATGCTTCCTGCACAGTAAAACTTTAGAAACTGCAAGTGAAAGCTCTCAATGTACATTTAATAGTGTGTGCATGTACATCTGCTGCCTTTATAATATACAGTTTGTGCACAAAGTTGGCATCTTGAACAATTTTTGAGAGTTAAACCTATGCAACTTATGAAGGTTAAAATCACCATGAAAGCAAGCAGGACAAGGCAGGTGCCATTAAAAATCTGTGCAAGCCAGATAACTATAACCGAACTGCACACACATAGGGAAGCAAGAGTAACAGAAATTCGGCTGCTGACCCGCAGGTCGCGGTATTGAATCCCGGCTCCATTTCCGATGGAGGCAGAAATGCTGTAGGCACGTGTGCTCAGATTTGGGTGTACGTTAAAGAACCCCAAGTGGTCGAAGTTTCCAGTGCCCTCCACTACGGCGTCTCTCATATTCATATTGTGGTTTTCGGACGTGAAACCCCACATATAAATCAAGAATAACAGAAGTAAACTGCCAACAGAAAAGTTGGGTGCATGTGCTATCTGTAAGTGCTTACACCTTACTACATAGAGCATGCTCATTCCATTTTAAATACCGATATTGAAAATAACTGCTCTACTAGGAATGTAAAAGGTAAGGTAGAACTGAACGACTCTACAAAAAGTGACCCTAATATGACATCATGTTTTCTTATAACAAAATTGACTAAGACTCTGAAATATCATTATGCAAGAAAAAATCTTCAAAAGAACAATCAAGTTTGAAGTCATATATTTTTAATATGGCTACTATGACTATAACCAAGAAATCGACCTCAACATGGCTAATGTTAGTTTTAAGGCCTATGTTCACTAGACAATGAACTATACCACAAAAAGCACAGCGTTAAGGCAAAGCACCACACAAAAAAAGAAAGCAGTCCTTTTTGTTATTACCTACAATGCCTTTAAAATGGTATTTTTCTTCTACTTCCCGCTCTTTATCAAAGTAACTGGTGAGAAACAAGTTAGCTGAAAATGCACTGTGCCTCCAAAACCTGTTGGTTGAATCTGAATTTTTAAAAAATGGTGAAGCTTACACTAAATTAGGCTCCACAAGCCTTGGAACAGCGAGACTGCATGACTGTTAGGACTACTTTGGTTACTTGTGTTTTGTTTCTGGGCCTAAGCATGAAGACAAGGGCTTAACTGAAATGCTGCTAACAAACAAATGCTTTCGAAATTGCCCGAGCGTCAAAGGATGCTCAGACATTTGTTGTTTTTCGCACTGGGCTATTCTACACCAAACATACAAACCATACTGCCTGGCGACAATCACAGATGTATAGTTTAAAAAATGATGGTAATTTACTCTTCTGAAAATAGTTATTTGCAGAAATGTTTTAAAGAGAAAAAAGTAGGGGTCACGTGGGTACCTTCAGAATTTCGCAGAATGTCGTGCGGGTGTTATTTGTGAGAAATTTTTCAAAGTACCGCTTTTTCTTGCCATATCAAATTTGATCTACATATTAAGTAAAGGTGCTTCTTAAAGTATTTGAAGCCGAGTAACATTCGTGCAATTTTTCCACTACATATGCTTTGAAGAATTCAGCCAAACTGTTTATCGTTTGCATTTCTTGTATGGCAATACTGCACTCTGTATGAATATTTGAGCCACAAATACTCACTGCACCGAAGTTATATTTCACGAAAAAAAAATAATGTTAGGTCCAGATTACAAATATCACTATATAATCGTTTTTTTTCCACATTGAGATGCAACTTGAGCTGTGTGTTTGTCTAATTGAAAATTACTTTTATGTGTAAGTTGAAAGCAAATAAACAGTTCTTGTTATATGGCAAATGTTATCATTACAATTTTTGTTTAAATGAGGAAAATGATTTTTGAAGTCTCCTATTGAGGGCCATGGAGAACTTCGGAACGGAAGCTATCGTATATCAAATGCAGAAAACAGCCATCATAAGAAAACTTCAAAGATTCATTTCTACTTTAAGACAAAGTGTAATCATATAACTTGCCATATAAAGAGATCTGCTTCCTTGCTTTTGATGTGGCAAAAAAATTGCACTAATATTACTGAGCTTCATGCACTACACACAATCACCTTTACTTAATACCTAGACCGAATTTGGTGTAGAAGAGGCAGTATTTTTGAAACACTTTTTACTTTTTACAAACAACACCCAGACGACATCCTGGGAAGTCCAGAAGGCACCAATGTGGCCTAATATTTTGATCTCTGCGATATATTTTAGCATTTTCCTGTTTTCAATACAGTAACCGAGCACAATAGTTTTTTTTTTTCAAAACACATTCAGTACGGTTGGCGAAATGACTGGGATGTTTGATGTGTAATTGCTTCACTGCCAGCATTTATTCTTCCGAAGCTCAAGCTATCACCTCTCTGTTACTGCCTCCCTCACATACAATGCCTGCATAGGAAAGAAAAAGAAAGGCAGGTCCGACAAAGTTCGCGAGGCAAGATATTTTCATGTTGGATAAATTCATTACCATAAACAGCAGCAAAATAACATTCATTTTGAGTAGTCCAAGACACAAGCTATATACCAGCATACTAAGAGCCAAGCACAAACTTTTCATTTGAACATGTGTGGTGATAGACAGGAAGCACTTATTGCAAGACTGATCAGTCTGTAATTAACTGAATGAAGTACAATGCACTGTTCAATCCAACACCACATAGGCATCGTTGCTATAGCAAAGCCGTGTGTCATTGATTCATGCACTAGATGGGACAATGCAAATGTAACAAAAAAGGTGAAAAAAGAAAACAAGGGAAAAAAAGAAGAAAAGGGGGATGCAAAGCAGGAGCAGTGTAGCACTACTTTTACTTTGCATCCCCCTTTTCTTTCTTCTTTTTTCTTCTTTTCTATCATTTATCTTTTTTTTGCTTCCCTTACCTCCAACCTCCGACAGGAGAACACTTTGTATCAGCGCAACCTAACTTGAAAAGACGCAAGGGCTGCACTCTTCTGCGTTATATGTTTTTTTTCAGACAAACATTTCCAACAGGCACACACGCCTACACCAAAAGATGATGTCATTACTGACCCCATTTAAACTAACACGCCAAGGATGACAAGGTGACTTCTAAAAAATTGGTCCTCCTATCGCAACATCGGCCAGCCTGTCTGAGGCACTTCCACTGTTCACCCTGATTACCCCACTAGATGTTTCCATCTGTCGACTCACATCTTCATTTTGGATAACACTAAGACGAGCTTACATAGATGAATACGCACGAAAGTTTAGTGATGTATCATGTATGAGATTAAGCAACTCTGTTAAAAAATTATTGATAGCTTGCTTCCAGGCTTTTTATACTGTAGCCTGAAACTTCATAATGTCTTCTATGATCATGAACCAGATTGACAACGTAATGCACAACATGCTTAAGAATACTGCGAGGAACATGATAACGACAAAACGACCGGCCACCCAAATTTTTCGCTGTACACGTTTATAAAATGTTCATGTACACCCAAACGAGGTGCTTATGATACAAGCCGAAAAAACCTACAAGTAGGGCCTTGAAGGCTTCTGGAAGTAGACGTGTTGCATTTTTTCTGTGGAGGACTTTACACCCATAAGTGAGGAACAAAACTCCTGTATAATGAAGAATGTTGGCAGCTATCAGTTATAGAAAAACCTAATGCAGCTAATCTTCCCCGACACATCTGTACATTTAGAGAGGTGACGTAGCTTCTGTGATTGTGGCAGTAACTCCAACAGGACCAGTGCGAAAATTGGCACTACTTGGCTAGACAAATGTCCAAACATGCCTGCCCGACTCCCTCTAGCCATCCCGGCTGAATCTGACACATGATTTCTTAACTGCTGGCTGGATAAAAACAAAACCACTGAAGCACTCACAATACACAGCGTGAAGTTCCTCTGGAGTGGTCAACTTCGTCTTCTGCGATGAAAGAGCAGCACAGTGTACTGATAAGGCACTCCTTGCAATGGTTTTCAATGCCACACAGTGACCATGATGTTCCTGTCGAAGAGCGCTTCGGGAGCTTGGAGGGTGCTTGCTCTTTTCTGGGGGCTGCTGCCGCTCCTCGTTTTCTGCTCAAGGTCAACCTGCACAAAGTTGTAGACGAGGCTTTAAGAGTTGTACATAATGATATGCAAATTTTCGCTGAACACACATTTCCTCGTGGCACACTGAGGAATTTCTTATAAAACTTAAGGCCTCACATATGCAAACATTTACAATCGATCCGAAGATGCACTCGACTCTAAAGGAGCAAGTTTGTTATGTACTGTATATAAAGAAAGGTCATTCAGCACAACCACAACTACAGTTGCACACGAAAACGAAATTTTACACGATCCTGTTTATTTACATGGTCCATTTTATTTTATTTACACGGTCCATTTTACACGATCCTGTTTTACACGATCTGGTCTGCATGAACTCTTGAACCGGGCACCATATAGATTGAAAGACACGCACAGAGTTTGAGACAAACCTAGTTTCCCGTGGAGCATCCTCTTGCACTATAACACCACATCTCAATTTAGTTGGTCAGAACGAGGTGAAAACAGCTCGCACTTGAAAAGCACGGGCAGAAGGAATGACGCCTGCACCCTGTGCTCCCTGTACATTCTCGTTGAGGGTGCAGTTTTCACCTTATCCTTATGCAATTTCGCATTTGTAACATTGTTCGCTGCATAATCTTTGTGGCATTAAAGTGTGTGATACCGTCATGTGTATCCAATGTAATTTATAAAAAATAGAATACAAGATAGCTTGATTCAAAAATAACAAAGTGCATCCAGTGCCATGTCCTGTAGCCATTCTTTAGGCAAGTGGCAGAATAATTTATTCTTTAAAACATATCTTACTTGTAACCACTACAAGAGCTAACTCGTGCACTGGCACATTCTGTTTGCCTCTTCAGATTATAAGGTACCTTTGATTGATATTTTGGGTTTAACGTCCCAAAACCACTATATGATTATGAGAGACGCCGTAGTGGAGGGCTCCGGAAATTTAGACCACCTGGGGTTCTTTACCGTGCACCCAAATCTGAGCACACGGGCCTAAAACATTTCCGCCTCCATCGGAAATGCAGCCGCCGCAGCCGAGATTCGAACCCGCGCCCTGCGGGTCAGCAGCCGAGTACCTTAGCCACTAGACCACCGCGGCGGGGCGTATATAAGGTACCTTTTTTACACCAGAAAGTCTTCAAGAAGAATAGAAATGTTGTAATTGTGAAGAAAGAAAAGTAGAAGGAAAAAAAAGATAACCTGCCCTGTACAGGGACCGAGCCTGCGAACTTCGAATAACATGTCCGATGCTCTATCAACTGAGCTACCATGGCGGCTATCCCTCTTCCATTTTGTACGGTATATATGTGCATTTATACATGAAAGAGTCAGTCAGCGCTGCTTGTTACCATTATGGCGAGTGTGGGACACCTTTTTTTTGCCTACTGGCAATTAAATTACGATTGCAATTACGTCACGATTACTTCCAATATCACTATACTTCTTTGGCAGCATTATGCATCTGTCAGTTCTCAGAAAATCTGCTAGTCACAGGAGGTAGCAATGGTTCACCCTCCCACCTAAATGCATGTACTTGAACACATGCACAACTGATCAAAAAAAAAACAAGTCGCACACCACTAAGATTACTGAGATTCACTGTTTCAGATTCATGAGTAAAGGAAAGAACCATAAATTTAAGGGTTTGTTGTCTTTGTTGAAGACATTATAATGAGAACTAGTAAAAAATGATGCCAAACGAACTATAGGGGTTGTTATCAAAAGTAATTTTAACAAAATTATGAAAAGAAAAGTGAACAAAAACGTAACTTGGCAACGTTTCTTGACAATTGAATTGACATTACTTTTTATAACATCCCTATATTTTACTGGGTAATGTTGTCGGGTAATTCTCATTATTAGAGTGGTGAGTAGGCTGACAAAGAAAGCATATGGCATTGATACTTCTTTTGAACACGTAATAGTTTGAGGACCTTAAAAGAGCGGAAGCTACATTGAGTAGACTAGAATATTTAGTTGGAGCGAAAAAAAAACGTACACACATTTT
Source organism: Rhipicephalus annulatus (assembly GCA_013436015.1). Taxonomy (NCBI): domain Eukaryota; kingdom Metazoa; phylum Arthropoda; class Arachnida; order Ixodida; family Ixodidae; genus Rhipicephalus; species Rhipicephalus annulatus. The sequence continues at coordinate 3,183 of WOVY01001741.1, read as the reverse complement.
TACCAGGCTTTTAACACATTTTGAGACAAAAAAGTGTATGCTGCCAGTAATGTTAAGTACCATTACTTTTGTCACACTATGCACTGTAGCAGGTGTAGTTAGAGTGGTGATAGTGAAGGATTAATCAAGCACGCCACCAACTGCGTTCACGTCAATGGTCGCATATTTTAAAAATAAACCTGCTGTATAATAATAAAAAGTTTAGAGCATTTATGTTTTTATCCAAATGAAGTTAAACCGACTTGGTAAGCAAACCATGTGCATAAAATCAAAAGGCATAAAGTGATTCATGTATTATAACTATGTGAACAATTTCAGCAACGCACGGCAAAGTGACAACAGTTCTATTAAAAACGCCTCTCATTATAACATGCATGAAAAGCACCACACCAGAATATTTTATAGTGCATGTAGTATCGAGACTACTAGACTGTCTATTGACCTTTTAGAAGAAGGGTATCTCCTTCACGTTCAAGGGGCAACCACTTAGCCTTTTCCTGAGCTTTTCCGTGAATATTTCCTGAATTTCAGATATCATTAGGATTGATTTAGAGTGAACAGATTTTGCTTACGCATTGAAACCTAGTTCTGTATGTAACTGCAATTATGGGTGCCAAACCACCTCCAATTAATTTTTAACATTTAACTCATTTTTTAACTGCAGCAGCACAACTAGCTGTGGGTGCCCAAAAAGTAGCTAGAAACAATACCTTTACCTCTTTGAGCCTTTCGAAAGTGTTCAGCTTCTCAGTGCTCACCTTACAAAATTTTTTTTAAATACGTGTTTGTGTGCCCACTACTCTTGCTCCTTGTACAGTGAGGAGGAGCACATGGCAAGAAGAGACAAGAAAGAAGCATTGCGAAAAAAAAGCGAAATAAGCGAGGAGCTCTTTTGTATCGTACGATGTGAGTAACATTACTATTGCGACAAGATATAGACAAATTATCACGGCTATGCATCCATTGTAGAGTCATACACAGCTGCAACACAACGACTAAATTTCAACCTTGTGTTGGTTTAGTATCCCTTTATAGTGGCAAGCTAATGATATCTGCATTTGTTTGGCACACACTGAGATGCAGCGAAATGTGATATGGTCATTTCATTTAGAATGCACGTCATGTGGCTTCATTGTATATGTGGCCACAAGTAACTCTGGTTGCAAAGCAATATGGCAGAGCCTAAACAGACGTCACCGATCACTCCAATCTGAACTTGCCTTTGCTACTTGCCTATTATCATCCCATAAAAAAATGAATAATTGCATCTGCTACAGGTATGTGCTAGCTTATGCTAAGGACCAAGTATTAAGGGTGTTTTGTCATTATTCAGATCAGTTATTTGTTCAAGAACACTTGCTGTCAAAAACAAATACATTGCTGTCGAAGCATCAAGACTCAAATATAAAGCAAAAAGAAGTGTCTCTATAATTATTACAGGCCACAAGGTGCAAGATGAATATTTGATATACTTGGGATGTAAGACACGCACAAGAGGTGCTGCCATATTATACTTTTCCCTGTGTTGAAACCTGCTTGCTTTACTCACCCAACACATCTGTAAAGATGCCGTGAAAACACCAAGGAGCTGATGCAGCAAGGTTGAACACATGTCCAGGGATTCCACCATTCCTAAGCAGCCCTACAGCCTCCACAGTCCTGCAACCATTTGTAAGATAAATATAGTTCTAAACAAAGTTCTTGGTTTACAGACACACATGCAAGACGCATAACCAATCTATAGGAAGTTTGCATGATAATGCGCTGGGTAGCAAAACGGATGCTAATATCAAGTATCCCGGCCTGCCGCTTCTTTCTTTCCGTTCTTAATTAATCAATCCATGGTTAATAAATGTTCCCCCAATGTGAAGTGTACTGGCAGTCCGGTGAAGATTTGCAATGTATTTCAAACACAGTCCAATTCATGGCAAGTAAGCATCCAATAGCGTTTTGTCAGCTGTTCAAGAAAAGAGCATGAAGTTTAGCTAAAACCCATGTTTTTTATAAACACCATTCAATTTGATATAAAAGTTGTGAGCATTATGTGAAGGAACACGGATTAATGTTTAATCAATGATTTCTTATAATGTACTGATATGAATGCAACTAACTTAATATGAAACAATAATTTTTGCTTGAGAATTTAGAGTTACGAACACTATCGCACTTGCCAGCTGCATCTTGTCCAAAACAGCAGCAAGATAGGCTAGTTTCTGTAGGTGAGCAGTAATGAGCAGTGCAAAGTAACAACAAGAAACACCAGTAACAACAGTATGGAGCAAGCACAGACTGCCAACTGTATAAGTTACTGCACAAAAGTTCGCCTGAATATCAGTCAGACAACTCGTGCAAATGAAGGTCCAGTTGGGAATGAACAAATTACGAAATCAACAATGCCTGCTTTCACTAACAGGACCCTCATTCACATAAAGTATGCAGCGATAGGCCCCTACCGAGGTACGTCACAGCATGATGCCACTGGCACATGTAAAAGGTGTGGCTGGAAAAACACTCCCGCTCGTGGCTCAGCCCGGTACAGTCGTGCGGTGTTTGGGGCAAGTTTTAATTTTTCAAAGCTTACACTTCACGTTACAATGTTCGACATTAGCTGTAGTATGTGTCAGCAAACATCTAGCTGTGTGGTAAAATATTTCCCACGCTGTCTGTTTATCTTGAAGAAGTGAACACACGTGGTGGCCTGTGCGAGGAACAGTGGCATAGTCTTCAAAAATGTGCACTGTTGATTGCGGCATGTAGTGTGCATTGAAAGGTATTGAGAATATTGGTTCAACCGAGAATATTGTGTGGTGTGTGCAGTTTCAATAACAATGTGTCTTGTTCGCGAAGACGTTAGCACTCATGGCAGGGACCGGTCGATGAAAAAACTTGATTCGACATTTTAGTCAAGGTAAATATGCACTTGACGCGACCATCTGCGAGTGGGTACATCTCGGTGTTTGCGCTGTGTGCAGAAAAAATTGCATGGTCACCGGGCTGGAAGATACCATTTGCTGAAGCTGCATGTATGAATCGCCCCGACGAGTACGCAAGCCCAATAAGGTATAACTCGTTTTATCGAAGGCCTCATATGCCTTCATGTAATAAGCGGAGATTCTTGTTTCACATATACTCAGTACCTTCACCTCTCGATATTCATGAAGTGACAATGCAAACAACAAGTTT